>OZ025295.1:410962894-411287983 GCA_964019185.1 Maratus speculifer | reverse complement strand
TCAACTATGGATGTTAATAGTTAATATTATTTAAAACCATCTTAATACTTTCAAACCTTTAACCCTTTAACGATCATAGCATTTTAATTGCTAAGATGTCGAAATAAATGATTGACACCGGTAATTAAGAACAAATATATTTTTAAATATGAAAACGTGATTTTTCACATATAAAATAAAAGGGATATTTTTAAGATAAAAATACCGGTGTCAGTGTTGCGTATCGGAATTAAAATTTTGTGGTTTCGTGGCGAAACCAATGAACGTTAGAGGGTTAATCAGGTTCTTCCTCAGGCTATTTCCATGAGTACTTGTAGTGTAAGTCACAGGCTATGATTTTTGGCTACCAGTATTTTAGTACGAAAAAATGTGATTTATTTTATCGGCACATTCTCATTAATTGAATAAGGCCAAGCAGACTTTTCGAAAATAACGGTGGCTGACAAGCATAGCAATTAATAAGTTATGTGACTTACACTACAGAACCCATGGAATTAGCCCCTCAGAGAATATTTTCTTTTATAAAATTGAGTTTTATAAAAGAAAATTAATTAAATTTTATTAATTGATTTTATATAAAGATTCATAACTGTGATTTTTTTTATAATTTTCTGATTATAAAAAATGTGTGAAAAAGCAATTAGAAAATTTAGATTTTATTGTAAAACATTCCTCATATGTGCCCGCATATTATATAAAAATACCGAAATTTGCGTTGCGTACTACATCTAAATATTTACAAAAATATGTATAAAAAATATTTAAATTCATTTAAAGGCGTTCTTTGGGGCGGAACTAGTCATCTTCGGTACTTCAAGAATTTTTGGAATATGCATTTACATAATTGCTTTATTTTAAATTTTAATGAAAATATGGCCATAATTCTCAACGCTGGCGATATGATATTGACAACTATGATAACAAAAAATGAAGCTTGTAACCATATCATCTCATTTAATATCTTTAAACTTTCAATGTGCCTGCTAAAATAATATTTTGAAACTTATTTTTTTTTATACTTTTCAATGTGAAATAACGTCGCGTGATTTTATCCTTCGTTATACCATTTGAATGTTTATAATAAAGTTTTAGATAAATGTTGGCAATGCATATTTTGCTGATTTTAATTGTTTAAAGGGACTCGGGGCTTGATCGTTACGGGAAAAACATGTAAACAGAGCTCTGGCTTCGAGGCGATATAAAAACAGAAGTATTCAGTGTAATTAATTTAAACTGCCTGATATTTTAAAGGTATCTTTATAGTCGTATAAAATTATAAAATGAAGTACTTCAATGTAATATATTAAGAAATATAGCAAAATTTATGTAACACAATTTTTGAAAAAAAAAATATGTGTTATATCGCCAACACCTTAATATTGAATTCACATAAGAACCTTATTTTTGCTTTAAAATGATCCGGAAACTTTACTCTATAAAATGCATTAAGGATATAATTATCACTCAAAAACAACATTATTAAAAAAACTCTCAAATTTGGAAATTTAAATACAACATTTTTTTCACTAAAAGTTCTTAAAATATTAAACTATCTTAACTATATTAATTTATTCTACTGATAATGATGTTTTATGTATGCAAAAAAAGCCATTCCATTAAATAGTTTTTTTTTCAAATATTGGTGTTAGTCGTCAAAAATCAAGTTTTGAGAAAACACGACTTAAAGTTGAATTTATATGGATGAGGCTATGAAAGTGTTAATACATATAAATAACTCTAATATGATAACTCCTTAAAGATTTTTGACGCAACTAAAATTTTTAAATAAAATTTTAAACTATTTAACTCTTTGCTGTACAGGGCAAATTCATTGCTTTAATGTTGAAATTAATGACTGACACCGGAATTCGAAAACTACTTTATTTGTAAAATAGAAAAAGCCATATTCCGCGCATTCAATAAACAGCAAATTCTTTTAGCAGAATTTTTGCGCCAATGTTGCATTTCAGAATTAAAATTTAGTGGTTTCATAGATATACCACTTCTCTTCAAGGGGTTAGTGATAGAAACCCTTTTCAAAAAGGAAATTTTTGCTTAAGGCGAAGGTGGACTTTCAAATTGACAAAAATCATACAAAATTTCGAAAAATACTTTTTTTGCCCTAACTAATGAAGTTATTATTATAAGTTTGTCATAAGTATAGATATAAGTGTATTATAAGTTATATTCATTTTTATATGCTATTTAATGTTATTTATTATTGAAAAACTAATAGTTCTAGTATAAAAAAAAGGTTTTCTCAAAATGAAATTTTTGAGATGATGTCAATTTACAAAATGTTCCATGCGCATCCTTAATTTTCTGAGTTCTTCAAAATTTGTTATGTAATTACCTGTAAATTACCTGTACCTGTTATGTAAGTACATAGAAGAAATGTTAGTTAAAATAATTGTACTTCGGAACTCATAAGCTGAAAATTCTTTATCAAAAGAATGATTTACAGTGTTTTTTCACTACAAAAATTGGTTTTTCGACTTATTATTATGATTATTAATTTTTATTTTCTATTTATGTTTAGGATTTCAACTGAGTTTTATTCTTAGGTCTGAAACGTATCACATATAATATAAAAATTATTATTTTACATGCAAAAGAAATGCGTATGGAGCATTTACAATTAATTAATTATTTCAATAATTAATAATTACCAAAGTAATTAATATTTTCCCTTGAATTTTAGCTTTTCTCAAATAGCTACAAGTGTAATCGCATATTTCATTTTCAAGCAAATCGGTTCAAAAGAAAGAACATTTTTTTTTAGAGTCTATTTTCACCTTAAGTACATCAGAAAAATTCCCGGATTAAATAAAATAAAATTTACAATACAAATTTACTGGAGAGAATAATAAATTATGATTTGAAATCATTTGCCAGTACGTCTTTATGGGCAAATCTTGAATGGAAAAAAACACGTTATCCATATGGCGTGCGGTTAAAATAGTGAAGCTTCAACTGTAACCGATTTTGTAAGAATTTATTGCCACTGCGGTGAACTTTCACCTGTAAAGTTATGCAGAAAACATCGTTTTACAAAAATGCCCCATTCATGAAAAGCTTCAATCTAAATTACAGTAAAACCCTGATAATTCGGATTAATTGTGACTAGACCCAATCCGGATTATCAAAAACACGAATTATCCGGAGAAGTAGAAAAAAATGAAATAAAATAAAGCATATTTGCAGAAAACCATCTTTATGTTAAACTTATTGAATTTTTACATACAGTAAAAATGTTTACTTTGTAAAATAAAAGGTTGTCATTTTCTGCTGTGTCAGTTTTCTAGTAACTTTTGGAAGGCGTACGGCTAGTCACTTCTGAAACTAAAAAAAAAAAAAATGAACAAACCGATCCGGACTGAACTGAGATAAGGATTAACGGGGTCCGAATTAGCGAGGTTCTACTGTAATGTCAAAAACTGTCATTCATTTTTACTGGTAACAGTTTACTTCTTCCGTAATACGTTCGTCAGATTATGACTACAAAGACAACTCCATGTCTGTGACAGGGTAAAGAATATACTACCTGGAAAAAGAACAGAATTTGTTTACCATATTTGTGAGAGAAATTTCGGTACTACTTGCTTATCCCGTCGATCAAGAAACTATCCCCAAACAATAAGATTAAATGCCAATAATGGATGATCGTAAATGTAAGATTCAACGACATTAAATACGATACACGTGTTTCAAACGTCATCAAGTAATTTTTTTTCCGAATTTTTAGTTGTATTTTTATTAATATTCTATTAATTATTTGGGTTTTTTTCGTTATTTAAAACAAAAATTATGTCGATGTGTATAATTCGGCGAAATGAGTCGACGCGATAATCAAGAAGTTCCAATTACAAAAATACATTCGAGTATATAATATAATTTATAGATGCATATATTATGCATTTATATATACATACCACTATGTATAATTACATATATGCAGAGATATATCTAAAATGTTTCAACATAAAAATATTTACGTAAGCATCATACTTTTTTTGAACTTCGACAATTTATTGACATTTAATTTTATAGTTTGGCGATAGTTTTTTTGGTCGACGGGAAAACCAATTAGTACCGAAATTTTTTATCAGTAAGATGAAATTTTCTATTCAAATTTACTGGTGGAAATTTTCGCTAAAGGCAGTCAGAAACTGTCGATCCAATTAAATGATACAACAACCATCTTGTGACAAAGCCCTTGAGTTTTTTCATTCGCAAGTTATGGACTGTCTAAAATATATTTGAAAGATAAAATTTAAAACTACAACTTTTAAATTCATATAAAGAGACAATACATCGATCGTAAGAGAAAAGAAAATTCTTTTAATATGACATTTCATGCAAAAATAATTGAAAACATTCAGAAAGTCTACTCATGTGGAACAATTTTGGAAATAAAAAGCTATATGAAAAAATACTTTACAATAAAAAGGAATTATTCTTTATTCTCGTTATCAAATTTATTTTTTTTCGTATGCCAGAGAAATTATGTTACAAAAATTATCAGGCATGCTTAGCATAGTTTCGCCATCCCTGACTTAAACAGTAATATAAGCAGCACTGTAAAAGATTATAATAATTAGACAAACTAAAACAAACTAAAAACAAATATAATTGTTTTACCATATTATTAAGAGTATTTTTTTTATCGAGGAATAACTTATTTAACCCTTTCCGGCACGGGCAAATTCTGTTAGTAAAATCAGAAATTATCGACTAACACCGGAATTCACAAACGAATTTTATAAAGATTTCGAATCGTTTAATTTTATGGTTCGTACGGGTACCGTTATTTTCCAGGTGATATACCAGCATTTCTTTATAAAAAAATAAATATAGCTCAAAAGCGCAAAATTTTTATCTTATTTAATTATAGATTTTCTATAAGAAAATACTGGTACCGAAGAATTTCCCGGTCATGAAATTCCAGGACCCGTACGAACCCTGAATTTCAACTTTTATTGTAAAACCAAAATTTTACTAAAATAATTCTGGTGCCGTTTACAAGTTTAGAATTAAAATTAGGTATCCCAGACCGGGCACAGTGTGCCGGAAAGGGTTAAGCAAGACAAAGATTTCTGTTCAATTTTACTGGTGGGAAGATTGCCTCGGCGGCAATGAGAAACTATTGATCGGATGTAAAAGAATCAGGCGCCCTCTTGGGTTAACCTCCTCAGTAACTTCATTCGCAACACGTAGACAATACACTCTATGGCCCCTCCTGTTTATTCCTAACTCCATTTCTAAAGGCTATTAGTAAATGTGGACTTATTCATCAATATAGTATGATACATAGTATATAGTATAATATTATTTACAATTTCCACTTACATCGATTTCGTGTTACTAAAAATATGAAAATATATATTTTAAATCACACCGGAAAAATATCATACAAATATGAAATACATAAAGTATTTGCGTTTTTCCGTATTGTGTATATACATATAGAAATGTATGTGTCACGTATCTTGCAGTCTATGATGATGGCATGTCATGTTAAGAAAAGTTCCTAAGGAAGGGTATCCTAAGTTCCTTGTGTTTGGTGAATTAGCCAAAACTCTATTAGTGACTGTTTGTGAATTTTGAAAATAGTTTTTGTCATACGTCAATCTTACCATGATATGCGGAGTATTTGACATAAGTCTTAAACGCATTCTTGCAATGTCAGCCTTCAACTATTCATGATATTGTGACCCCTGACAACTTTCTACTCTGAAGTTGTCAGTGGGGCGGGTTTTTTCAAATTACTTTGTAACTTTTATAATTTTTAATATTAGTATTTTGCAATGATTATTTCAAAAAACAGTTTAAAGAAGGAGAGTGGCAGCACTAGGAATAACAATTTGATAAAAATTAATTCAGCGATACCATTCATTGCCTTTAATGAGAGTAGCACAATTTTGGGGCATGCTGCGTACATGCTTGTACATTTTTCTGAACTTTTGGCATTCCACTTTTGAATAACATCATTTTGTAAAGTTCTTTTTGACGTTATGGTGTGTTTTTTTATTTTAAGTTTTAATATACTCCAAAGGTGCTCGACTGGATTTAAATCCGGTGATTGCGCTCATCAGTCTATCAACACAATGTTACTGTCTTCAAATCAGTTCTTAATATATGATATGTGACCTATTTATGATAAGAAGCCTAATCTTATACGTATTTGATGCCAAGTAGTTTGGTGTCGCAAAAAATTTGCATAAATGAAGGCTTCGGCATAAATTTCAGCATAAATTCTATGTCTTTCTAGCTGTTCATGTGATCTTCGCAAATAAAAATTTCGTTAACGCTATCAGCAGCTATGCAGCCGCAGATCTAAATGCTGGCAACTCCATGTATTACAGCAGACTCCAGACAAACTGGATAATATTGTCTGTTGATGAATTGCCTAACAAATTTCATGCCGGATGTTTCAGATACCCGGAATTAGAATAAAAATGATTCTTCTTCAAATATTCCAATTTTTACTACAAAAGCTGTCTCTGACTAAATTATGGTTATTTTTCAATATAAAAAAAGTATTAAATTGCTTACCTCAATGTTATATTCGTTAGAACACATAATATTTTTGACGAATATTCATCTGAAAAAAGTTGATGTTGACGAGCCCACTCTAAGCGATTCTTCTTGCTGTAATCTGAAATCTGTTCCTTTTTATTTCAGCTTGTGCCAAACTTCTTCTTGCCGTTCGAGTGCTTAGATTAAGTCCAATGTATTCTGATAGAAAGAACTACGACGAACTGAGAAGAATTTTTTCTGGGATTTTTAACTATTAATTCTCTGTCCTGATGTTTTGTTGTTAGATGTTTTCTGCCCGTTTTTGTCTTGTTTTCTTGAGACTATATCTTCGTAAACTTTTTTAAATACAAATTGCACAACACTTCGAGAACAATTCCCCAACTGGCTTATCTTTACGTGTGATTATGCTCTGTTCAATGAAATTCTCAATTATCACAATAATTACAACAGGCAGATAACTTTTTTCCGGCATAATTAACCCATTAATGCCTGAATTAATTTCTTCATTAAAATTAAAATTTTGCATTTTCCCACCACTTTTAAAGCAAGAATAACTTTTATCTTAATTTATCAAGGACTTTGTCTCGAGAAAGAAAGTATTTATTTATCCTCCTTTTTTACTGGTGTGAAATGCGCTTACTTGAATATTTTAAAACTGTCCCAAAAATGGGACGCCAGGCACTAATGGGTTAATAATATAAAATTTGCCACTAGATTAATCAAGGATATTCTTTTCTGCATAAACATCAAATAAATATCGGAAACATTCGAAGTATTTTTCAAAAAATTTCATTTTTTTTTGTTTTAGTCGCTAGATGTCGCTAATATGATTATATGATTTAATTGACGTTTTACAACACCTTTTATGCCTTTGTATAAAGCATTTATTATTTTTCTAAATATGTTTATGATTTAAGTGTTTTGTAGGGGGTGCATAATATTTTTGGCCAAGTCTGTAATATTTTATGATTATTAATCAGAATTTATCTAACAATTTATCGAAAAAATGGAATTAAAAAAAATCAGTACTCATATGTTACGATGCATAAAATTCTGTTTTACGAATTATATTAAATACACACCGAGGGTTTTTTTTTTTTTTTTTTTTGTCGTTTTTGCTGCAACTTTATTTATTCTGTCTTTCACGTAGTTCCTGTAAGACTTTCATTTGCGTAGGAGCTACTTTGAGATTTCTTTTCCTTCTGCTTCTGTCATATATATTGCCTGTAATGTAAACAAACATCTGATGAAATAGAAAAACTGAACAGTTTAGTCAATGACAGAAGATAATTTGTTAGCTGATTTACACGCTACTTAAAAATCGATATGGATCATCCCACGCAATTCCATCATGATGGGAAAGCAAGAAAAAAACTGATTTCTTTATCTATGGTATAATAAATGGGAAATAATATTTTTAATTTTAAGTGTACATTTTTGTTTGTGTGTGAGCATGTGTATAAGCTTACGTTTTATGATTGTTTAAAATGGATTTATTAGTATATTTGTCTTTTATAGAGATTGAAAATTTACTTTAAAGTTATTTTTGCGAAAATTACGAATGTTAATTTTTTTCATGATTCCCGCGTCATAATATAGTTATATTTAGAAACATACTCTAAGAAGTAAAATGCAAAAAAAGTAATCATTTTTGTGTGAAAGAATCTGGCCGAGTTATGTTATGATTTCATCGATTTAAAGAATTCTTTCGCAATTATAATAATTTATTTCGATTTAAAGGGTCAAGTACCTTTCAAATGGTCAAAATTTCGAATTTTTTTTTATTGCTTTTTATGAAAGTATAATAATTTAGATGCATCTTAAAACAAACCCCATACAAAAATTCTCACTAGAAACGAAGTTATGGGCAAAATATTAAGACCTCTTTTCATATTTAAAGGGCTAGACTGTTTGTTTACATTTTTCACGCAGCTGGCGCCGGCCGTAGCTGATAAGATTCAAGGATTTCTACTCTTATTTTTCTTTACTCTGTGGTATTTTATTTTTCCTTTCCTTTCAGGAAATCAAGCAGAAATTAGCAACTGCTACTTGAACTTTAGATATCAAGCTATTTAGCTGGATTTAGATAAATCTATGCACGTTGTGTTGTTTACTATTTCGATTCTAAATTTTTGATTGTTTTTATAGCGATTTTTTTGCGGTTAAGTTTTATTTTAGCTTTAAATTAATTTTATTTATTTCGTTAATAATCTTCTACTACAATGAGTGAAGTTGAAAGTGAAAACGCACCTAAAAGAGCTTCTGGGATACGACAGAAAAAAAGGAAATTTACTTGGAATATACACACTAGAAAGCTGATTTAAAGTGAAAATGATTCACTAAATAACAGTGCTTCACAGAGAAAACTTTCTGTAAACAAGGAGTTTGAATATAATTCTAGTTTTGATGGATATCGAATAATAGATGTCAGTCACATGTTTTCCATTCTGGAAAAGTTTTTATCCTGTAAAGCTTGTGGTGGTGAAGTAAGTATAACAGAAGAAATTTAATGTGGCTTATCATCTAAAATTTCGATTTTATGTGAAAATTGTGCTGAAGTTATTAAATTTAAGAATTCTAAGAAGATCGGAGAAAATAACAAAATTTCAGAAATTAACTACAGATATATTTATGCCATAAGATCATTTCGACTGGGGTATGCAGCAGTGAAACTGTTTTGTGGAATCATGGATCTGCCTCAACCGGTTTCCAAAAAATCTTACAATGCTGCGATAAAGGTGCTACAGAAATGCTCCGCATCAGTCGCAGAAAAATCTATGCTATCTGCAGCTTCATAAGAAGCAACTTTGACTGGTTCTTCATGCTTAAACATCAGTGGTGATGGTACCTGGAAAACTCGGGGTCACACTTCACGAATAGGTGTATGCACTGTCATCGGTGACGAAAGCGGCAAAGTTATTGATACTGAAGTCCTTTCCTCATTTTTCAAGTCATGTGATGCCTGGAAACTAAAAAAAGGGACGCATGAATATAATTCATGGAAAAAAACCCATGAAAACGATTGCCTCAATAACCACGATGGATCAGCTGGAAAAATGGAACTAAGCGGTATGGTTCGAATGTTTCAACGTTCAGAAGCCACAAGAAACGTAAAATACATTGGATATATAGGTGATGGTGATGCCAAACATATTCAAGCCATATCAGAGGCCAGACCATATGGCTCTGATACAAAAGTTGAAAAAATTGAATGCGTGGGTCATATTCAAAAGAGAATGGGCACACGTTTACGAAAACTTAAACAAAACAAAGTAAAATGTAGTGAAGGTAAAGTAATTGAAGGAAAAGGTAGACTTACGGACAAAATCATTGCTCAGATTATTATTAAAAACAATAATAATAATAATATACCGAGAATGAGTCAAATTAAAAATTCTGATTATAATCTTACATGTATGATTGTGATATTTTAAAAATTGTGTCGAATTATCTGATATAACATCAGATGCTTTTAAAAATTTTGATGTATGACATTCTCGTGAATAACTAATGTTAATTTATTCACTTTGCGTTTCATATTCTCAATACAATATTGTTTAAATAAGAACATACCTATTTATAATATCTATAGCCTCTTATAAAGCGAAAAGCCATACCTAAAAGATTAGTTTGAAAATTTCCGCATTTTACTTTGGCAATCATCGGTTTAAGAAAGGAACCCCATATCCCTTATTATCCCTTAACCTTTTCCGGTACAGTGGTACTACTCTGGGTACATCTATTTTTTTCCAAACTTGCAAATGCACCAATAATATTTTAATAAAATTTAGCTTTTACAATGAAATTTTGCTGTTACAATTAAGGTTTTCAATTTCTAAAAAAAGGTCGTTTGTAAATGTCCAGTCAATAATTTCTCATTTTACCAACAGAATTTCATTGCGCAGAAAAGGGTTAACATCCACGAGGGTTAGGTTCACGGAAACCTCTGCAAAAATTGAGAATATTAAAATTCATCCTCACGTGCATTAAAGGGAGTTAGATAGTATGGATTTGTTTTAATGGAAAAATTCAATTGAATCGCAAAAACACATTCATTAAATGGCAAAAAGTACATTCTGTGAATAAATTCGAACGATTAAGAACATATTGCACAATATTTATTTTCTAATTGATGACTGAAAATACTTACTGATATGTGATTTTTTTGGAAGAATAATTTTTTTTTTTATGAATTTCCAGGTAAGAGAAGGTTGCGGTCTCGATTTGTCTTTTAAATTTAAGACTCTTCACTAGTTAAGGAGCTCATTCTCTTTTTGAAGCTTTAAAAATTGTCATAGAATTTTACAGAAAAAAATCACTTTCAATAAAATTTTAAGTTTTAGAAAATATAGAATTTTTCCTTTAAAGCATTAAATGATGTTTCTGATTTCTTGCAATTATTGTTCTATATTTTGACTCAATATATGCGTTGGAATATGAATATTAAATGTCTCAATTCAAAGAGTACAATTCAGCTGTCCAGTGTCAAATAGTCTAATCGACCCATAACTATAATTTGTTTTATACGATTCGAACCAGAACTTTTTTCATAAAGAGAGTTTAATAAAACATTTGGATGTATAAGTCGGTTAAATATATTAAAATTTTCTAAATATCAATTCTGGAGTAAAATGTTTTTATCAAGATTGAGTAAAATTTGAACAGGGTAGGAAGGTTAAAAGAAAGCGTGTTTTAGGATCGTAACTAGAAGTGAATAATAAGAGTATGGACTCAAGAAAATGCCGATTTCTTAATTAAAATTTTAGAAGTAAAACTCCATTATAAAGAATGTTTTCATTAAAATTATTATATTTTATTAGCGACATTTTTAAAACCCCTGTTTTGCAAGTATTGTGTTTTCTCTGGAACATTAAAAACCAGAAACATGCTTTGGAAATTTAATCATGCATATTTCTTCAGTTTTCAGTTTTTGCTTATGTAGTGTAATTATGATAGTTAAATTTCTCAAAAGTTGGAAATAGCTCTTTTTAATGTGTAAGAAGTAAGAGAAAAAAAGTTTTCACCTGCTCCCCCCCCTTTTTTTTTGTAGATACGTGTGCATGAGAGCTCAGCTTTTTTTTCTTTTTACCTTTGTCACAGTGGTCCACTGGCTGTTTTATATGAAGGATAAAAGACCTTTTTTTTTTCCTTTTAAGAGAAAAATTTTCCTTCCTTGACTTCTGAAATTTTAGAGGGTTTTTTCCTTTATTTTTTTCTGTAATTTTGCTTAGAAAAAATAATAAACAGTGCAGAATGATTTCCATCTATGAAAGCACTTTTAAACTGAACTCTGAAACCACCCACGTGGTTTGGTCTCTATCATGCTTGTCTGTTTTTTGTACTTATAAATAAAATTAATTCAATTTTCTAGATTTTACAGTTTTTCACTTATAAATAAAATTAATGATAGTTTACAAAATTTCATAAAAATTTGAATTAAGATTAGATTTTCTGAAATATCCTTTTATGCACGATAAAGGGATTACATTAACATTTAAAAATAATTTACGTATTTATATTCTTTGAAAAAATAGTGGCATGTGTCAATTCCTAAAAATTTTTCTGTCTCAGATATGTTAATGCTGTAATCATTCAACCTCTTCAGTAACAGCGTCTTTTACAGTAATTTTACTCAGTTTACACCACTTAGTTTTAAAAAGTTACCTTTGCTTGAACACAGTAATTTTACTCAGTTGACACCACTTAGTTTTAAAAAGTTACCTTTACTTGAACAATGACGAAGACGCTTGATCAAACATGGCAAAGAATACTTTTATTATTACTAGTACCAAAAAGAAATTCTGGATGCCTTTTTTGAACGTGCATGTATGAAGCCGTGGTCCTGAGCGGATTAACCCTTTAGGGACGAGCGACACGTATGCGCGTCGCAAAAAGAATCCTTGTTTATACACATCAGTAAAATTTTCCTTATTTAATTGGAGTAGTTTCTCGATTTAATAAGCCACAAATTACTGTTTTTAAAAACCGTGGACAAAGCCCCTTTCGCGAAAGGGGTTAAGGGAAGGACCATTGAAATTTATTTTATTCTTACATTATAAACTCATTTATTATATGAAATTAAATTTTATCCAAGTAGTTATGGATACTTTAATTTATATTTCTGATAAAAAATGTGCAAGAACTTCACACATGGCTGAAGGGGAATCTAAAGTACTCCAGCCATTTTGTTTTTTTTAAAAAGTGGTAGAATGTAAATATGAGATAATATGTGGAAGACAGTTTTAACAATTTCTACCACTTGTCGGTTTTGAAATATCAGTAATTGTGATTTATTTTCTTTCCTGGAATTTATATCAACACTATTCGAGGGCAACGTACTTGCATTCATAAAATGTTGGAATATTTGACTGGTACCAATATTTACAAGAAAATTTATTTGTTAAGAAGTAAAAGTGTATTTTCGCGTATTTTATAAATGTGATATTTTCTTTAATCCTTTCCGGTACAGGCATAATCTTTTAGTAAAATGAGAAATTATCGACTAACGAATTTTTTAGATATTTTGAATTCCTTAATTCAAGATTTTATTCTAAAATAAATTGGTGCAGCTTTCAAGTTTCGCATTAAAATTAGGTATCCCAGACCGGGACAGTGTGCCAAAAAGGGTTAAAATTTTCAAATGCCAATGGGGCAATTGGGAATTAAAGTTATGTGATGCTGACGCGGCATCAACGGGTTAAAGCATTTTCAACGAAAACAATTATCCTTATATGTGTCAAAAAATTGTAAGAAAAGTACAAAACAAAAACAAAAGAATTCACAGGAAAATACAGTGCACGGAATAAATACCCTTTGTCATTATTTACAAGCTTAAAAATGATTTGGTGATGTCTTTATAAAAAAAATGAAAATTATTTTGCAATGAGAGAGATGATTTTAATTTTATTTTGTTGTATAAAATTTAGCGGAAGCAGGACGTTTCGGTCCCGCCATTTCGGTCCCGCCGTTTCGGTTCCGCCGTTTCGGTCCCGAGACATAACGGTCCCGAGACGTTTCGGTCCCAAGACATTTCGGTCCCTGTCCATTTCGGTCCCGAGACGTTTCGGTCCCGAGACATTTCGGTCCCTGGACTTTTCTGTCCTCAGACATTTCCGACCCTTCTCCAGCAAACTGAAATTTTGTGCACGGGAAATATCTGACATAATTTTATAGGGAACATTTTAGTGTTGAATTCAGGGGCGGATCATTCCCCCCGGAGCTATCAAATCTCCCCCCCCCGGACATTTTGAGATTTTGTGCTTTCAGTGGTAAAAAAGTGTAATTCTCCCCCGGTACTCTATTGAATCCCCCCCCCCCCGGAGCCACAGAAGTCCCTTCCGGAGAAAAGTGTCTGAATTCAACACTGGTTTTTTAACTGAAAGCCACATAAAATTTTAGTGTAATGCGATTAATTAGAAGTAATAAGTACCGAAAAACCGCTTACACATATAACTCGGATCCAAACTCAAACATATTGCAGCGGATCCAAACGCCATGCAAATTTCATATGGCAGAAGTAGTGTTCTGTGGATTTATATAAAAGTTCCTCTATCATAAAAATCCTTTTTTTTTTTTTTTTTTTTTTTTTTTTTTTTTTTTTTAAGGGATCTTAACATGGAATTGTGATAAAGCCACATTATTTTTTTAATTCTGCATAGGGACTGACTAAAACTTTTTTATTTTTTTAAATAATTATTTTATTTCGCTATTACAAAACTATTTAAAAGTTTGCGTTAATCTTTTTACATATAACAATTATTGCTACGAAATAATTTTTTTCGTCTAACAACCTTTTTACATATAACAATGCAGGTATTACAAATCATTTTTAATACATTAAAGCCTTTTTATACTTATTACATTCAAAAACTACGAGCGAAATAAACACAAGTCAAATCTTAAAAAAAAAGTATCATTTGACACCACTAGAAATAGTGTTAAACAAATGACTTATCTGTAAAGAGGCTACTTCAGTCAAACAAAAAGGCCCGCTAATCCTTTGGTAGAAATCTTTGAAGGTAAATTTGCTGCATTTCAATATTTTGGAATGATTTTTTCTTCAATGTATAGCTAAAATAAATTTGCACAAATACTATTTTTTTATTTTTTTACCGATATTTTTAATGAAGACACTTTTATTCTCGGAACTGGTTTCGAAAATGAAAACATCCCCACAAAAATAACCTGCAATCAAAGTTAAAAAGTAAAAAACGGTCGGCATACAAATCGATCTCAGCTATTCAATGCAAAAAAGAATTGTTTAAAAATATTGAAAGCGACCAAGAAATCATTATAAATTTCTTCCATAGGATTAACATTTGCGATAGGGTCTTTAAACTTCACTGAAGTAGCCTCTTAAATTGGGATACAAAAGTTAAAATTTCTAATAAACATAAACTGTTCATTTCACTTTTAAAATTCTATATTTCAAATATTCCCTTATTCTTTATTTGACTTAAATACGTAAAATTTAAATAGACTACCTGTTTTAATATGATAAATAAAAAGCTAAAGTTAAAATATAATAAATAATATAGAATCTCAAAATATTAATGTGTAGTGAATCATTTTTACGTAAAATTCCATTTAAAATGGAGAAAAATTATAATTTTATTTTAATAAAGAAATCTTGTCACTTAGAGACCATATGTGTTTAGCATACATCTGTTATATTTTCTAAAACCAGCTTAATGAAACTAATTACAAAATTATTAATGTAATGCATATTGAAATTTGCCCTTTCATTTAAAGCTGATATTATTATATAAAATAATTATTTTTAACATTAAAATATAAAAACTCGCATAAAAAATATGAAAAAAAGCCTTCTGTCAAAGTAAGTTAAATTAAAAAGTAACTTAAAATATTATTTCTAGGTGGTAAATATCTTATCTATCAATCTCATTTAGTTATGTTATAAGTTTTGAGTATTTCAATGTCATTCATAAGCTGTAATAATCAGGATAAAAAATACTCCATTCTACTTTTTATACTGGTTTAATTGATACTAAAAACGTTTGAAATGAAGATAACAGCGAGAGGAATAAAAAACACCGAAAAATGCTGTTCTTTTCAAAACATTAATATTTCTTCTAAAAAATGCGAGCGACATGTCGGAGGTTCGTCTGCATTTGAACTCCAGAGTGAAAAGGACATTGTATAGAAAATAGAATGAGGGATTTCATCTGACAAGTGTATAAAGATCAAGATAAGTAGAATAAAGCTTTGTATAAAGATGACCATTTGTTCAGATGGGCGTTGACAATTGAATGACATGCAGAATTTTTGCTTAAAAGAGGTTAATAATAGTACTTAGCTGGTACTTATATGCATATATTTCAAATTTTATAGGAACACCAACATAAAAAATTATAAGTGTTTAAAAATTCCCGGCACACGGTTTTGATTTGTTATTTACTTAATGTTATACATTATTTTATTAAATGATTAACATTATCTTAGAAAATTTGAAAGCATTAATAGTTATATTGTTAAATTAAAAAACTCTCAAAAATTAAATTATTTTTATCAAACATATTTATTAATAAGAATTCAAAATTATTTTAACTATTAATTGTTTAAGTGACTTATTTATCAATTACTTGTTTAAAATCTAGTACAAGAACTATATAGAAGTTATTATAGCAAAAATGAGAAAACATTTTTTAAATTTCAGCTACTACATTGTTATTAGGTTCATTAGGATGTATAAAAAAGATAAGGATTCTCAAAATAAACACGTTATTTATTCATTTATTGGTTAGTTTATAATATTTTTCTTACTCTTTAAATGTAATTAATTAATATATGATTCCTTTTTGCGAACTGTAAATTATAACTTTGTTTCATATTATCTATCTATCGCCGAATTTTCTAATTTGACAAAATTAGCCAACTTCATGATTGATATACATAAATAGAAAGTAACTTTTGTTGCCAAATTTGGCGTAATCTCACCAAGTTGTCCAAAATTAAGCATTATTTCGAGGTTGGCTAAAGTTTCGCGCTATTATAGTGTAACATTGTCGTTAGTATTTTTTAACAAATACCCATTGTTGAAGCTAATGGTAGATAAAGCTCCATAAGAAGCTCCATAAAATCTATACTAATATTATAAAGAGGAAAGCTTTGTTTGTTTGTTTGAATTGTATAGGCTCCGAAACGATGGATTTGAAAAATTCTTTCACCGTTGGAAAGCTATACTATTTCCGGTGAACATAGGCTAATTTTTAATTGATTTATTCAAATATTTTCCTAAATAATTCAAAATTTCATTATTTTTCATACAGAATCAATTTAAATTTTTCCGATAAAAAATAACCATTTTTCTTATCCGTTGCCAACAAAATTAAAATCTGGAATAATTTCTCCTCGGCAATTAATTTTCAGTTGAACAGTATCCACGTGAAAAATTAAAATAAAAAGAATTCAAGGGAAAATAAATATGACGTCATACTTGGAAAAAAAAAGTATTTTATTATATAAGAAGCACGAAAATCGGTTATTTTAATAAGAGGTTCTCTGTGAAAAATGGGGACATAATTACAAGTAACGTGAACGAGAAAGAATTAAATTATTAATAAAATAAAAAGTTAATTAAATCCAATTGATTTTTTAATCATCAGATTTTAAAATATTCACCTTTTATATAAACATTTTAATAACAATTTTAATTTTTCTTAAGAAAGGTGTTATAGTAAAAATACAATACATTGACATGTTTCGGAACCATCATAAGTTCCATAGTCATAATATAAATAAAACAAAATTTCAAAATATATCTCGGACAATACAAATGACACGCGACAATGAGATATAAATAACAAAAAACACGCGCTCTACTGCAAAAAAATAAATTAAAATATAGACCATGATCTAAACTTAACTAAAAATAAAAATTTCAAACAATTTCACGGTCAATACAAATGACACGCGACAAAGAGATATAAAAACACCAAAAAACACGCGCAAATTACATTAGCGCGCGTGTTTTTTGGTGTTTTTATATCTCTTTGTCGCGTGTCATTTGTATTGACCGTGAAATTGTTTGAAATTTTTATTTTTAGTTAAGTTTAGATCATGGTCTATATTTTAATTTATTTTTTTGCAGTAGAGCGCGTGTTTTTTGTTATTTATATCTCATTGTCGCGTGTCATTTGTATTGTCCGAGATATATTTTGAAATTTTGTTTTATTTATATTATGACTATGGAACTTATGATGGTTCCGAAACATGTCAATGTATTGTATTTTTACTATAACACCTTTCTTAAGAAAAATTAAAATTGTTATTAAAATATTAATAAAATATTTGATTTGGAAAAATATGGCGTCATACTTTAAATAACATAGAAATTTTGAAATATTTGTTAATAGAACAAGAGGCATGGATATATGTAACTAATAAAAATTAGTTAATTGATTGTTTGTTTGTTTGACTCCGAACAGACTCCGAAAGTACTTGACGGATTTGAAAAATTATTTCGCCGTTGGAAAGTTACACTATTTCCGGTAAACCTAGGCTAAATTACACTTTCAATAAATAAATAAATAAATAAATAATAGGGATCCTAACTAAAATGCCAATAATTTAACCCAAGGTGTAGAAAAATGGCCTTAAAAAATCCTTACATCGCGTGCGCTGCGAATACTATTGATTATAAAACAAAATAATGTATTACGACTTTGCAGAACGTATAGTTATCTACAAAAAATGTCGCGACAGCATATGTCTAACTGTTACAGTTACGTCACAATAAGGTTTTTTTATTTAAAAAAAAATAATTAAAATGTCGTCCCAGTAAAAGTTCATTATTTTTACCTTGGAATTAATCCTTATCAAAATAAATTACTTCATAAACAAGACTGACGCGATAATATACCATACGACTCAGGACACGGATTGGAACAGGAAAGAGCGCTATCCAAACAATGTACCAATTAATATCGAAGACGCAGTCCATTACCTACAGAAATTTTTAAATTCACTAAACCTTTCTGGAATGCCACTACATGAATTGACGTTAAAAATTGGAATTCCAATCATGCTTTTGAGAAATTTAAGCCCTCGAACATGTGCAATGTGACGAGGCTACGTATAAAGAAATTGAAGGACAATTTAACTGTAGCAACCTTTATCACCGGCCCAGCAGCTGGTCAACTAGCTCATATACAGAGGATCCCAACTGATCTACTAATCCCATTTAAACGGCTTCAATTTCCTGTAAAAACATCTTTCTCGTTAACTATTAATAAGTGCAAAGGTCAAACCTTTGAATTAGTCGGGATCGACCAACGAAAAGAATGTTTTACTCATGGCCTATATGTTGTTGGTATGGTATGTTGGCCTATCGCGGGTCGGAGCTCCTGAAAATCAATTTATTTTGCTGCCACAAAATAAAGCACCTTTACAGGGAAGCTCTGTAAACGAATAATAAATTTAATGGCTTTAGTTTTGTAGGCGTAAATTTTTTACAAACATTATTATAAATAAATAAAAAATAATACTAATATCCGAATTTTCTTTTATAAGTTTACACTTTTTTAGTAACCCCACCCACAAAGAAGAGAGTATGAGTGTGTGTGTAAAAATTTATAACTTGGAAATTTTTTAATACCCGTGCAAAGCCTGGGCGGGCTGCTATAATCTATATCCATAAAACAAAGTCGTGTTAGTTACACCATTTATAACTTAAGAACGGATGGATCGATTTTTATGAAACTTTGTATGGAGTTATTTGGCACCTTAGATTAACATATAGGCTACTTTTTGCTCGACTACTTAAAAGGAAAGTAATGGTTTTAGTAGTTGAATTTAATGGGATGTAGTGGTAGCAACAATTTGCGGTGTCAGTAGTGACACGGGACTACCCGAAGCAAAGCGAGGGCGGGCCGCTAGTCCATATAAAAGCCACATCCATCATTACATTCAGAGAACTCTATCGTTATCATACACTTATCAAAGTTCTTCGAATAATAACAATAAAATCAGACGATATTTTCATTTTCTTAATTTACGAACAGCGCGTTCTATTAGTTTCACTTCGTTTCATTTTACAACAACGCATGTTCTGTCTACGTTATGACCATGAATAAGGATTTTTCTTTTTAAATTTCTTTTTCCTCGTCAGAGTGTGCCCCTTTGACAATCAGGCTCTGCAAAATTGAAGTAAAAAAATTGGAGAAGTTTGCCAACTTATACTCGGGTTTTGATTTTTTACAGCGTTTGCAATAGAAATGTAGGGAGTCGACTCATACAGGAGTATATACGGTGTTTTGTTTTTGTCTTTAGGATTTATTTTATGGAAACGAATAAACATTTCGACGATTATTCAATTCAAACTGTTCTATAATAATTTTACAGGATCTATTTTTCATGTGACATAGTAACATTACATTTTTTCATATAAAACAAACTATAGAAAACAAACTGTTCATTATATTTTTAATCTATTACACTGCATGAAACAACATAAGGTGATAAAAAAATAATAAGTTCTGAAACAAGCTCTCTATTATGTCTCCAGGAAGTTGTTATATGGAAAGATCGGAGTCACCTAAGTTTGTCATTAAATCCCGGAAATTTATTCTCCCAATCCAATATCTCGTTTCAAACATCACGGAAACGAACGTAAAAATTTTTACCATCTTATCTAACATAAAGTCTTAGGCAAAGGACATTTAAAAAGCATCCGTCAAAATTATTTAAAATGTTATACCGACTGCTTAGCTGGTTGTTTACTTAATGAATAGTTGCTGTGAATATGTGAATTCCGAATGAAGATTGAAATAAGATGATTTACTTAAACTGGTGATATAAATATTGGATAAGGGACCATTGCAGAAATTTTTACTAGGTAATCTCACATTTTAAACTCTTATGTATTCGAAGAAAGTCCAACTAATAATAATAGTAAAACATAACATTATTATTATTATTATTATTATTATTATTATTATTATTATTATTATTCACTTTTATTATATTCACTATTATTAACATTAATAATAATAATAATAATAGTTATAGTAGCTGAACAACGTTAAAGTACATAATGTAATATCTGAGTTGTTTATTAATAACCAAATAAAAAATAATATAAAGATCAAAGTGTCATTGATCCTTATTATCATTTTTTTCTTTTTATGTCTTATATATTTTAGAATATCTTCTGATGTTTGTATAAAATATTAAGTAAAACCTGCAGATTTTTTTTTTTTTTTTTTTTTTTTTTTTTTTTTTTTGCAATTGAACTTTTAGAAACCGTTTGCAAAAATTTTCAAAAATAAAAAAGATTTTAATAAACTATAGATTTCTGTTGAATCTGTGAATATATTTTTAAACAACAATGATAAATCTGTCTATATTCATCTCGATCAGTGTTAGCACTGCTTCAAAACTTGCTGTTATAAACAGAAGGATTTTTTTTCAAACGTTTGTCTTCCTCTTTTAACAGACGGCTAGAAATATCGCAAAGTATTGATATAAAAAAATCTAGATTTTAGGCTTTGATCATAAACTCTCGATACAGACCGATGTATAGATCCTTTTACACTTTATACATTGATACTTGTTATAAATTGTTATTTTTTATGTGAAATTCAACTTCAAGCATTTTTAATGTAATTTCTAATAAGTCTAATTAAATTAATTTTGTTAAGAAATATTTCTTAATTGAGTTTGTCGCTAACAATTGTGAAATTCAGTAAGTCAGAAAATGATCCTGTCTTAATTTAGTTGATTCTTGACATGTAATTTTGACATGGTTTTTATAAATGATAGAATTCAGTGTGTTTAATGAAATTATTAATTACAATTACAGGGCTTCCAAATGGTCCTCCAACTGAACATCAATATTTTCTTAGAGAGATTTTCGTTTTATATTTTTCTTGCAAATTGCGGAATAAACAGCCCTCGGATGTTAGTTTCAGCACAAATTCTGTAGAAACCCACTATGAAATTTAAATCTGTTAAAAAATATTCATGTTCTGTTCGCGGACCATTTAAGAGCCCTGCAATTGTATATGTAAGTTGACAGGATTGATGACGCCTCTAAAAGTTCACGACCCTTTCTATATTAGGAAGAATATTTCAAATATTAGCGAAAAACGACATTGTGCCCATTTGTGAGCAACGAATGAGATTTTAAAAGAAAGCGAGTTTTCTTGGTTCTAATAATTTACATTAGAATATTATTATTTTTTAAGTAAAATTTCATTTGAGTATGAAAGAACTTTCAGCAACAACTATGTTTTGAAAGATTAATATACTTGTTTACGTCACAAAATAAATGAAAATATTTGAAAAAAAATTAGGTATAACATCTAAAGAGGGCATGTATATGTCCGTTCATCATAGAATAAATAAATAAAAATTTACAAATCACCAGTTTTCGCCAAAAAAGAAATATATTTTTATATATGGGTATAGAAAATATTTTGTAAAATGAACCCTATGTAAATAGTAATAACTCAGTCATATAATGTGACTTCACAAACCATCCCATTCATAACAGTGACACAATTTTCGATTCGACGTTCTGAATTGAAAACACTAGCCTTTAAAAAGTTCATTATTAAAAGACACAAACTGGCTTGCTTGAACACAAATCTGTCGAAAGCGAAAAACATGAAAGTTAAAAAATACACACAGTGCATACAAATAGTTTATGGTAAAATTTATTTTTATATTTCAAAGGCTCTGTTACATACATCCTTTATGATATAAGAATTTTGTAAAGAAAAATGCTTTTTACACGCATACATATTTAAATGTCACTTTTTAGGCATGAAAATGTTAAAATGATGGCTCACGTAATGGAACAAGTTAAAAGACTTATAAGTAGTTCAGACGTTAGATAGTTCTAACAAATTCTAACATAGAAATATTCAGTACTGTTGAATATGGCGGAATTGGTATTGCAAAATTCAATACAGAAAGTTCGAATAGTTATTTTTACTTTATATAATAAATGGAACAATAGAAGAATGTAGATCGTGTTCTGGATTACTTACCGGGTGTCCCAAAAATGACTGATGGATTTTAAAATTCAATAACTTGCAAACGGTGACAGCTATTTAAAAATTTTTTGCAGGAGGGTTATGTATAATGTCAGGAGTTTTTTTACCGTAATTTTTTATTTTAGTTTGCACCTGAAACAATAGGTGACGCTGACGGCGATTGAAGGCCAGGTGATCAGTGCTGAGTAATGCGTCGACCTGGCCTTCAATCGCCGTCAGCGCCACCTATTGTTTGAGATGCGAACCAAAATAAAAAATTACGGTAAAAATCTCCTGACATTATACATAACTCTCCTGCAAAAATCTTTTAAATAGCTATCACCGTTGTAAGTTATTGAATTTTAAAATCCATCAGTCATTTTTGGGACATCCGGTAGTTGTGTAGAAATATAAAATCGAATATAAATTTGGTTCGACTAGGTGAGGCTGCTTTCGAATACATCATGAAATAGGGAAGGAGAACCTTATTGATATTATAAATATTTAGAATTATTATTTGAAATTATTTTCGTAAAATAAGCTATTGTAGCTAATGTTTGATGTGATTTTTGTAATCAAAACCATTTAAAAGTTATGATTTATCAATCTTTGAATATGTGTACTATTAGTAGTACACATACTTCAGACAAACACATCAGACATACACATACTTCCATACAGTCTTTAAAGGAATTAACACATATTGTATTATTTATCTTTAGAAAATTATCGTAACTTAAGTTGAATTTTTCTGGTTTATAGTATGTTTCTGGTTCTCATTCTTTGTGTTATATAGCATTGTTATGCAATATTATTAGCCTTTAATTAAAAAAAAACAGATTTATTTGATTTCACTTTATCAGTTGAAAGCGCTGGCTTTCAAAAACGTGAAACGTTATCGTCCAAGAAATTCACGTACTATGACTATTCCCCAAAAAAAGTTCGACCAATTGAGATATGATAATACTGGCAATATGAAGCAAGGTGCAACAAAGGTGCAAATTATTAGGATGTAACTTTAGAAAAGCATATTTTTTTTTCTGGAAAGTGCACCGTCTACTTATGCTTCCATGGTGACAGGAATTGCTTCAAAGCAATTCATACCAAATAAGAAATGGTGATCAGATTATACCAACAAATGAAAATTTTATTTTTATTTTTATTTTTTTTGCAATTTTTACACGGTTTTTTCTGTTTAAAAGTGTAAATTGAATGCAAAATATTGTGATTTACATAATGCTAATTGCATATTTTTAAATATATCTTTTACATTTTTTGTATATCTTTCAAAATTTCGATTTGAACTTGTACTACATTTATCTTTTTCAGCGAATTGTATTCAATATAGAATACCCATAAATGACAATTTGTTCCTCGAAAGACCACTGTACTACTAAAAGTACATAATGTAATTCCTTAAGTAATTATAATATTTTCATAAAACTTGATTTTTGCCTTTTAGAGCAATACGTTTTCATGTTTAAATTTAAAAAAAATGGAACGTAAAAAAAAAAATTTGGACCCGAAAGGGTTAATTAGAGAAATCTTTTATTAAAAGATTTAAGGAGGAAAGTTTTAGAAAAAAAAGATAATTTGAAATAATACATATATATACATTAGGGTGGATCGAAATTTTTTTTTTCACAGTGTCAAAACCTACCTATGCGGAAAAGATGTTCTTTTGGATGGAGATTAAGGGAAAAATAATTAAAAAAATTAATTTTAAATTTTACTACTGCCACAATGAGGTTGAATTTTGAAAAAAAGGGAAAAAAGACCTAATTTTGGCTAGATTATTTTTGATTCAAAACAATTGTTTAAAAAAATATCCAAAACCTACCTATGCGTAAAAGATGTTATATTGTATGCTGAGTATGAGAAAAATAATTTAAAAAATTAATTTCAAAATTTAAATCTGCCGCAATGTGGCTCAAATTTATGTATTTGAACGTTTTTACGGTAAAAAATCAATTTTTTTTTGTAAAATAAAATATGAATTTTAGACATTTTTAACATTTATTGCAATGAGGGGATATTTAATTGATTACAAGATAAAAACTTTAGTTTCTTATTTAACAGCTTCATTAGTATTAAATCAAGAAAAATCGTCAACATTGCAATTGGCGATAATGACGTATGGTATTGAAAATCGACATGAGATTTTAAAATTCGATTCGATTTTTATAAAACTGTCTCTTATGTATGGTCCATACACAGCGAAAATACTTCCGTGACTCTTTTGATTATTAGTTTTGTAACATGAGCGTTGCGTGAATAGATATTATGGATAGTAGATGTTATTGCCACTGGAATGATTGCTGGATTTACATATTGCTTCTGAAATCATGTCGTTACTAAATCCGTCAGTTAGTGGAGGTTCGACACATTTTCCTATTTATTTAAATCTATGTAATCCATCGCAAAAGGTCAAAAAGCTGGTAAATGGAAAATATCGATATTTTTTAATGTAATTATTAGGATTGCACAGACCGTTTGATTTCAATCGCGCGCTTTCAGAATTCATATACTGACATAAATGAAAATACAAAAAGCTTCTAACATGCTTCGAATAATCTTTCTATTTCACCAGTGGAACATTTGTGCCAAGCCGCGGTTCCATCCACGCTGCAAAAAGATGACATATTGGAACCTCATTGGTGTGTAACTAGCACAAAAACCATTGTAGTGGACGCTTGAAGATCAGTTCCATATTTCGAATAACACATCCTTTAACATCTATATTAACAGATATTCCGTCACAACCGATCGCAAACAACTTTGTTACATGTATATTATTGTTAACACATGACAAAAAAAATGTATATCGTGTTTTCAAATTGTTTGGTACTCTCCCAGAATTTATATATATGTGGCCGATGTATTCGGAACCCAGTTCTTTTTTCAAGCTCAAGTCTGCGTCTATTATGATTTTTCTTCTGTTGTTTTCTAGTTATATAGTCTGTCTTTACACTCATCAAAGTTTAAAGAAAATGGCCATGATCATAATCTTTAATAAATGACTAAAGAGAATGACTAAAACGATGGAGTGGTCTTTGGTTTGTTTTGTCATGCCGATTTTTTTTCTGTCAGTAGCATTTGATTCATAGTTTTCTGAGATAATGCCCACATCTTGAAGTGCACCAGACAAGATGGTAGCACCTGCTTGGTCGGAATTGCACAAACTGTCCAATATTCTGATGATGTGACACCTAGCTCGGCAGCAGTTTGGCTTTTCAATGAGAGCTAATGATGCAGAAAAGTGAGTTTGCTCTCAATACATCAGTTTAGTTTACACTCAATATTTATATTCATATTCAAATCTATTGAACTGAAAAATATGCAGTATTTTCGGAAATGGTACAAAAGACTGTAGTAGCTTTCAGTATCTTATTTTGTTTTACAAGAATTAAGAAGAGCTCAAAATTTGTCTTTAAACAGTTTAATTTTTCTTAAAATGCTGCTGTGGTAAGTTATTGAGACTGAATCTCATTTACAGGTTACTAGTAACTTATTAGCAACTCCTTCTCATTGGCAGGAAATAAATAGATGTTGACCGATTCCTTTCTTGGGTTATTTTTTAAATACCAATATGTAAATTTTATAACTTTTTGTAATAGGGAGCATATTTACTGGCATATCAAAGCTAGACCCAAATAGGGTGTTATTCATATCTCTCTCTCTTTTAATTTTTTTAAACAACGCCATGGTACAGTAATATTCAAGGTACATTGAGCTACATAATACACAAGCAGACAAATTTTAGCTGAAAAAAACTGGAACTGCCAGTTTTTCGAAATTTTAAATCACTTGCAGGAGTATTAAATTTCGAAATTAGTTTTATTTAATAATTTTTTTTACTTAATATCCATGCAATACAATATTTCTTACTCAAAGGTAGGTTTTGATTGATATTAAAATGATTATTTTGTGCCAAAAATAAATCTAACCAAAATTAAATCTTTTTCCATTTTTTCAATATTTTATCGAATTTTCAACTTTTTTGTGGCAGCATTAAATTTCGAATTTATTACTTATTATTTTTTTTTTACTTAACCTCCATACGATATAACATCTTTTCCGCATTGTTGGATTTTAAAAATTATTAAAATAATTAGTTTTTGACAAGAATAACCTAACCAAAATTCGGTCTTTTTTCAATTTTTTTCGAAAATTCAACCCTTTTGTGGCAGTATTAAATTTTAAAATTAATTTTTTTAATTATTTTTCCCTTAATCTCCATACAATAGAACATCTTTTCCGCATAGGTAGATTTTGATAAATGGTAATTTTTTTTTCGCCATAGACAATCGTTCCACCCTAATATACATATATATAAATCAGTGAAAAAACTAAGTTGATTTTCCCTCAACTTTCATTTTCACTTTACTTTAGCATTTTTTTGCATCTTTTTTAGTCGTACAAAAGAAATTTACATCTTATGACATTGTGAGTGAATGATTTAAAACAAATGTGGCAGATACGACACATAAGTATCTTAGAAAAAAGTTTTGGAATAATTCTTTTAAAAGTGTCGATCTTTTATAGAAATTTTATTGGATTGGGGTTTGTGTTTATGATGTTGCATTATTTTTTGTCATCGCAATTCAAGAAGGTAAATGAAAGGATATTAACTTATTTCCCATGCATGAAAGGTTTATTAAAATCGCAGTGCCAGAAATTTTTAAAGAATTAACTATAAAAGTAAATAAGTAATAAAAGTAAAAAAAAAAGTTTCTTAACATAATACACTATTTTATCTGTGTACACTCTATTATTATTTATGTTCACTGTTTTATTTAACATTGAATGTTCATCATGGAAAACAAAACCTCTTGTGATGACTTTTCGAAAATAAAATTGTCACAATTCGTTAGCTTATCATAGACTCTAAACTCATTTATACAAAATTCCCTCCATATTTTACGCTTGGCAGAAAACGCAAACCAGTGAATTTATTTAGAAAATATACAAATTTTGTTCTTTTTTCGTTAATCATTTATATTTCAGTGTTCCATTATATTGAACACCCAATCTGATTCCCAAATGCCACATTGCAACAGAATTTTGGTATAAGTATTTTCCGTTTATAATGCATGGGACAAATAGACTTTCCTTAAATATATACTGGACAATTGCACCATAAAATTTAACTACTAAGAATGTATTTATTAAAAATACAACACATTGCCCAATGGTGCACAAAACAAGAATTTTAATATGAGCCTGTACAATTAAAATAAAATAAAAATATCAACGTTTCGCGCCGTCTTCAGGAAAATATGATAATGAAAGGACTAAGTTTGCTTCCTGTTTGAGAGATAATATTTCTAATAAATTAAAATCGAAATGAATTAAAAGTTTTAAAATGTTGCCCACGTGGATAAAAATTAAAATATTGCAACAGGATAAAATTTAAGATTTTATGATGTTATGCCATATTTTTGGTATATTGTAGGACAAATTATCATTAAAAGGTTTATTTTCTCGTGCAATGATTTCGACAGATTCTCTTATTTTAACATCAACTGGGTTATTGCACGGAACTATTATTTTGGCCTCATCAAAGTTAATACGGCCAGTCTTGTTCGCCAAGTAGAAGCGAGAAAGAGCAGTATTCTGTTTATATTGTTTAATATCTCTGCGATGATCTTTAATTCTAATTAAAAGTTTGCGTGTTGTCATGCCATTGTAGACTTTTTTAACATCATTTGATAAAGTGATGGGGATTTCATAAATACCAGATTTTTGATCGATTGGAATTTTGTCGATCTTATCTGTAACGATGTCAATGAGATATGGAGGTGGAATGGCGACAAGTTTTATGTTATATTTTTGTGCGATCTTTTTTACTTTTTTCAAATATGTAAGGGATATAATGAAATTTTCTGCAAAAAATAAGTTTATACTGGTGTTACTATTATATTACTATTAAATATTTTATTACTATTATATTATTACATTACTTATAGTTTATAGAAAATTTCATTATATCCCTTACATATTCACTTACATATATAGAAAATATTCACTAATGTTCAGTAGATATGCATAAAAATAGCAGTTCATCAAGAACATTAATGCAGTGTTATATTTTATTATTATATAGTATAATGTTTGTATTGAATTTGTTCAGTTTTAAAGGTAAATGTAGCTTTTCCTTCTTGAAATGGTAGTATTTCTACAAATGTTATCGAGTGATTGTAAATATTTATTATAAACATAAATGTGTCCGCAAGAAACTTTGTTGTCATTTTGATTTCACGATTAAATATAATAACCAACTGTTAACTGCTAGCATTAAGTTATCAAATCAGAGCACTAACGATCGAATCTCGCTTATACTGCACTTTTAAAATTTTTAAATTCCGCACAGTTTCAATTTTTAGTTCGTTAACTCCTTCACGGCGGAAGCCTTTTACAAAATTTTTAATATACTGCCAGCGGTTTTTAAAAACAGAAATTTGTATGTTTATAAATGGAGAAAATTTGCCAGCTACCAGAGGAAAATTTTGCAGTAAAATTTTACTGGTGGGTATAAACACGGACTCTTAAGCCTTTTGCACGTATGCTTGTCGCTTGTCCCTAACGGGTTAAAGGAAAGAAGGTATATTTTCAAATGCAAATTGTTTGAAAAATCTATAATAACTGAACGGCACTATGAGTAAGCTTACTTAGGGAATGTCTGACATTAAAAATAAATTGTGCAGAAATTCCAGCTCGCTTAAAAAACACTCGAAAGAATTATTTATATTAATTTTCAAAGCATTTTAGTGATATTTTAACATTTTTTATTATAATGAGATTTATATAAATCATTGGAATAAATTCTCTTCAGACTTCAACTTGACTGCCTGGCGTCAGCAAATAAGTGTATTTCTTTGACCATTTGTCCACACTTTAGCTTCATAAATATACCTCCTTTGGTGTAACCTCAAGGTTTTGGTGTAACCTCTTTGTACCTCAATGTTTAACATAGTACGTTTCTTTTATAAAAAGATATTGGTAGCATTAATAATATAATTAATAAATTTGCATATTCTGTTTGTGATGCGAATGGAATTTGACAAACAGGGTCATAACTAACAAGGAAGAGGCATTTATGATGTTAGAAGAGAATACATTTACACAATTCACTCTGTCGCTTTTACGTCTAGATTTGTAAATGTTTTGTATTTTTATGTGCCTTTTTATAACTGCATTCAGAGCTAAATGCAGTAGCGGCTTGTCAGGGGTGCTGCATCAGATGTTTCTTAACACTAAAATTTTACAGAATCTCATCTGTTATTTATTCAACAAATTTTGTAGATTAAAGAAAACTGAAATTGCCATACAATTTTAGTGGTGTGAATAAATTTATGCAGCACCTCCTGACGAGCCGCTACTGGCTAAATGCCATAATTTCTTCGTTGATTATGAAATTTTTAATAATTTGCAGTGGGAAGAATATAAATATTAATACATGTTTTATTTCAGGTACCAAAAAGTATACTTCTGGATACATTTAAGAATAATATTTATTTTATCCACTAGGTGTTTTATAAAATAAAGTTTGTAATGATTGAAAACCGGTTAAAATCCAAATAATTTTTAATGCGAAGCATTCTTTAAATTTCAAAAATTATCTAAAAGGACAAAAGTTTGATCATTATTAATAAATGTCAAAGATTTCAGTATTAATATATATATATATATATATATATATATATATATACAGTGGCGGTCAAAAATTTCCGGCCAACAAATTTTTTTCATTTGTAATTATACCCATATGAAGACGAATCTCAAAGTGATACTTATACATTTTATTGACATAATAGTTAGGAACTTACTTATGGAATAACATGTAAATATCAATAAATTTAATTGACAAAATTAAGTACAAAGGAAAAAGCATGTTCTCAAAAGTTTCCGGCCACCTTCGCAGGTTTTTTAAAAAATGTATTGTAGTAGAAAACTACAACGATCAACAACATTTATAATTAGTATTGTCCAGTATTAGCCTTTTATTACCTTTAGAAAAAAGTTCTACGGCGCAGTAACGTAACACTCATACAATCAACGGTTAAAGATCTTCTATGGTACGTTTTTTTCCACATTTCTTGCAATTTTTTGGAATTTTCTGCTGAGTTGGAATATTTATAGTTCGGCAGACGTTTGCCAACTTCGTTCCAAAGATTTTCTATTTGATTCACGTTGGGCGTTTAGGCTGGCCATTTCAAAAACGGTTTTTTTTGTGCGAAAACCATTGCTTGCCAAGGCTTGCATATATTTATTATGTCGATATAATGTTAAAACAAATAGTTGCGACCAAAATTTTCTCGAATAAGGCAGAAAATAATCTTGCAAGTTATCCTTATACATTGCATCTGTCATCTTTCCGTGGATTTTAAATAACGGACCGCCAATTTTTGAAGAAAATACTCCCCACATTACAACATGTTCTCCGCCATGCTTCGTTGTAGGAATATCATTTGTTGGATCAAATTTTTTTGTTGTTAGGTCATCGACGTAGTGTCTGCCATCACTCCCGAAAAGTTTCAAATTCTATTGATGGAAAAATAGTACTTCTGTATAGTTTTCACTATACCAGACTTTGTATTTTTTGGGAAACGCCAATCGGTACTTTTATATATTTTTACCGACGAAAAATTTTTGAACACCGACACTTCCATAAAGTTCTGTATCACGTCAGCATCTTAACAAGGTAGACCGACTTATTTCAACAATATTTTCATTTTGTAAATAGCCGTATATTGCAACGGAATTTTTATGCGGGTCATCTATTGTTTTTCTCCTGAAAATTCTGCCAACAAGAATAGTATTTTTTTAAATCTTCCGGACCTCACAAAAGCTTGAAGGCCATGACCATCTTTATATAATTTTTAAATATTACAGTATGTTTACAGTCGATTTACCGATCGATAACTTTACCTCAATACCTCGAGAAGATTAGCTCTTTAGTGACAAATTAATCACTCATTTATGGACAATATTTGTTGAACTTTTCAATTTTGAATTTAAACTATGAAATTCACGTTGATTCATTCACAAACACGACCAAAAAACACTTTACCGATAGAAAAAAGCTAAGGAATGATGAGTGGCTGGAAACTTTTGCACACGTGAACTTCGAATTCTATCCCTTTACATGAAGCGTCCACAGTATCCAATGAAAATGATCACGTGATCAGAGGTCATACACATATTCCTAACTTTTGTAGCAATTGTGCTTCTTCTTTGCTGAAACCTTCTGGTAAATAAATCAAAAGAAACAAACTGGCCGGAAACTCTTGACCGCCACTGTATACCTGTGATGGCCAACTGTGGCACGTCAGACAGAACTAATTTTTAGAAGTAATTTCTTGTATGCCAAAGATGCGATGATTAGAGTCAATGATTATTTAAGGATTATTTAACTTTAATTTTATTACCTTAACCTTATTTTTATTAATGATTAAGGATTATTTTAAATTATTATTATTAATTTATTTATTATCTGGTGGGTAAATTTCTTCAAAATTTTAAATGTCACATTGGCGCCAGTATTATGCAAAGAAAAATATCGGTTATCGATGGACACGAAAAAATGCATTAAATACTTTTTAAATAAATTTGTTCAAATATTCCGGTGCAATTCTAACATTTTGGAATCAAAATTAAGTGGTAGAAAATTCAACCATCAGAACTCAAAGGGTTAAAACAAAATTGTGTTGTCCAACGTGCCATAATCAGCCACCCTTGATACATAAATATTTACACGTTTTATTATTTTTTGTTACTTGGCAAATACTCCTTTAAATTATTCTATATTAAAGTATATTCATTATATTTTTTTTCTTAATAATATCTACTCTTTATTTCTATCTAAATTCTTAAATTTAAAACGCGTATGTTAATAGTTATTTTATAAAAATTCCTAATTTAAACTTAATTCCCTCATAAATTTTTATCAACACATTCTTTTATTTCTTAATCTATAAAACTCAATCAGTTAAAAGTAAAGCTCTTTTTAAAAAACCCATTAAATTATTTCATATTTTGAAACATTTTATACTAATTTTTCTTACCATTCTGTACTATGCTTAGTTTTTATTAAATTTATTATTATAAATTCCAGCTTGTATTGCAAGTCCGTGACGCTGTCTGGCGCCACTAACTTAAAATTCTGCCGCCAAACGATAAGAAACACTCTATCGTTTTCGCTCCCTTAACTTCTCTTATATCTGTTTACCCACAATTTGAGCCATTTATAAATGTTGTTGGTCATTTTTGAATTCATATTCGAATCCTGTATTCATGCGGTTTTTTTGACAAAATCAGCGTACACGAGTTGCGAGGCACGATTTCTGAGTTGTTTTCAAGTGCTTTAAAACCTGTCACCCGGTGACTAAAATTCAAAATTATTATTTAAGATCTTATCGCAGTATGTAATTATTCAAGTTCCGTGCTGATCCCTTCGCCGAATTTCTCACCCAGTGGGAATTATTTTGTTAAAAATGTTTTAACCCTTTAACGTTCATTGGTTTCGCCACGAAACCATAAAATTTTAATTCCGATACGCAACACTGACACCGGTATTTTTAATCTAAAAATATCCTTTTTATTATGTATGTGAAAAATCACGTTTTCTTATTTAGAAATATATTTGTTCTTAATTACCGGTGTCATTCATTTATTTCGACATCTTAGCAATGAAAATGGTATGATCGTTAAAGGGTTAATAGTAAAATTACTTCAAACTCCAACTGGTATGTTTTTTTTATTATTTTTTCTGGGGAAATTTTTGAACGCTTGAACGCGTTATGTTGTTGCACTTGAGCTTTAAATGATCGAAACAATAATGTGACTCCGAAGGAGGTTTGTTTATTAGAGTTGACTATTATCTGCCACGATGTTCAATATGAGTTGACTAAATGTGTCGACTTTCAAAAAATGGTACGATTTTTCATAAACTGCCAGCGTTCTGTGAGATCTTCTGAGAAATCTGGCTACAGCTTCTCCTATTTTGAAAGAAATTTGTACAATGCCACACTGGGTGCTATGAGATTAAGGCTATATGGTTACAGCTATCACTATTTTGACGAAACTTTATACAACGCAACATCTAATAATGTATGTATATAAGATTCATACGCTGCAAGGAAGTTTCCAGGAGAAATATCAGTTGTTTTTTATTGAAAAATAAAATTAAGTTAAATATGCACCTTGTTTGGTCTAAAAGTTCCAATGAAGGAAGACTGGTATATACTGTATCTATCTATTTATCCTATATACAGGGTGTTCCTAAACTCATGATACAAACTTTAAGGATAGGTAGAGCGTACTTTATCAATAATTTATTGTATAGGAGTGTATGGGACCAAGTGACGCATTAAGGTAAAAACACCAGGGGGCAATTAGGCCCATTTTTCAATTTTCAAAATATCTCATTGATACCAGAATATTTTTATGCTATCCTTTTGTTGACATTTCATGATTACTTAACAATAACCTTTATCTTTGAAAATTTTTCGTATGAAATCGAAATTTTTTGAATTGAAAATAGAAACACCGTAATTTCCGGTGTATAATCCGCCGATCAAAGAATTCATTTAAAACCCAGAAATCTTAATTAGTTATTGAAGACAGATATGTACGGCGATCTAATAAGTGACATTTATTAATTTTTTGGTGCTACTCTGTTATCCCGTCGACCAATTTTGCCAAATTATACAAATCGCCAAACTAATAGCAAAATTATACATGTTGCCGTAATTTTTATTTTAAATAACGAAAAAACAAATAACTAGTAGAATATTAATAAAATTACAAATAAAAAGTCGAAATAAAAACCCCTTAATGACATTTTAAACACATGAATCGTATTTAATGTCATTGAATGTGACATTCACGATCATTCATTATTTGCATTTAATCTTATAGTTTGGCGATAATTTTTTGGTCGACGGAGTAACCTAGTATTACCCTTTTTTTTTTAAATCTGGGTCGAAAAATGATTGTTTGATCCACGGATTATACGCTGGAAATTTCGGTAGAAATAGAAATTTTTTGAAATAGAAATGAAGTTTTTAGTTGATTCCATTGGCGGTAGAGGTCAGTAAGTGACTGGTCGCAGTCCAGTACCATGCATTCAAGTAGAAGAAATCGCCATTTCTAATTGTGCTATCGTTCGTCCTGGAAGACGTTACGTATGCCGAAAAGGCCGACATGCACTTCATGTATGGTCGAGCAAATGGCAATGCCAGAGCTGTCCTACGAATGTATCAGGGCAGTTTACTCACAGAAGAATGCTTGATCATAGAATCTTTCAACGCTTACACTGCCAGCTTTCTGAAACAGGTTCTTTCCAAGTCACCAGACAGGATACTGGATGAGAAAGAGCTGTACGCAGTGCAAGCCTGGAAGAAATTATTTTGAAGTTTGTGATGAAAGACCCGAATCAAGTACAAGAGCTGTTGCACAGAATTTAGGTGTGAACCATCCGACCGTCTGGAGATTGTAAAACAAAAATCGATTTCATCCCTTCCATTTTCAATGTGTATAAACTCTGAATCCGGAAGACTATCTTCTGCGGTTGAACTTTTGCCAGCTTGTTTTGCAACAACAAATGTTACATCCAGACTTTACTGATCATATTCTATTTACAGATGAAGCAGTATTTACACGCGAGGGTGTATTTAATACGCACAATTTCCATCTTTGGGCAATCAATAATCCACATGCAACGCAGCAAAATGCTTATATAGAACGATTTTTTGTAAATTTGTGGGCGGATATTGTTGATAATTCTTTGATTGGCCTATATCTTTTACCAAAAGGCCTGGATGGTCGTTGTTACCTTATTTTTTTGCAACAATTTTTACCAGAAATGCTGCAAGATTTTTCGATCGCCATTCGTAATTCGATGTAGTTTCAACCACAGAGTACGGAACAGAGAATCAACTTTCATACACTGTGATGACAACTTGTTTAACATGGGATTACGCATAGACAGTAGCGACACGAGCGGATCACTCTGAAACTACGATCATAACATAAGAGAGGTTGGTAATTCGGCGAAACATCGCTTCCTTGGCAACAAATGATAAGGGAAAAAAATACAGCGACGACTTGCTGTTTCTTGTTTTGAAATTTATCAAAGAATTATGAAATAACTTTGACGTATTCGTCTTGCAAACAATGCATGTGTCTCTTCGTAACATAACGATCTAATAATTTAAACTTGAAAATTCAAGAATAATAACAGTAATAATTACGAATCAATATAAGCGCGGAAATCTAAGATCAAATAGCATAAGCACATGTGCAAAGCTAATCAAATCAGCATTCAGCAAGAAGCGCCAAGCAGAATAAGGTTGCTGTTAAATAGAAATCACGAGGATAAAAATCGCCAACGCGATGGTTTAGTTTTAAGGTGATCCACTGAGGGCGCTCTTTTCAAGCCGAGTTGAGGCTCTGTTACTACTCTGTGGTTTCAACATCATGGAGCGCCCGCGCACTTCACCACTGATGTACGCAGTTACCTGAATGCCACATTTGGGGCGTGATGGATTGGGCGTGGTGGACTAGTTCCTTGGATACCATGATCTCCCGATTTATCGATCCTTGATTTATTTTTATGGGGACATCTGAAGAGTGTGGTTTATGAGACTCCAGCTAACTGAGACGAAAATCTAGTATCTCGCATATCCGAAGTTGCTGCACGTGGGTGGGAAATGCCTGTCATCTTTAGAAGTGTACGTCAATCGTTCTACCGACGCTGCGGAGCATGATGTATCACAGTTGAAGGGCGCAATTTTGAATACTTATTGTAATATTATTGTATGCATTATTATTTACTTGTAAACTACATTCTAAATAAACATTTTTATTCATGTATTTCGTTTGATAAGTTTGCCAGGTCTTCGCTTTTTTTAATTCAAAAATTCCGATTTCATACCAAAAATTTTCTAAGAAAAATGTTATTAAATAATTACGAAATGTCAGCAAAAGGATAACATAAAAATTTTCTGGTATGAATGAGAAATTTTGAAAATAAAAAAAGGGGGCTTAATTGCCTCCCTGCTGTTTTTACCTTAATGCGTCATTTAGTCGCATACATTCCTATACAGTAAATGATTATTATTGTGTGCTCTACCTACCCTTAAAGTTTGCACCATGAGTTTAGAAACATCCTGTGTATATTTAATAAGTTATATTATTAATGGACTCTTTAAATGGTATCTTAACGCTCAGTAAAATTATTTACCTCTTCATTTTTGTCCATTTTGCACATTTCTGCATCAAACTATACTTATGTAATATATAGCTCGCTAAAAAGTTATATAAGAGACAAATTTAAAATTGTTTAGTTCTGCTGTCTGTTAAGCTCAATTCACATCCATTTCTTTCTTTTTAACATTATTTGTATGCGTGAAAATGTTTGTAAATATGTGTTTTCCTACAGGATACATCAGGTCTAAAAGGTTAAAAATAGAAAAGCCAGAAATTTTAGTCAAGTTTTATTAAAAAAAATATTTCACTACAGAATTTTTATTTAAATCAGTTTAAAATTTTGTTTCTTTTTTTTTTGTCTGTGTCTTTTAAACAATCTATAGTAAAATTTGAGGTAAGATCCGAAATTTATTCATATAGCATCAAGCCAAATAAAAACTCATGGACGTTCTAGTGTTAATGCAATATTATTTATGAAGATTATCTTACATTATTTATTCAATTTTCAGTAATGAAAAATTAAAAATCTATATGTTAACTCCCACCGGAAAAAGTGTGGTGTAAATGTGAATAGAATTAAATATTTGACAAGATGGATGTATTTTTCATTTCAAATACTTTGACTGTTCATGGTATCATGCTGTTATAAATTGACAGCATGTTAAATAGATAAAAGAAGATCCTTTTTAAACCTTGATTCCTCTGGTGACAGACCTTGAATACGCATGCATGAAAATAGTCATTTTACCAATGAATTTATTACAGACACACGATTACTTGCTGTTCAAAGGATTAAAACGTCCGCTTTCAGACACTGAAGCTGTTAAAACTGAATTGTGAACCATGCTACTTAAATGTGTAGCAAAGGCAGCGTAATAAGCGCAATGAATATGAGAAATGTACTTAATGAAAATGCGATATGAAATAAACAACCTGACTATTGCATATTAAAATATAAATATACATAATATATTATTTAAAGACAATTTAAAAACAATAAAATTCAAATAAACATTTAAAGGCAAGTTGCACAAGAACGCGTAGTTTAACCTTTTCGGGACGGGCGATGCATATATGCATCGTCGAAAGGTGCATGTGAAATTTGTTTTTGGCACCAGTAATAAAGAAATGTAATTTTTTTCTTTTCTCATCAGAGCATTTTTTGGAATGTAAGAAGTAAAAAGAACAGATTAAAAAAAGTGGTGCTAACAAAATAAAATTTGTGTAAGTGATGCCGTCTCGAAAGGGTTAATAATTAAGACACATAACAATTTTAAGTTCAGTAGTATTTAAGATATTATTACCGTCACCAGTCACGACCAACTTCATAAGAGCCGGGTTCTTCCGGCAGCTTCTGCCTATTAAGGCGTGGCTAAGGACGGAATTCATGACGTCAGATCATGTAATCTCCGCCAATGCAATCCCGTGAGATATTTGTCCTAGCAAGGGACGTTGAAACAAGAGCTGTACCTGCCAATTTTGTCGCAGCTTCCCCCCATCTGCTATTTTGTCCCTCATCCTTATGATGAATGATTGCGTTTTCATTTGGTTTCGGCTCCACATCCTCCCACTTCATCCAGAAATGCGGTCAAGACATGCTTTTGCCCGTCATTTAAAAATGTGACTCTATACACATAAAAAAACAGAACGAAGAGTGAGGAACATAATAAATACAAAAGATAGAAACCAATTAACGAACCAAACATTACTTACAATTTTTGCCCACTTATATGCGAAAAAGCAGAAAAAAATCGTTAATTTCAAAATACGTTTTACTATTAAATAATACATAATCAAACCTTATTTAACCCCTTAACTGTGGCATTGTTTTTGACAACATAAATTTAAAATAGAGGTTGTAAACCACATTTTCCATACTAAAACAGTTGCTTTACTTAATCGAAAAACATGTGCCAATTAATAAAAATAAATTTTCTTTTAAAAATTAGTGGTGTCAAAAAGCTTTAAGAAACGAAGCGTCCAGAGAGCTCCTGTCTGAAGCCAGTTCGGGCAACACAGTTAAGGGGTTAAACATTTCGTACACTAAACATGACATTTCAAGTAAATTCACACAAATAAACTCCATTTAACATCTTTAAAAATTTTCCTAAAAAAATTCAAAAGTCAGAAATCGAGCAAAACATGATGTCATTTGTGGCAGGATAAGGAATTGTCAAACAAATCCCAATGTTTTTGTATGAAGTGAGTGCATCAGAGCAACTTTTCCGTACTACCCATCATCGAAAAAAAAATCTACCCATCCTATTCCATACTCTTTTTTTATGTAAATAAAGCAGGATGTTTTCATGATTACACGCACATTAACTCTTTAACTTTCACTGGTTTCTCTACGAAATCACAAAATTTTAACGTCGGAATTTTAATTTTAAATATATTTTTATCATGTATGTGGAAAATTACTTTTTCTTATTTACAAATATTTTTGTTTGAAATTGTCGGTATCTTCCATTTATTTCAACATCTAAACAAAAAAATTGCTTTGTCCATTAAAGGGTTAAGTGATTTTCATATATTTCTATAAAGACTATTCATTTTATCTTCTTCACTTTTTGGATCGAAATGCACCAAATTAGCTTCAAACTTTAACAAATAAGATTTTCATCTTTACGCTTAATTAAAGACTTATTTAAATAGCTTCAGTACAAAAGAATATTTTAATAGATACGAACATATTTACCAGATTTTTTTTTTTTTACAATGTATAAACTAATTTTAATAAGTACTCATTAATTTGAATAAACATAGTTTTAAATTTCCTCAGCTCGGACTGCATATACATTTATTAAAGTAATTCTGAAACATTAATTAGTTTTCTTAATGTTACGACACTTTTATTATTTACAGTTTTATGACATTGAAAATGTGACGCTTATTGTCTCACAACTTTAGATTATTTTTATTGATTTAATAGAATCACTTGCTCGTTATCTTACTTTAATTAAAGAAGGAAAGAATTCACTGAAATATTTTATGTAGAAAAGAGGTTGCATAATTTATATCTACAATATTTATAAATCTTTAGAATTCTAAAATTGACTATAAAATTTTTAGTGCCATGTTTTAATTTTTAATGAGTAAGCTTCGTTTTACGTGATTGCAGTTAAAAAAATAATTATTTTAAATAAGGTTTCATTTAATTTTTCTTATTATGCTGAATTTTTTTTTTCCGAAACGAGAAAAAATTTTAAAACTGTGGAAAATAGGATTAAAAAGACATCCACAATGTTAATTGGGATGAATATAGTGAAGGAAAATTATTGCTAAAATTGTTAATTATAACTAAAGCGTTAGGAAAGATATGGCCTTTATTTAATATTTAAAAGCATTTTCTATCAATTTTTTAAATTAAATTTTAGGAATAACTACATTTGTAACTTGAGAAAAATCTATTGTTAGATATTTAATCGAAAGTGATAAGATAAATGAGACAATGCTGCTTAAGAGAAAAATAACACACACTATAACCAATGATTTTACACGCTTTTAGTCGAAGATGCAGAAAATTACTGCACGTATTGCTTTGTAACTTTCGGAATATAAAAAAAGGTTTTCGGTCTGCGTACTTATCAGCAAAGTTTTGATCACGTGCGCTAACCACTTAACCGTCTGCCCCGAGATAAGTCGGGGGTAAAAGCACTGTTTCCCCATACCCTTCGGGGACAAAGTACAGATTGAAGAAAAAGTAACATGTTGCTAAAAGTGGTCTTTACAGTTTTAGCACACGACAATTTGTATATTGTGCAACAGTTGTGTTCATTTGTGTAAGAACAACATACATATTTATGGGTGTATAAGCATTTTTTTAAATATTCAAGAAACTTTTGAAAGTTTTATTTTTAGCATGTCATATTTTCAACCAAATTCAAAGCTACTTTAAAAAAAAAAAAAAACTCTCAAGGCTGGGTTTCCAGTTTGTCCCCAATGTAAGTTAAAAACAAAAACGGATTCACGCCAGAAAATACCAAAAGATTTTTCAGATTTAATTAATGACAGACAAAATTGGAAGATCTTCAGAAATTTCTGGACTAAAATGTGAATTTCGGAATAAAAATGTAGGCCTGACTAGCAAGATATAACAGAATCAATATAATACAATTATAATATCAAAAAATCCCTTTCGGCATGGCCTATAGGCGGAGGTAGATTTCGAAAAGTTTTCATCTCAAAAAAAAAAAAAAAAAAAAAAAAAAAAGATTAGAGATAAACCCATTTTAACTACTTTATCCAGCCGCTTTTAAAAATTTTTTAATTTCATTTTTCTGTAAGAACTGGTTTTATCAAAATCATCTTAAACGAAATTCTACTCAAATGCCCATTTTGGCAACATATTTTGAATTATATTGTTACTTTATTTAAAAAAATTGACCAATATACTCATTATATAGTTCCTAAATAACAAAAAACTGTTAATTAAATTCATTTGACAGCAAAATTGAATTTAAAAATGAGTCATAAAATAACCGATTTATTATTTTAATACATCCACAATTCTTTAATCAAGATCGCTTTGAGAAATTTTGTGCGAAGTGCCCACTTTGACAGATTTTTTTAAATATATATTTAGCCTTTATCAAAAATCTGACCAATACACAGGAATTACACAGTTCCTAAATAACAAATAACTGTCAATTGAATGCGTTTGAGAGGAAAATTGAATTCAAAAATGAGTAATAAAATAAACAATTTGTTATTTGAATACAGCCTCAATTCTTTTATCATGATCGCTTTGGGAAATTTTTTTGCGAAGTGCTTACTTTGACAGCTTTTAAAAAATATATATTCACCCTTTATCAAAAAATCGACGAATACGCACATTATATAGTTCCTAAGTAACAAAAAACTGACATTTGAATGCGTTTCAGAGTAAAATTGGATTTAAAAATGAGTCATAAAATAACCAATTTGTTATTTGAATACCCACAGTTCATTAATCATGATCGCTTTGGGAAATTTTGTGCAAAGTGCCCATTTTGGCAGCCTTTTTAAAAATATATTCTGCCTTTATCAAAAAACTGGCCACTCTGTCACATTATATATTTCCTAAATAAGAGGACCTGTAAATTGGATGTGTTTGAGAACAAAAAAAGATTTAAAAATGACTCGGTAAAAACGCAATTTCTTAAATTTCCTCAAATTTTAATCACGATAACTTAGTGAAATTCTGTTCAAAATACCCTTTTTAGCAGCCTTTTTAAAAATATATTCTGCTTTTATCAAAAAACTGGCCAATCCGTCACATTACATAGTCCCTAAATAAGAGGACCTGTAAATTGGAAGGGTTTGAGAACAAAAATGAATTTAAAAATGACTCAGAAAAAACGCAATTTGTTATACTTCCTCAATTTTTCATTGACAACTTCGGGAAATTCTGTTCAAAATACTCTTTTTGGCAGCCTTTTTAAAAATATATTGTGCCTTTATCAAAAAACTGGCCAATACGTCGCATTATATAGTTCCTAAATAAGTGGATCTGTCATTTGGATGCGTTTAAAATCAAAAATGAATTTTAAAATGAGTCAGAATATAAGCAGTTTGGATTTGAGGTTTTTTCTCCAACTCTTATTTTTGTTTAATTTATTTTTGCTATAAGAGTTGGTTCTATGAAAAACTTGTTAATATAAAAGTTGTAGATATTATTGTGAAGATGTAAAATAAATTTAATTAGATTTGATTGCTTAAGAATTGAGTAAGTTATGGATTTTTTTCTTTTTCCTCCCCCCTTTTTCTTTTCGTTTTTAATTTTTTTCATCGGTAAAAATTGTCCTATCAAAAACTTGTAAATACAAAAGTTTTAGATAATATTGAGTACATTTATATAAAATTTAGTTGGATTTGATATCTTGAGAATTGACGAAGTTATGAATTTTTTTCTCCCAAAAACCATGTTTTTTTCGCCCCTTGAGCCCATTTTTAACTTTATCAAAAATCTGTCATGCATAAACTTTTTGCCCATTTCTTAGAAGTAATATAAACTTTAAACTGATTCGATATCTATTTTAATTAAGAAGTTATCGCGTTTTTTCGGTTTTCACAAAAACCCTCCCTATTTCCACCCCCTTGGTCCGATTTTGCCCATTAACGAACTCGACCGAGATTTTAAGCTCCTTGATTTTATGTAAAAGTTTGAAAAAGATCTGAGCATAATTATGGAAGTTATCGTGTCTAGAAGAAAGTGATATACACCGATAGATAGATAGATAGATAGATAGATAGATAGATAGATAGATAGATAGATAAACTTTTTTACTGATGGTAGTTTTGGGGTCTAGGAGTCATGATTCGTGTAGATCCGCAAAAATTTTTCAGAAATTCCAACATGGGAGACAATGCAATAGGTAGTATTTCATACGAAATCTACCTAATATTTAAAAGCTGGTATGAAATACGTGCTCTTCCATAAATATCTTGTATAAATTTTATATTGGCTACCCATGCGAGAGTGGTACCAGACGTATTTGCATTAATTTGTAGTCAGCTGTGTGGAGTAACTCATATAAAAAAATCCCGTCAAATATGGAGAAAATTGAGAAAGATATCGGTGATAGTGAGGGCTAAATTAATTTATTTTCCTGAATATAGCATTTTTTTCATTATTAATTGATGGTTTAATTTACTTTGTATGAACGCCATCAAAATCCTATTCCAACAAAAGGGGAATTATCAAAATCGAAGCATTCATTCCATATCTGCTTGTTGATATTAATTAAAAACTCTTTTGCTCAAAGTTTGTAAATAAAGAATGGCGATTTGTAGAAAATACCTTATCATTCTATCCCTTCAAAGGCAACAGAAATTCAGCTGACTGTCTCACTGGTAACTTTATGAATTTTCAAGACATTCGATCGATTGCTGTATAAATGTGCCTCCTAAGTCATGGAAAAAATCTCTAGTAAGATTCGCCCATACGAAACATAAGGTTCGCGCATATATTTTAATTGAACTATGCTGCTTCTTTTACTTTTTATCCAATTTTCTTAAATGGACTTTGTCCAATTTGACTGAAAATTGTTCATGCTATAATAAAAAAATATCCAAAACAAGTCGACTCTGCGTTTTCAGCGACAGTAGATGGAGGAATTACTGTGATTTTAAATTTCGAATAAACAAATGTTCATTCTTTAGTTAAATGCCTCGAACTTTGCACATATTGTCTGCAATATTTCATTTTTTTTTCAATTTGATTTTGTATATTGAGCTTTTTAGGTTTAAAAATGTAAAGTGTGAGAAGGCCTCGAGTTTAATGGTTCTGGTTATATAAATCAAAGTACTGTATGATTTTATAGTTTCTATAGATAGATATTAAACAGTTCCTACCTTACATGTCATCTTCTTAACCCTTTAACGATCATAGCATTTTCATTGCTAAGATATCGAAATAAATGAATGAAACCGGTAATTAAGAACAAACATATTTCTAAATAAGAAAACGTGATTTTTCACATACATAATAAAAGGAATTTTTTTAGATAAAAATACCGGTGTCAGTGTTGCATATCGGAATTAAAATTTTGTGGTTTCCTGGCGAAACCAATGAACGTTAAAGGGTTAACGGAGATTTCATTTATTATTATTACTACGTATATAATCAGGGATGAGATTTCCGCTTTTTTGGACACCAGTATAATCTTAGAGAGAATGCTGTTCTTTGAAATCTCAAAAATGTGCCGATTGAAAAACATAGCATTTTCTCTAAGATTTTACTGGTGTGCAAAAAAGCGGAAATCTCATCCCTGACTGTATAATTATATTACTTATTATATTCACAACGTTATTGCTGGAAATCAATAATAATAAGATGAAACAAATTTGTGTGAAAAACAAACTTTGATGACTTGGCAATTCACAAACAAAAAACCTTCTTTTAATTATTTTATACGAGGAGGTAGAACAGATGTAGATTATGGTTACAATATTTTTACATAAAACTGGTTTAAACTAATTAAAATAAAAAGTTTTAAATGAGTTTTCTTTAAAGTTTTAAAGAAAAGTTATTTGTTCCGGAACTGCAACCTATCTTCCGAACATATTTTTATGCAACACACTGCGCAGCAGAAAATTTTTTATAGAGGAAAGGTCCGCACAAAATGTAAGACGTAATTCATGATGAAATTTCAATAGTATTTTACCTCACAGTAATGTTCTGGAAGTTTTATTTGTTGCGGAGCAGTTTTTGGTGTCACTATCTAGTGTCACACTTTGGAATCAAACTGTTTAATTGTGATATCTTCGAATAGTAGCACTTCCTAAATGTAGATGGCGCAACGATACCGTAATCTGTTTTGTGAGGCAATGCATGTTGGCCAAATAAGATCGGAGATGTAAGAATGTTTTGTTTTTCGGATGCTGCGTGAGCGGCTATTGTATGATAGGGTAAATAAATGATGGAACTATAAAGGTTCCCTGGTGGAATTACAGTACAAGTAATTCGAACCCACACGATATTATAAAGTGGCGACGAGGATGGGATTATTTACCCATATTATTTTGAAAAGAAAAATATTGTGAAAAAAAAAAGTAAACGCCGAAAAAAATAATGGCTGTTGAAAAAGAAATTATTTCGCTTGGTCGGCTAGAAGAATATGACTCGAAGGTTCCTTGGACTATTTATGTTGAGAAAATGGATTTTTATTTCTGTGCGAATAATATAAAGAATGAAGAAATGAAAAAGAATATTTTGCTTAGTTCGGTTGGTACGACAACATTTACGATTTTAAGAGACATTATTGTTCCGAAGACGTTAAAGGAGATAAAATATGAAGATCTTTTAAAAAAAGCTAAAGAACATTTTTCTCCTTGTCCAAGTGAAATTGTGGAGAGATTCAAATTTCAGAAACGTCTTAGAAAGCCAGGGGAAAGCATCGCTGAGTTTGTAAGAGAACTTAGAAGATTGTCTGAATTCTGTAATTTCGGAAACACCTTAAATGACCGCCTGCGTGACCAGCTTGTATTCGGAAACAAGATGAAAAGATACAACAAAAGCTGCTCGATTGTAAGGAATTAAATTTCCAGACTGCGGTGGAGATCGCAGAATCGTTTGAATCTGCTGAAGCCGGTGTGAAATCACTACATATAGGCGAAAGTACAGCTGTCAACCAAGTGCGCGCTAAAGGGGAGAAACCGAAACCAGAAAAGTTCTCTCATCCATTTAAGACCAAAGAAGAAAAATTCGCGTCTGAGAAACCATGTTTCAGATGTGCGAAACACCATAATCCTAAAATGTGCCCTTTCAAGAATGCCGAGTGCCATCTGTGCCACAAATTTGGTCACTTAAGAATTTGTTGTAGGAATCGAAAATTTATGATGAAAAATGATAAACAGAACAAAAACAGTAAAATTAAAACTGTTCAAGAGGAATATTGTTTTAATTGTGTGGACAACAACTCCAATAGTGTAACATGGCAAAAAAATGTAAAAATAAATGGTGTGAATGTTAAATTTGAAATTGACACCGGGGCGGCGCATACGATTGTAAGTAAAAATGTGGCAGAAAAATTGTTCTCAGGTAAGCTACCTTTAATTAAATCTAAAGTTAAGTTACAAACTTATACTAAAGATTTTTTAACTGTATTAGGTGAGTTAAAAGTAGATGTTTTTGTTGATGAATATTGTATACCTGATTTAAAATTGTTAGTTATTAAAGAAGAAGGTCCGAGTCTAATTGGAAAAACTTGGTTAAAAGCATCAAAATTATTTTGGCCTAATGTAAATATGATTAAAAGTATTTCGAAAGATGATTTAATTAGAAATTTTCCAAATGTTTTTGCTGACGGGATCGGTACAATAAAAGGTCCTCCCGTTTCAATAAATTTGAAAAGGGATGCAAAACCAGTTTTTCTTAAGTCTCGACCTGTTCCGTTTGCTTTGAGAAGAGCTACTGATTTGGAATTGGAACGATTAACAAAAGAGGGTATTTTGAAACCTGTTGATCATTCAGATTGGGCTAGTCCTATAGTAATTGTTCCAAAACCAAATGGTACTGTTAGAATTTGTGGTGATTATAGAGCCACAGTAAATGCAAATACAGAAAATGATAATTATCCTCTTCCTAGGATGGAAGAATTATTCTCTAAATTGTCAGGTGGAAAATTCTTTACTGTTTTTGATTTAAAAGATGCTTATTTACAACAACCTGTAGATAATGAAAGTAGTAAAATTTTAACTATTAATACTCATAAAGGATTATTTAATGTGTTAAGATTAGCTTTTGGCGTAAAGTGTGCTCCTGGAATGTTCCAGAGAAAAATAGAGAATATATTAAAAAAAATATGAGTATGTTGATGTATTTTTAGATGATGTAATCATAAGTGCTAGGAATGAATCAGAACATTCTGAAAGAGTTGAAAGTGTTCTGAAATGCTTTTCTGAGCATGGTATAAGATTAAATAAGGAAAAATTAAAATTTATGGTTTCGGAAGTTTGCTATTTAGGACATAAAATTTCTCAGGAAGGAATTAGACCTATGCCAGAAAAAGTTAATGCTATTTTGAATGCACCTATTCCAAATAATGTGTCACAGTTGCGTTCATTTTTAGGCTTAATTTCTTATTATAGAAACTTCCTACCTAATATTTCAGATGTCTTAGAACCTTTACATAGATTATTAGATAATAATGTTAAGTGGACATGGTCAGAAAAGCATGATAAAGCATTTCAAAAAGTTAAAGAATTATTATGTACATCACCTGTTTTAGAATTATGTGATGTGAACAAAGATATTGTTTTGAACTGTGATGCTTCAGAATATGGCATTGGTTCTGTATTAAGCCATATTATTGAGGGTAAAGAGAAACCCATAGCTTATGCTTCTAGAACTTTAAATAAAACTGAAAGAAATTATGCAATGATAGATAAAGAAGCTTTATCTGTAATATTTGGTGTTACTAAATTTCACCAATATTTAGCTGGTAAACAGTTTAAAATTATAACAGATCACAAACCTTTAATTAGATTGTTTGATCCTGTTAAAAAGGTACCTGATACATTATCACCTAGAATGCTGAGATGGTCGCTTATGTTAGCAGGATATGATTATACAATTGAGTATCGCGAAGGTAAAAACAATAAAAATGCGGACGCATTAAGTAGATTACCTCTCCCAGAAACTGTAAATATAGTTAGTAATCCTGCTGAAATAATGTTTGTTTCAAATAATAATGATTGGCCCGTTACTTCTAAAACGATTGCAAAGTGGACAACTGAAAATCCTGTAACTAAACAAATTTTAGAGTGGGTACTACATGGGTGGCCTCGAAAGGTTAAAGCAGAAGAATATCAACCTTATTTTCGTAGAAGGGATGAAATTTCCTGTTTAGAAAATTGTTTATTATGGGGGCATAGAGTAATTGTGCCAGAGGAAGGTAGAGAATATATATTGAAATTGTTGCATTCTGTTCATCAGGGTATGTCTAGCATGAAAACTAAAGCTAGAGGGGTGGTTTGGTGGCCAAACATGGATAAGGAAATTGAACAAATGGTAAATTCATGTAGTAGATGCCAAATGTGTGCGAGGGATAATCCAAAAATGAAACCCTTAGAATGGAAGTCTGAATTACCCTGGGAAAGGATCCACATAGATTATGCAGGTCCGTTTGAAGGGAAATTTTTTTTAATAGTAGTTGATTCTTATACAAAATGGTTAGAAGTGGAAGTAGTGCCCAGGACCGATAGTAGAAATACTATTAGAGTACTAAGAAGAATTTTTGCGACATTTGGATTACCAGTAGAATTAGTCAGTGATAATGGATCCGCGTTCACAAGTGAGGAATTTGAGGAATTTCTTAAAAATAATGGAATTAAGCATACACCTATTCCACCATATCATCCGTCGTCGAACGGACAGGCGGAAAGATACGTGCAAACTGTGAAAAATTGTCTTAGGAAACTGGATAAAAATGACATAACATTATCAATTGCACGACTTTTGTTAGAAAATCATTCAACTTCTCATTCGGTGACTGGTAAAACTCCTGCTGAATTAATGTTTGGAAGGCCAATTCGAACAGCCCTTCATTTGGTATTACCATCAAAACCTAAAATACAGCAACCCCTGCACAAATATAAGCTTCATGAATTAGTTTTTGTTAAAAATTTTGGAAAGGGGGAGAAATGGGTAAAAGGAAAAATTATAAAATTATTAGGAAGTAGATGGGTTTTAGTAAATAGATGTGACGGAATAATGTGTAAGCGTCATGTAAATCAGTTGAGACGTAACAGAGAGATAAGTTACGAAAAATCTGGAAGAATTGAAGAAAATGACCATTATAACAAACAAATGTCAGAAAAATTTGAAAATATGGGTTATAGTGGTAAAAATTACAATGTTTATGATAATTATGAAAGGGTTAATAAAAATCGTTTTTCTGAGATTAATGGAAAAATAAAAGACCAACGTGATAATGAGAATATTATGGAACCAAACAAATCTCAGCCTTCACATGATATTGTAACAGGTACTGTTGTGAGTAATAAAAATGATGCTATGACAGATATATCTGTAAAGGACACTGTGACTAAAAATAATGATGAGGACTCGAAGAAAAGTGTTCCAGTTCGAAGAAGTAATAGACCAAGATTGCCTGTAGTTCGTTTGAACTATGAGGAGAGGGGTGTGATATCTTCGAATAGTAGCACTTCCTAAATGTAGATGGCGCAACGATACCGTAATCTGTTTTGTGAGGCAATGCATGTTGGCCAAATAAGATCGGAGATGTAAGAATGTTTTGTTTTTCGGATGCTGCGTGAGCGGCTATTGTATGATAGGGTAAATAAATGATGGAACTATAAAGGTTGTTTCCCTGGTGGAATTACAGTACAAGTAATTCGAACCCACACGATATTATATTAATGTTGAAACTTGTCGATGATATTTGGAAGTACATTCTTTGCGCTGCATTCCATTAAAGTGTTTGAAGATTTTTCATATTAAATTAAACGCATCTTTACCGATAATGATTTTTTTATTAACACAGGAAAAACGTATTCGTTTTTTCATTAATCTTTGTGAAATTTAATTTCAATTTTTAAAATTTACCACGAACTGCAACGGGTGTAAGCTAAAGGAATCTTTGTTGACACCTTCATAGAATTTTGCACAAGCAAATAGCATCCGTTTTTGCTTTAATTATCTAACTCATCACACTTACACGGGTAGTGCGAATATGCTTCCCATTCCCTTTTCTTTCATCCTTTCTTTTTTCTTTCTAATTGAAGAATTTGCGCCAGAATTTTTCATAAAATATTTTGCCTTTATAATGCACGTGAACACTGTTTCACCCAAATCAATTTTTTTGTAGATTCTGGTGGCAGTCAACATTTTCAACAGTTTAGACAGAGATTCTTTGTCCGAGTAGGGTTAACCCCTTAACTGATTTGCCCGTACGCCGTTCGGGCAAGACGAATTTGCTTATTGCATCATTTAAAGCTTTTTGACACCACATTTTTCTTTTAAATTTCATACTGTTTAAAGGTGAAATCTTTAGACTAAATGTTACGAATATTTTATTTAAAAAATTGCGGTCAGAATCCGTTATTTTCAATTTATTGAACGAAAAAGAAAGTTCCAGTTAAGGGGGTAATAGAAAAAATATACTTTGTATTTGTTTGTTTTGTTTGTTTGTTTGTTTGTTGAACAACATACATCTGACTTGTGTGCTCGACATGAAGTCCGCTTATAAGCCATCGTCAATTTACAGGGACGAGATAACACACAAGGAAATATTACAACACAAGAGAAGTACAACCAGGAGCTCCACACAAAGAGTGTGTGCAATGGAGCCAATGGGATTCGAACCCACAACCTCACGATCAGCGGCGTGATGTCTTAACCACTCAGCCACGAAGACCCCTACTTTGTATTTAAATTAGTAGTGTGTAAAAGGTTATCCCATAATACCTTAACGTGTTTGCCCGCTCACCATACCTGCAACAAACATTTGCTTTTTTCATGGTTAAAAGCTGTTCACGGCATTGATTTTAACCCCTTGATGGTCCCATTAAATTACGGTTTAAAAATTCAAATTCATTATTGCCACCACTTTCATGAAAAAAAATATTAATCTTATTTAATGACAAGTAAAACGATACCAGAATGAAATCAATTACACTGTTTTATAAAACTGGTGGGAATGAAAGAATTCTGAATGAAAGCCGTGAAGCTTGCAACCCGTGAATGTCTCGAGCGCGACGAATAAGTGGTTAACCATCTAATGCTATAGTAGCATATATCGGAGTGCAAAATGTTAGGAACGATACAAAAACAAAGAAATCAGTTTGAGTTTGCTATGCAAAAGTATAAACCTTTGTGTCAAAATTAAATATGTGGCATTACAATTAATATTAAAGTAATCGTTTACAAGAATTGTATGTATTTTGAAATCATTTTTAAAATATGTATTTTGCTAAATTTATGCAGGAGGAAAATGATAAGAATGAAGTCGATATTTTTAAAACCGCGGAACGTGATTGGTGGATATGTTGGCCTATCATTTAAAAACGCATTTAAAAGAGTTTTTGAGCACATTCGTTTAGTTCGCACAACATTTGGATTACAAGGTGAATCAAAATGCTTTGTGATTTCGAAAGGCGCAAATTCTAACTTATTACACTTACAGAAAATATTTTCAAAGAATTGCCGATGAAATTAAATTTCCAAAGTGTGACATTTTGAAGTACTTATAGAATCCAACTATTTATGTAATTACAAAATTTACAGCGAAATAGAAAATTCTTTCAAAATGATCCGAAAGTTTGATTTTTTGCAAGATTCCAAACAAAATAACGGCAGCAAAATAGTTTGAAAGTCAGATAAAGACGCCAGCATCAGTATCGACCGTACAAAGGACAATAAAAATGTCGGGAGTTCTTTAAATTGTAAAACCACATCGTTGTTCGTGCCTGTCATCTGGTAGTAGAAAACCCCGCTTTCTGTTTGCAGAGAGACACCTGAAACAGCAAACGAATTGGTTTGGAATTATCTGCAGTGCTGGAAAGTAGTTCGATATTCCAGAAGTTATTCATCCATACATGTATGGCACTTAAAATGAACAAGACGTATTTTCTACGCTTCAATTACGTGACAGCTCCCTAATGGTTGAGGCTGCTTTTTCCTCGGCAGGTAAGCTTAAAATTGCGTTTATAGATGTATAAACAAAATTGACATACCTCTATTTGTTGAATACCTTTATTTGTTGAATCTGAGTGAAAAAGTTACCGTTTTTTACGAAATTTTCAGCAAGATTCACTGAGAAAAAGACACAAAAAGTGGTTTAAATAAAGAAGACTTTCAAACTTACTTTGCCAGCCAGCTGTCTAGACTTAAGTCACTCGAACAATGTTTGAGGTATTAATAAGCACAATATATGTAATGAATGATTGCCAAATCGGACACTATAACTCAAAAGCAGATTTAAAATGTGAAATTTAAAAGATATGACACGTTTTGTCGCCTCAATAAATGTAAAACTATGCAAACTCTATGCAACAGTGTAGCATTGAAATTAATAAACAAAACAGAAGCGCAACTGGCATGTGATATTTCTATAATGTAGAAAAATCTTTTCATTCTTATTATTTGCTCCCAGTGCATATCGAGTAAAAATGCAACGCATTTTGTTATATTTATAACAATAGTTTTAGAATCTTTTCTTTATGTTTATTTTGAATAGTTTGTATAATACAAAAAACGTATATGGTTTATATCAGGATTATTATAATCATTATTTTATTAAGGCCATTACATGACCATTCCTATCATTTTGCACCCCGGTATAGAAATCTTGAAAGGTGGTCAAAATAATGGATCTGTTTTCTTTGAATTTAGTTTAGAAAAAAATCATCCTTACCGCAAAAAGGTAGGAGCAAATTATAAATACAAAAGACTGATTTTCCACATCCATGTTTCTTTCCTTAACTTTTTGAATAATCATGCAACTAAGCTGTCCCATTTGGAAACTTAGACAAATGATCCAATGCGCAAATCCATGCAGGCTAGAAAGACAAAACCATAGTAGATGCTCAGCTCTGTTTTGATCACGGCATTTCTTACTATGTTTTTCCGATATAAAATTTTGATTGTTCCCAAAGCATTATCAACGTAGCGAGTTGTCCGGAAAAAACTTGTTAAATACCAGTACGGGGATCGCAGCGTTCCTAAAATTTTCACACTTTCCTACCACAATTTTAAAACGACAATATTTATCGTAGAATTTCAGACAAGACGTTAAAGGAATTTGACTCGAATATTTCTGATTTAAAATACTGGTAGAAAAGTGCGAAAATTTTAGGGACGCTGCGACCTCTGCCACTTTGAAAAAGAGAAATGTGCCGTCTTTAATCCCTTATCATTACAGGTAATCTTCTTCATATTTCGAGAGTGTTTACCCCACACCACTCTTCAACCTGATTATTGAGGTGATCGCTATCTCATTAGAATATGGAGCTTTATCAGTTGGGGATTTTGACCCATTAAGAGTACACGTCTTTTCTTCGAGCACTATTTTGACTTCGCTATTAACTGCGTATAGTAATGATACTATTCTAATCCTAATGATGTTATGAATGTGAAAGTGTGAAACATTTTGATTATTTACAGCAGCAAAACGGATGACGATTTTTATATTAGGATAAATGCCTTCATATTCATTACAATACGCAATGGTTTCACTTCAGTTAATAAAATATTGCATAAAATAAAAGTTTAAAAAAACTTACTTCAATGAAATGTAACAATGTAATGCTCTGTTGGGCTTGCACTACTGTGGAATTTCAAAAGAAAAAAAATGATTTGACATTCCAGTAATAATGTTGCAGCAATAATAACCGAAATCTTTTTACTACTGCAATGTCAAATCAATTTTTATTGTTTTTTTTTTTTTTTTTTTTTTTTTTTTTTTTTTGAAACGTTATATTGTTAGAAACACAATAAAATATTTCAATGTTACATTTTAGTAAATCATGTTCCATTTTATAACTTTTATGTTTGCAAAAATATTTAAATTTTATTGACTTGAATGAAAATTTTGTACAGTGAAATATATATACAGTAGAACTCCACTAATTTGGATCCCGTTAATCCGGATCAGTCTGGTCAGTTTCTGTTTTCAAATTTGGGAAGCAATCGGCAAAATTTCGATATCATTATTTCATTTAATTCTGAATTAAAAAAGTCGTTTCTGAAATATTTTCGAAAGAATACCTTAATCTTTTTTCATTTAAACTCTTTGATGTTACCTTTCAAAGAAAAACCATGCATCACTTGAGGTTAGCAAGTAGGTTGCTGAGAATACTCTCCGAAAGTCGTGGAAGAATTTATGGTCTACATTGAAGATTTTATAAGCTTTTTAAAAGGAGCTGATGGTTCTGAGATGTTGCTATCACCGACATCAGCAATTGAATGAAGCAAAAAATAATGAAGTTTACGCCTCAGTTACAGATTATGAAATAATCACTTTATGTACAACTGTAGAAGTTGAAAATGAAGATGATTCAGACGAAAAAACTGTTATCAATGGTGATTAACCAAAAGTTATTAGCCATAATGAAGTAAAAAATCATTTATAGCTATTAATGGTTTATTTTGAACATCAAGTGGCGATTACACCCAATAAACTAATTATGCTTAAGCGAATGCGTGACCGTGCAGCCCGCAAAAGTTATACAAAACTGGCACAGCAGAAGATTTTATAATTACAAAATAGACATTTTTACTGTTTGTAAATATTCAGTATGTTTAATATAAAGGTGATTTTCTGTAAGTATGTCTTATTTCATTTTTTTCTCATTCTCCGGATAATCTGGATTTTCAATAATCCGGATTGGGTCTGGTCCCAATTAATCCGAATTACCCGGTTTCTACTGTATATATATATATATCAATATTTGAAAAAATGTCTGACATTTTAATATCTATTTTGACGCTGACTTCAACCAAACATGTTCACTCTTTTACACTTACAACATTACTCGTTTTGGTCCTTGGGCTCAATTTTTATACCAGTCAACGGGTTCAGGATCAAGAGAGCTAGAGCAAGTATATCCGAGCAATCGAAACAAGAATCAGTCCATTTTTTCACAAATAAAACAAATTGGGGAAACAGATTTTTATTAAAGGGGCAAGAATGTAGTTTTAGTTTCTGATCCCTTTAAACCACAAAATATTTTTCTGTTTGTAAAGTGGTGAACAACGATGATCGACACCAACAGTTACAAACAAATTTACTATGAAAGAAACATATATACTATTCTAGGTGTGATTTGGAAATTTTGAATTAAATTTAAGCAGCTGAATGAATTTTGTACCCTTTAAAAATTTTAGTGTTTTTTCTCTTTAAAAATCAGTTTTAAAAAGATTTCATTGTTATGATGGAATATTAGGAGAAATATTTCTTGAAGAACACGACCAAGTGGTCTTATGATCATATATCTTCTAATTTAGAGTAAAATGAACCATTCTGTTTTGTGTATATATCTAAATATAATGAATATTTTTGTATTTTTGGTTTTCACATGTTTAAAATTAATAAGTAGCACGCATTTATTATATTTTGAATTCTACATAAATTTAACGAGTTTCTTAGAATAATTCATTACTGGTATCGCTACATATACTTATAAATAGTAATGGAGAGTAGAATTGAGGGCTAGCTAGAGCAAGTATATCCGAGCAATCGGAACAAGAATCAGTAACAGAAATTGCATAAAAATCAAGGTATATTGTAATGAAAAGTAGTTAGAATTAGTACTTTTTTCTATACAAAAAGAGATTTTAAGTGAGAAAATTAATCTTAAAACAATTTTAATATGTTCTTTCGTTATCGGGCTCAAGTTTTTTTAAAAGACCCCGCACACATCTCTACAAAATTTTAATCTGACACTAAAACATCACTATTAATAAATAGCTATCATTATCTATACTAATAAAAGAACAAAACGCTCTGTCTGTGTGTCCATGTGTCTGCGATGCCTAGTGAAATCTGCGGCACGTACAAGACTTAAATTTTTTAAGCAGCCCAAAGTCTGTCCTGATGCACCTGCTATTCAGAATTTCAAAATTCTAATTATTAACGCAGTAATTAATTAAAATCCAGAACTGACTCTCATCAAAAAGTCATTTTTTTTCGCTTTTTTTCCTTCGCTTGCTTAAGGTTGGATGGTTGTATATAAACTTTTGACGTACTAATTAAAAATCTGGGACAGAATTAAAGAAACCAATTTAAAAGTGACTGGTTTTTTTTCCAAAGACCTTTAAAATATATAGACCGACAAACATCCAATTTAACTGAGGATTTTGATCACAACTGTTGTACGTTAGAATGTTGGCACTTCGTACATTATAATATATATATAAATATATATATATATATATATATATATACAATTTAAATTTCATGAAAATATTTATTAAGCACTAGGTGCATAATGTATAAACAATTTTAAAAACAGTAAACATTAAAATAACAATATTAAACAATATAAAAAGTCACCCCCAGAATAAAAGCCATCACTCTTCAGCAGGCGGAATGGCTTCAACCTTCCCCTATATATATATATATATATATGTGTGTGTGTGTGTATATATATATATATATACACACATATACACACATATATACATAGTATATATATATATATATATATATATATATATATATACATATATATATCTTTTTTTATTGTTTTGAAGTGTTCACATTGTTTAAAGTAAAAATCATTTTCATCGGTAATTTACATATTTTTTGTAGGATTGTGAGATATAAATGGAATAAAAAATTCAAACTTATGTCTGAATTAGTAAATTTGCTAACGGAGGAGAATGATGTCTGTTTTATCGGCACTTTCCAATAATCAGACTTATCAAGTACTCGCAGGTCCAAACAGGGTAATTTTAGTTGTAACCATCCTTTGTACTATCTACTTATCTTCAATAACTTAAAAGTAAAGCACGTTTTAGTTATGTTGGAACACTCGATATATTATGACGATTTCCGCAAAAAGAATGTATCAGTAAAGAACATTTTATAAGATTTTTTCAACAATTTGAAAACAGTTGTTGTCCTCGGTAGAGAACCGGGAAATCTGAAACAAATCTAAATCTTTTTATTGGTTTATTTCAGCAACTTATTTTATCTTATTCGTTTTCGGATTGGCCCTTTTTTAGTGTCCAGAAATTGAATACTTCTGTTTTTTTTATTTTAATCGTTTTCTGATTGGTCCACGTTTAATGTCCAAAAATGGAGTACTTCCGTTGCCACGATGACAAAAAAAGTAATTAAAACGTTAAAAAATAAACATTTCAAAATAAATTGTAGTAAAAATTTCAAACAAATTTGATTTAAAAGTGCATTTTTTTTCCTACGCATCGGTGTAAAAATTTAAAATGGGCGATGTTTAGAACTTGCAGTTCCGAAAATTGTAAAACTGCAATTTCATTTGAAATTTGTTCATACTGTAACCGGAAAATTTACATTGCTGTTATTGTAATTACTAAATAGTTTATTCCGTTGAAGAAGGTACAGCTATTAATAATGGCGAAGATTATGCAATCTTGTTGTCTTCAGGGACAGCATCTATATTAATAAAATAACAAAGCGCTCTCTGTGTGTGTGTGTGTGTCTGCGATGGCTAGCAAAATCTACGGGACTTACGAGGCTCAAAATTTTTATGAGAATAGCCCAATATCTCTCCTGATGCACCTGAAGCTCAGAATTTTAATATTTTGATTAATTTTAGATATATTAATTACGAAGTAGAATTCACTATCATCAAAACTATGCCTTTTTTACCCTTTCTTCTCTACGCTGATTTTTGGTAGGTTGGTTCAGGGCCTGATTACTAACGGGGCACTCTCCCACCAGGAAAAGGAAATAAAGATTTTTTCCTTATTCATGACAGTAATCTTGTATGAAAAGGGCGTTTAAAGAAGACGAAAATTTCTATAATTTTTTTCTGGTGAGAGAGTGCCCCGTTAGTAATCAGGCTCTGGGTTGGTTCATGCAGAGTCGCTTATAAAAAACACGTTTCTTTTTTGCGCTTGCTTTCGTTTGTTCGGTTGTATAAAACATTAAAAAAAAAATTTAAAAAACCGAGACAGAAAAAATTAACGAATTTGAGTACTTCATATTTCAAAAGTGACTGTTTTTTCACCTAAACTTTAAATTTTAGCACGGAGTTGAGATACTTGCTTTGAAAACGTATTTAATAATAATGAAAGTTTAAGAGAATGAATTAGTTCAAATGACGTCAGAACCTAACAACGAACTTCACAACCTGGGATTCATGTTGTTCGTCTTTCTGTTTTTCCTTAACTCTGATTGGTTGAGCAATAATACATGCGTAATTGAAACTGATCTATTTAAATAGCAAGACATATGGTTTTTAGAAAGATCTTACTGGCTCTTTTACCACTAAAAATTAGAAATTGGGCAAAAATAATTCCTTACATTCGAATGCTTTCTGTTGCTGTTGCGAATAGCAATATTTTGAATATAATTTACATTCTCATTTTCGATAATATTAATGATATAATTTATTTTAATATCAGAAGTGTTTTTAGCACTTTTCAACAAAGTTTAAAAGTACTTATGCATTCGGTTTGTCTGTCCGCCTGTCCACGCCCTAATTTCTGTAAATATACTGGGATTTTTATGAAATTGAAAAATCTTATTTAGGGTCATGAAATTGCATACGAAATACGTACGAATATTAGCTCATTTACAGAAACACTCAAAAGAAATAGATTACATTATGGTATATGTGGAAAATTTGTTTGGAGAGTATTTTAATGAGTATTTTAAAGCTATTTCAAATGTAATGAAACGGATATAAATTCCCTGCTTTCACTAATATTAAATTAAATAGACAAATCATAGCAATTTTTTATAATTTACAGGGACACACAAAAGAAATCAGGTACAATACTGTCTTTGCGAAATAATTGCTGGAGAGTATGTTTTAAAATTCGATATGCACTTTTAAATTTACTTAGTTTTTTTGCATACTACTCTTCATATATAATTTCTACATCTCATATATAGGGCTGCACAAAATTATTCGCATACTATTCTTCTTATTGGAGGAAATTGCTGAAGGGAAATTTTCTGCAATATATGTATTACTTAAATGAATTAATTTTTGAAAAACATGATGTTGTTGTGAAAAAAATGTTGTGAAATATGTACAAATCTCTTCTATATCATATAGAGAGTTGCTAAAAAATTCGGATAATTTTCCGAAAGTAAATGGAAACCGCTGACATTCGGTTTTGAAATGCTTTGTGCATTAAATAAATTGTAAACGGAAAATAAATTTTTTCTGATGTTTCTAAAGATAAAGAAATATTGGGTGACTTAGAAGCGGTAATCGAAGATTTTTACTTCGTGATTATAATAAATTTTCGTAGTTTAAGAAACATCTGTCTTTTTAGCACTTACCGAGAAAGTTGAAAAGTACTTATGCATTCGGTTTGTCTGTCCGTCTGTTCTCGCTCTAATTCCTGTAAATATACTCGGATTTTCATGCAATTGATAAAGTCACCAAAGCATTCTTGGTATTCCATATAGAGCATGTCTGACAAATGATTCATTTACAGGGATATTCAAAAGAGTTCGATTAGGGTATGTGGAGAAAAATCCTTTAGGGAGTATTTTAATGACTTTACGTTTTTAATAATGTATTCAAACTAATAAAAATCATTAATTTAACCACGGTTACGTTAAAACAGAGCATTTATCGCATTTTTTTTATTAATTTAAAGGAACGCACGAAAGAAATGTTTAATGTACTCTTTTTTCTTAATAATTAATGGAGAGTGCGTTTTAAAATTCAGTATGCTCCTCTAAATGTATTAGTTTTTTCCATATTATCCTTTACATATAAATTCTATACATCATATACAGAGCAGCACAAAAATATTTGCATACCATTCTCCTTATTAGAGGATATTTCTGAAGGGAAATTTTCAACTAAAATATGTGTATCTCTTAAATGAATTAAATTTTTGAATGCATGTTATTAATAGATACCAATCTATGTGTCATATGCAGGGCTGCTAAAAATTTCGGATCATTTTCCGAATGTAGATGGGAACAGCTAAAACTCTGTTTTGAAATGCTTAATATATTTTCATATGGTGAAATGAGATGTAATATTTTAATTTTTTAAACGGTGCAGTTTTTTACATTATTCTGAATGTGTTGGATAGTGTTTCATAATCTGTGCTTGATGCATTATTTTTTATTTTTTAAGATTTTTTTAAACACATTTTATCATTGCTCTATTTTTTTTTCTTTTTAAATACTAAAAATTGGTCCGAGTTCAATGCACACATGCCATACAGTGCTACAGGTAGTGGGAATTTGTGTAGGATTTTCGCACAGAACATATTTCATCCTTAATTTATAAGAAGTGGTTATTTCCGAACAGTAATTTTACTAAATTTCTTAAATTCTTGTTGGATTTTCTCACCCTCTCGACTAATATATCTATCCCCTAATAGCATGCATGATCACAGTGACGTCACTGTGAGTCACTTTGATCACATCACACCTGTGACCAAAATGTCACCACTCAGTGACGTCACATTGTGACTGAGATGTGACTTTCTTAAAAATCTTTAGAAATTTATAAATATCCTTTAAAACATGTTATTTACTTTAAAAAACATGTTTCTCGCAATTTAAATACCGTCGCTTTTATCACAGTTTCGTCACAATGTTAATGTCAAATTAGTCACAAATGACACATTTTTCACAAATTTGTCACATTGTGACCACTTTGTGAAACGTCACGAAAAGAGCTCTAAAACGGCCATAACGACTTCACATTTTAGTCACTGTGACTTCACATCGACAATCGATGGTCACAAAGTCACAATGGGACTTCACAACGACGTCGCAGTGACGTCACCATGCTTTACGGGTCCGAATATGTTTAATACTGGAGTTTCCTTGGGATATATGTTTGTTAAAGTATTGATGAGCTACTGGAGGTGAAAAGTAGAACTAACATATTTTACAGAGCATATTTCACAGCTTACCTTCTACTTGATAAATTATGCAGCAACTAGCCGTGTAGGAGGTTGTTATTGATTAATATTGGTCTTTTAATTTAGTGGTGGTTATCATTATTTCCGAATAGAAATTTCAATAAGTTTCTTAAATTGCTATTTGTATCCCCACCCCGTTGGGTAATATATCTACAGAAAGAATGATAATCGGAGTATCGTTCGGATTTAGGTTTGTTTACGAAAAAATGCTCATTCTGGGGATGTAAAGTGAAACTTTAACATTCTCCAAATCGTGCATTGCACGCCTATTCTATCCAACTGCAAGTGGCGGTGATCCGTGTCGGATTTTCGTACAAAACATACTGCGCCCCGTAGCGGTGAAAAGTGGATCTGGAGTACTTTGTAGCACGTACGCGAATAGAATTGTTAGTTTATAGTTATTATTAATTTTAGAATTTGGCTACGATTAGATAACGGTTAAGTTACATTTGGGTTACAGTTAGGTTGTATTTAGGTTGCAATTATATCATGGTTAGTCTCAGGTTAGATTTAAATTCCGGTTACATTATAGATAGGTTATAATTAAGTTACAGTTAGGTTAAGGAAAATTACAGTTAGGTTACTATCAGATTACGGATATGTTACGATAAGGTGACGATTGCATGGCTGCCAACCTCTACGCCTTTTTACAGCCAAATAAATACATTCGAATTAGAAATTTCATTTAACAAATGAAGAAATATGTAGGACTACATACCATAAAATAAATTTCCCATGTATTTTATTAAATAATTTTTCTGATTCAAAACACGATTATTTCATTTAAATAGGCGTAGTAGTTGGCAGCTCTGCGATTAGGTTACATTTATGGTATATTTAAGTTACTGTTAGGTTCAGGTTAAGTTGCAGTAAGGTTACAGATAGGTTACGATTATAGAAAAATTAAGTTACGGTTAGGATTTTATCCACAGGGTGAACATTTCACATGTTTTGATTAAAGTATATTTAATTTTGTACTATGGTCCTGAAACTACATTACTATATACTAACCTTTTACCTAATCATTGCTTATCGATTTTAATCATGGTATAGTCGGATCTAGGAGTGTATAATTTTTTTAAAATCACAATATTTCACTTAGGATTTCGATGTGAAAAAAATAAAAAGTTACGTGACTGAACAGTGATATTTACGGATAAAAATCAACATTTTAACGCGAAAATCAAGCAATTGTTGGATACATATTTCCTCCCCCGTTTCACATTGAAGTCATTTTGAATATTTGTTACTCTAAAAATTAGTTGTTTATTTTTTTTGACAAATTTTTCTCACAGTCAGTTGTCACGTGTTTCGATTTACAGATAAAATCACAAATTTCAGGTTCGTTTAATATTATTACCACGGACCCGGGCAACGCCGGGCGGGTCAGCTAGTAATTTATAATTTATAAATTTTAGATAATCATGCAGGGAACACCGCTTTTCTTGCAGTTCTTTCAGAAACAAATCACGAAATTATTTCTTAAAAATTACTGATTTACAAAAAAAGGACAAAACGGAAATCTTCAGATTGTAATTAACACTATTCCACTTTAGTTCATTCCATTTATTTAATAAATAAATATTGATGTATATGTAAAAGAACGGTATGTTTGCAATCGTCACTACCCCTTTGGGATCGAATGTCGTATGTATAAGATTTCTCCAATGATTACAGACAGGTTGTAAGTTTGAGTTGATCTCTTTTTTATCTCCATGGTTGCGAGTTAAAAGGTATACGCTGGAGTTAAACCAATAAATGGCAAAAATAGGGAGGGGGGGAGGCGTACGGTGAAAACCAAAAAAAACAAGTAAAAACAGAGATGAGAAGGTATTTTCGTGTATAAATATAAAACGTAAAAAAATATATATATCTATATTTTAATAATCACCGGTAAAATTATGCTGTAAATGTGAAATAGATTATGTTTTTCACAATGAGCCTCATCACTTTATTTAATGGTGTACAATCGTGTAATCTTGCTGTATTTAAGCGACAGCAAGTCAAAAAAAAAGAAGCTAGTGTTGAAAGCTATATTCTCGTCGCAACGGTTGCGTTAACCCCTTGGGGACGAGCGACACGTATACGTGCCGCAAAAAGGCTTAAGAATCCTTGTTTATTCCCACCGGTAAAATTATACTGTAAAATTTGATTTATTCAATCGGAGCATTTTCTCAATTTAACAAGGAACAAATTTCTGTATTTTAAAACCGGTGACTAAATATTAAAAATTTCGTAAAAGGCTCCCGTCGCGAAGAGGTTAACGCATTCACATGAAAATAGTCTTTTTAATGACGATTGTTTTCTTTGTGTATTGGTAGTTTGCTTTCGATAAACAGGTTTCACTTTCCTAGTTCGAGTGTCCTCACATCTGCTATGACAGACAGAATCCGTATTGCTAAATTTTGTGCATTTTTAAAAATCATTCTTGAACATATGTATTGAAATGTGAGCTATCATAAACTGATGTTGTTATGAAGCATAAATCATTATCCTCAGTAGTAAGATAGCTTGTTTTTTTCCGATTGCTTGATATGTCCTGCTTCTAATTACCCATCATACGTAGTATAGGGTAAGTCTTGCAATCGTTTTGAAAATCGAAAATTTTTTTGACGGATTTATACGTTTTAGATAGTGGAGATTCCGAAAAACATATTTCTAGAAAAAAATTTTGCCGTCCGTCTGTCTGTCTGTCTGTAAACGCTCTATCTCCCGAACAAATTGAGATAGAGACTTGAAATTTTGTATGTAGTTAGTATGAAAGAATGGGACGAAGCCTATTTAATATCAGCAACCTCGATTATCCGGAACTATTTTTTTCGGACTCTCGAAAAATTCGTTCTGATGAAAGGTATATAAAAATTTTCGAATTTTTTTGTTCTAAGGAATGGACGTAAAAGGCAATAAAATAACACACATTTTGCATATAAAACGAAATCGATCGGATTATTAGTTGCCGAGATATTTGTAATCCTGTTTTTCGCATTCTTCGATTTTTCATGACCCTGTATTTCATTAAAATTTCAATTCAGAGGTATATTTTAATTGGAAATGAGACGCTTAATCCGACACAGTTAATTGTTAGTTAATAGAATTATTATTTTTGGAGTTATAAGGATGTTTCTTTTACGCATTTTGGTACTACTTGAGTAGTTTGGCGTTTTATATAATTTGTCGAAATTTGTACATCAGCAGTTATTTAATAAAGCATTACTATGTATATTAACAATATTTAAATTTTGTTTATGAATTGCAATGCATTGTATAAATAGTTTTCACATGTTTTATTTTCATAGACATATCCATGATGGGTAAGTATTACGGTGGCCCCCAACGAATAGTTTTTAATTGTAATGTTAGTTTTATGCAATCACTGTTTCAAAAAGTCAGGGGCAGCAATCAGAACTAAAAAAAGAGGTAAATGAGCTGTCAAATTTAATACTGTTGTGTGTTTTAATTCATCATACATGTCCGACTTTCAAGTAGTTTAAAGCGAATGGGTAGGTGTACGCGACCAATACTGGTCATCACACCGTGCTCTGATCGGGGCCGCCACGGCGCTCATTGAGCCCCACTTTGGCCGTCTATCAGATATGCACGTTTGCAGAAACTCTCGGACCGTGAGAGGCGATCCTCAAACCATCGAATCACTTCAACAAGGGGTCGCTACTTCCCCTAGAAAACCTAACGACGTTAGTTATCACCGAGTTGAAGTAGATGAACTTCAGCTTGATAAATCCTTACCTACACCCAGTCAACATAGAACTTCCACGGGGAAACTGAAATCTGGCCCTGCGTTTGTTCTTCAACTACCTCACACTTGGCACATCAACTCCACTCAAGTACTTTAAAAGAAGACAAATCTGGTTGCAATCCAAATATGTCAGATTTAAGACACGTTCACTCAGAAACAACAAAAATAACTTTGGTGAAATCTAAAATCCATATTCTGGGTAATGCTGAAGAGTTATAGCACACTTTTTTTCTGCGACTAAAACTTTTTATTTTAGAGATTTTTAGAAATTTTTCAGAAATTTTACATTTTCAGATTAATTTTAAACTAATCGAAGGGTGTTAAAAATGTCTGCTATGTATATGATCTGACATGTTTGATCTACCACCGAAAAATATCAAAATTACTCCAGTACTTAATAAAAGAAAGAGATTTTTACATGAAAAGTATGATTTTTCAGGAAAGTAACCGGGACATGTCTGGTTATCCGTTAGAAGACAGTGTAAGATTAGAAAGTTTCAGTATATATCCAAAGCTGTCCTGAAGATGATAAAGATTTGGTCGAAAGCGCTCTGAGCGAATCTTTCAAACTTAAAATCGATAGTTATTGTGTATTAGTATCTTTTACATTTCTGTCATCTTTTATATTTGTGACACATTAAATGCACTTTAAGTAAATTTTTCTTTAAGCAGTTCATAAATTACACTAGTTTGCACGGTTTTTATACCCCACTGAAAGTTGTTAATTCGTTGTTTATTTAGATAGAGTTATCCAGAAAAAATAATAAAAAAATTCTGTCACATCTGGTTTAAGAAATATTTATTTACTTAACTGGATTACATAATTTTGGTATTAATATAAAAAAAAAACTCAAAAATGGCTAATTTTTGCCTACTTTTTACAGTTATTGGATCAATTTCTCTTATAATCGACCAACAGTAATCCTCTAGTATGTTTTTATCCCAAAATCCCTGATGAACATCCCTTCAGAAACCTCTAAATCTTGGTGAAAACATTCCTTTTGCTTGTCACTCATACTTCCTAAGTTTTCAGGGAAAAAACTCAGATGCGAATGCAGGAAATCAATCTTTAATGACACGTTTACTTTCACGTGTGCATCCCATAACAATACTCACATTTTTTTTATAAAAGAAACTTCTGAATAAACTTTGCTTCTGTTTCTAGACAATGTAACTTTTGTGTTTTAGTATTAATAAATTCCATTGTTGTAGGCCAGAACCAAGAAGCTCTTTTTTAGATTTTGATAATTGTAAATCTGTCATAAGATCATTTAGTTGTGCTTGGTTAATTAAATGTGGAGTCTTTTCTTGAAGGGGAATTCGTCAGAATCACTAGAAATCGATTTGAATTCAACATCACTTTTATTGTCATCTCCTAGTACATTTGCACTCGAATTACCGGTACAAACTGGACGTGGTAAATCTTTCAAATGTAAATTGGGCTTAGTAACAGACGGAACTTCGGCATATATAATATTCTCCTTATTTTTTGTATTATATTCCACCGTCTTCGTTACACAAGAGTAACAATCATTTTCATGATTATTAGGTTCTCTCCATAGCATTGGTGAACCAAATGGAAGATGTACGTTTTCTCCTGATAATCACTGGAGTAAACGTACACAATTCTACAGCGTTCGCAAAACACATTAGGCACCCACTTTTTATCTTGGTTTGCAACAGGAAATCCAAAGTAATGAAGATATGCACTTTTTAACGAATCTACAGTGGGTATTCTTTTTTTTTAAATAATAACTGTCCACAAACATAGCAAAAACGATCAGAACTTTGTTTACACTTTCTATAGACATTTTAATTCAATCCGAAACAAAATATTTGTTGTTTGAAGCGACACTGTCGTCACCACGTTGGGTAGTTAATAAAAAACAATTGACTGTAAAAATAAAACTGTGACGTGATAGAATATTTTTGCTGACACTTTTAAGTTTAAGGAAGGCAGACTAATACATTTACATACGTTTCTTTCGGGGTATACTAAAAAAGTTGAAATTTGTAAACCAGTGTAATTTTTTTCTTTATGATACCATAAGAGTACCATCATGAAATTTGGCACAAAAGTTGCCTAAAGGGTGCTAAATATAATATATTTTTTTAAAAAAATCAAAAATTCCAATTTTGATCTTTTAAAAAATTTATATAATTTTTTTTACATAAAAAAGTATTTTTTAAATAATTTGGTCATGTTATATATCGTATGAAACAACATAAAAAACTGAAAACAATGACTTATATTTCAACTCTTTAGGTCAAACAGTTTTCAAGTTACAGCAAATCAAAGATTACAAAACAATACAAATTTCAATTAATTTTTTTAATTTCAAAAATTAATAACTCAAAAACAAATGTTTAAAAAAATCTGCAAATTTGTATGTTTTATCTACTATTCTTGTACAACATCTGAGCCAAAAATTAACAAAATCCAAAGACCTGAAATTTTGCCAATTGGTTAGTTTGATGTGGACTGACCCAATCATTTAGTTTCATCATGTAAACTCTTTGTACTCAAAGCAACAAGAAGGCTGAAATCTATACGTTCGTTTGCAAACAGGATGCCTCAGTGTGCATAGGGAGTATCACGTGACCAACAATCTGTAAAAAAGCATATGTGGAATGCATCACGGTAGTCTGTCTTTTTCGTTTGTCTCGGTGCATAGCAAACCCTGTATACATTTGTTAAACACAGTGAGGAGCCCCAAACCTACGTTCGTTTGGAGGTTTTCATTTGAAAATCTAAAACCATACAAAATCGAATGTCTTTGATGATGAATTCAATGGGAGAACAAATTAGTTTTCTTTAGAAATATATTTTCCTTTTATTAGATAAAATCAAAACAAAACGTGATTAACCCATTAGTGCCTAGTGTCGTACTTTTGGGACAGTTTTAAAAAATTCAAGTAAGCTATAATTACACCAGTAAAAAGGAGTATGAATAAATATTTTCTTTCTCAAAAAAAAAAAAAAAAAAAAAAAAAGGTCCGCGATAAATTAAGATAAAAGTTATTCTTGCTTTAAAAGTGGTGGGAAAACGCAAAATTTGAAAATTAACGAAGAAAATAAATCAAGCATTAATAGGTTAATCCCATCCGAAGTAGGCTTCTGAACGATTATTTTCTGATCTGATTATTTCTGAATTCGGATTATTTCTATATCTGATTATTTCTGAATTCGGAAATATTTTTGTTTAAATGTATAAAATACTGATATTTTTAAATGGTACTTTTAATGTAATATATCATTTCTTTCAATATATAAATGATTGAGAATATTTGAACTTTTAATCACTTTGGAAAATTATTGCAGAAGGATAGTAAATGTATTTTTTTGGAAATAAAGCTGAAATTTAATTTTATGGTTTTCTCGTTTTGACATTTTTGAGACTGAATTTCCTAAACAAGCAAAATGTGTGACTAATAACAAAAAAAAAAAAAAAAAAAAAAAAAGAAAAAAAAGAAAAAAAGAAAAGAAAAGAAAGAAAAAAAATCAGATTTTGATAAACAATATTGAAACTGATCAACGATCACGATTAAATTTGATTACTTTACCTTCGTGCATAATATTCAACTGAAATATTATCTTACATATATAGATACACATATTCTAACTCGTTTATTCGATTTCGACGTTTGTATAATCCCAATAATTCAACAAATAAGGGAAAACAAATATTTTTATAGCACAAACAAATTAATAATTGGGTAGATTTTGTTATTCGAAAAAAATCCATATCGTTGCAAAATCTGTAAAAAAATAGTCCTTCCGGCAATGCCGGAAGGAAGAGGTAGCTTTCATATAATTATTTATTTATTTTAAATTAAGTTACATATATCAAATATACGAAGCTCAAAATACTGGAACACGATTATATAAGATTTAATACTAGATTTTGTTAATACTGAATATTAATAGGAATTTTTAGAAATTAGTCATCTTTTATTCAACCTGGTTTTATTTTAAGCGTTTTATAGGGTCGCCAAATTCCATGATATTCATTTTAAAGCAGCATGATGGATAAAAAAAAACAATGAGCTTAATCGAAATCTTAATTCATGCGAACATGCACACTCACATCGAAATCGATTAATATATACGAGTGATGTCACGGGCAAATTGACTTTTTTTTAAAAATGTCACCCACATTAGAAACTCAAACTGCTATATCCCAGGCGTTTTTCAAGGTAAAGACAAAGCAAAAATCACTCCTGAATTCATTATTAAGATAAATAGTTTGGAAAGAACCTGTTTTCAATTTCTAATTTTTTGTTTATATATCATTATACATTTAAAAGGTTTTTGACAAATTTAAATGGCAGCCTTTTTGAAACAAGATGGCGGATAAAGTTGGCCCGTAAACTCGGTCAAGACATTGGTATGTACCATGAACATACGGAATTATATCGAAATCAGTTTATAAATATGCGTATTAACGCGTGACAAATTTCAGACCGTTTCAAAATGTCAGTCTCACTGAAAATTGAAAGTGCTAAAACTCAGCCATTTTTCAAGATACAGATGAAACAAAAAATGCTCTGGAATCTTTGTATCAAGGTCAAAACACAAAAAAAAATCTTTTTCATTTTCTTACTTTTTTGCACCTAATTTTAAAATTTAAATAAAAAAAATAATATTCCGACATTTTGAAACAAGACGGTAGTTGGAACTGGCCGACGAACTCGGTCCAGGCATCAGTATGGCCTATGTACGAACCAAGTTTCATCCAAATCGGTATATAAATACAGTGTGATCACGTGACGAAAACCAGATCATTTCAAAATGTGAGCAACACTAGAAATTAAAAGTACTATAAGTTAGACTTTTTTAAGATACAGACGGAACAAAAAATGCTTTGGAATCTTTGTATCAAAGTCAAATGCATAAAAGAAATATATTTTTCAATTCCTCACTTTTTTTGTACCTAATTTCAAATTTTAAATAAAAAAAAAATTAAATGGCCGCCATTTTGGAACAAGATGGCGGATGGAACTGGTTAACGAACTCGATCCAGGCTTTATTAAGTACTATGTACACACCAAGTTACATTCAAATAGATTTATAAATACGAGTGTCATCACGTGACAAAAATCAGATCGTTTCAAAATGTCAGCTATAAGAAAATTTCAAAGTGCTATAACTCAAACATTTTTTTAAGATATAGACAAAGTAAAAAGTGTTCTAGAATCGGTGTTTTAGGACCTAACACATAAAATTAAAATATTTTTCAACTTTAATTTTTTCGCATTTATTATTAAATTTTAAATTAAAAAAAATTAAATGGCCGCCATTTAGAACCAGATGGCGGATGATGCTGGCCAACGAACTCGGTCAAGATATTTGTATGTACTATGAACATACCAAGTTTCATTCAAATCGGTTCATAAATACGTTAGTTATAGCATGACAAAAATTTGATCGTTTCAAAATGTCAGCCATAAGTAAAATTCAAAGTGCTATAACTCAATCATTTTTTTTTGAGATATCGATAAAGTAAAAAGTGTTCTGGATATGGTGTTTTAAGATCTAATACATAAAATAAAAATATTTTTCAACTTTTAATTTTTTCGCACTTAATTTTAAATTTTAAATTAAAAAAAAAATTTTAAATGGCCGCCATTTTTAAACAAGATTGCGGATGATGCTGGCCAACAAACTCGGTCGAGATATTTGTATGTACTATGTACATACCAAGTTTCATTCAAATCGGTTCATATGTTCGTTAGTTATAGCATGACAAATATCAGATCGTTTCAAAATGCCAGCCATAAGAAAATTTCAAAGTGCTATAACTCAATCATTTTTTAAGATATAGACAATATGAAAAGTGTTCTAGAATCGGTGTTTTAGGATCTAACACATAAACTAAAAATATTTTTCAACTTTTAATTTTTTCGAATTTAATTTTAAATTTTAAATTAAAAAAAATTAAATGGCCGCCTTTTGAAACAAGATGGCGGATGACGCTGGCCAACGAACTCGGTCGAGATATTTGTATGTACTATGTACATACCAAGTTTCATTCAAATCGGTTCATAAATACGTTAGTTATCGCATGACAAGATATATATATATATATACAGGGTGTTCCGTTAAAGGGGTCCAATATTAATATTGGTAATAGAGGAGATCACATGGAGCATAAATCAGTATATAAAGCCTGGTCGGATCTCAATAGTTTTCAAGTTACAGCAAATAGAATGAAAATTCGGAAAATTGTAAAAGAACCCTCATTGCTAAACTATCGATAATGCAACATAAAAACGAAGCACATATTTAGAAAGAGCAGAAAAAAACCTACAAAATGAAATCAATTGTATTAAAATAGCAATATTTATTGACGAGTTACAAGCCCTGAAACAGTGAAAAGTACGAAATCCAATATACATCAAAATAGTTTATCGTTAATTCCAAAAAAACAACTCTAGCTACAACAAGGAAAATGTAGTAAAATTTGGTCCATTCCGAAAGCTTTCGAAAAAGCTTAAAATGAACCATATCGGTTTAATTGTGTGAGAGAAATTAATCAGTTTCTTAGTTACAACTCCACTTTCTTTGACACTAGCAGGGATGAGATTTCCGTTTTTTTGGACACCAGTAAAATTTTAGAGAAAATGCTATATTATTTAATCGGAACATTTTTGCGATTTAACAGACCAACATTTTTTCTAAAATTATACTGGTGTGCAAAAAAGCGGAAATCTCGTCCCTGCACTAGCAAAGGTTAAACTCCGCCCATCACGATTGGAAACACCGCCTTTTTAATTACTCTCAACTATACATTTTCGATCATGCTTCTTCTGAGATGCAACATTTTTAAGTATTCAAGAGTTGAATGAACCAGAATAACTTTACAATAATAGTCTACATTTTAAAGTGGTCTTTTATTGATATAAAGCTTAAGTTAAATTCTTTAAAATTAAACTGGTGGTGAAAATTCGGAAATAATTAACAATATTGCGATTTGTAGTTTCAGTACATGTTTTACATGGACAATTATTGTATGCATATGTGCATCATAATTTATGATAGAAAATAATAATAACAAATAGCATAATAATTTTATTAATTATAAATTTAAAAAAGACACTAAATTTTAAATTAATTCATGCAAACTTTGTAATTTACAATTTGAGTACACCACAGTCTGTGACTTACAAAATACTGTGCCAAAAAGTGTTGAAAATAAAAGAAAAATGACAAATAAAGAAGTATATTCCACGTACTTTATGACATATGTGAAGCATAGTCTTCTGGCCTGCGCTGCACAGTTCAATGTCGGAAGGCAGACGAACGGACATTATTATAATAGGTGTTCGAAGTTGCGCCCATTAACAGAATCGCATAGCCGACAGCGACGTCGTAAAGATTGGCGAACACGCCGAAAAACTCCGACGGAGTTGGGAATGTCTCCTGCAGCGACAACGATTCGCGCTAGTAAATCCTCCGGTCTATCCACAGGCGTTTCATACACCAGCGATTTAAGGTGTCCCCAAACAAAAAAGTCTAACGGATTGAGGTCTGGAGAGCGTGCAGGCCAAGCAACAGGTCCACTGCGTCCAAGCCATTTCCCAGGATATGTTGAATTGAGGTGATTGCGAACACCTATGAAAAAATGTGCCGGTGCGCCATCGTGCATAAACCACATATTGTGGCGCAATGTTGCTGGCACATTTTGCAGTAACTGCGGTAAGATATCCCGTAGGAAAACCCAGTACGTACTGCCATTGAGTACATCTGGGAGTAAATATGGTCCTATGAGATAATCGCCGAGGACACCTGCCCATATGTTCACACTGAACTTTTGTTGTGCGTTCGACGGGAAAACAGTGTGCGGATTTGTATATGACCATGTGTGCATATTGTGCGTGTTTACCACGCCCTCTCTCGTAAATGTTGCTTCATCAGTAAATAAAATATTTTCCAGAAATTGTGGATTATTTTCTGTTACATTAAGCAAACAGCGTACGAAATCTATCCGCTGAGTACAATCTGTTACTGATAACAGTTGTACCCGCTGCACATGAAAGGGGTGCATGTTTTCTGCACGCAGAACACGCCACACACTTTGGTGAGAAACACCGACTTCAGACGCAGCAGCTCGTGTACTCGTGGAGGGGTTATCTTTAAAAATATTCAGTACATCTTCCATTGCAGGTGTTCGTACATGTCGAGGTTTCCCTGCATCAATGCTTGCTGTATTAAACGATCCAGTCTCCCGTAATCGTCTATCGATTTTTATGAAGAGTTTCGAACTTGGGCAATGTCTCCTTGGAAATTGCTCACGGTACATGCGCTGTGCTAGACATGCATTTCCATGATCTTGCCCGTATATCAGATGCATGTCCGCATATTCTTCGTTAGAGTATTCCGGCATAATTATTATACATCAACTTACTACAATCCCACTTACAACAGCCTCCCTTTAACATAACGCCCACTGATGACTGCTGTTTTATTACACTTTTCTTCTTATACACATAGAAAATTTGCATAAAAAGTACTTCTTCTTCATCATCCTGAAAGTTCATGGAGGAAACGCAGCAGTCACGGAGTTTGCTTTAAGACAAGGCGAGAGCTGCACAATATGTCATTCACTTGACCAGACTGAATAATGAAAGGGTATTGATAGAGGTTGATCAGAAATGTATAATTGAAAGATATTAAAACGGGATGTTTACAATAGTCATGGGCGGAGTTTCGCCCTTTCCGAGCGTGCAACAGTACAGAGTTGTAACTAGGGAACTGCTTGATTTCTCCCATACAATTAAACTGATATGGTTTATTGTAAGCTTCTTCGAAAGCTTTCGGAATGGACCAAATTTTATAACATTTTCCTTGATGTAGGTAGAGTTGCATTTTTGGAATTAACGATTAACTATTTTGCTAAATATTTGATTTTGTATTTCTTCACTGTTTCAGAGCTTGTAACTCGCCATTAATTCTCAATATTCTAAAACAACTTATGTCATTTCGTAGGATTTTTTCTGCTCTTTCTAAATATGTGCTTCGTTTTTATGTAGCATTATCGATAGTTTAGCAATGAGGGTTTTTTTTACAAATTTCCGATTTTTCATTCTATTTGCTGTAACTTGAAAATTATTGAGATCCGGCCAGGCATTATATACTGATTTATGCTCCGTGTGATCTCCTTTATTACCCCTATTAATATTGGACCCCTTTAACGGAACACCCTGTATATATTTTTTATGTGAAAACTTGTGTTTTTTTTTTCTATTTTCTATCTGTATCTTTTTTGAAAAATCTGAAGGTGATGGAAAAAAACTAAGTACATATTCGTAATCAGCGCACCAAAATACCCTAGAATCAGCTCTCAAATTCTAGAGAGGAAGTTATGACTCTCAATTTGCAGGCCTGTGTTATAGATCGTTTACAGCTACACTGAAAAAAATCCCGGTACATTATGGTCTGTGGAGAAAAATCGTTTTCAACGTATACACATAGAATATTATAACCTTAGCATTACATTATTTTGTTATTAATTTAGTACTTTTTTTAACTTTTTCTGGTACATACAAATTCTGTTCGTAAAATGACACCGGAATTTAGAAACGACTTTAAAAAAATGAGAATTACATAATTTAAGGTGTCGTTATAAAAGCAAAATTTTATTAAAATATACCTGGTGCTGACTGAAAATTTGGAAATTAGATTTTCCTGGAATGGGACCATTGTGCAAGAAAGGGTTCAATTATTTATATTTAACTTGATTGGTTAATTAAGTTAATTTTTAAGCTCTCTTCCACGTCCGCTAACAAATAAATTCAAAATATAGAAATGTACAAATAAATTCAAACTATATAAATATACATATAAATACAAATGCATTTATTTTTATTTTTTATTCCAGTTCTTGTAATTATTCTAAATATGTAACGCAAGGTTGTCCAATCTGGCGCCCGGTGTACAGCAGCAAATTCTTACAGAAATCAAGGTGTTATTGAATAGAAGATATTCGGAAATTTAAAACACAAAAAATTCTGCAAAGTTTTTCTGGTGTTAGGCGGGCTCGAGTTTGGACAGCCCGTTGTTGGTATATAAATTCAAAACATTTAACCAGGTTTACAACATCACACCAATAAAATGGTTAATGTAGAACAGCGGTTCCCAAACTTTTTGCCTCGCGGAGCCCTTTTTGGGAAGAATTTCTGTGGCGGAGCCCCTTAATCCCATGGTATTATATGGTTTACAAAATAATGTATGCCTGTGGAGCAGATAAATATCAGTTGGATCTGTTTTAACCAGTAGTTTCCCATATGGGGCCAAGATTCTCTTTTTTGCCCTTTTCTTAATACAAAAATTCTGAATTCGTGCTAGAAATTTTGAAAATAAAATTTTATGTTATTTAACCCTTTAACAGTTTTATTTAATATTAATATTAATAAATACAATAAATTCAAAATAAGGATTAAAATTAACTTTCTTCATATAAAATATTTGTCTTGTATAATCGAAATATGTCCGCCAAATACAGCAAAAATATAGTAAAAAAAAAAATTGTGGTTTCTGAAAGTTTTTAGTAACGAAGAAAACAAACTCCACTTATCTGAGCGACGTTCTAGCAATACTGTTTAAGTGGTAATAGCATCCATTTAAAAATAAATATTCTTTCAAGATTTCATGTATGAACTCGGAAATAAAGATCGAAATGGTAATCCGGTCTGTGCCATGCATTGCATTGGGGTTTATGTGAATCAATTTTTATTTATCGTAAAAACCACATACACAGAGAAAAAAGGGTAAGTTGTATAGTTTTCAATTACTAAGAAATATCTCTGTAAAATTTCAATAGGCTACTCACAAAAAGAAATAACATGCCTAGGACCAATCGCCCATAATTATATAACACGCTTTCCCTAGTCCCGCCCACCAGTAATAGAGTCATGCGATTAAATATTCTTTTTTTCAATCTTCTTTACGTTTTTGGTACTTCTAAACATGCAACAAAAAGAATCGCCGCTTGAGCTTATTCTTTTGAGCCATTTTTAAAAAATGCATTTAGTAGCAGAACATTATTTTAGTGTTTAAGTAGGCGGGGCAAAATCAATAACTGGTTTTTTTAGGTGCAGTATCGTTTATTTGTGTGTGTGTGTGTTATTCGAAGTATTTAGCTATTAATTATAGTTTGGAAAGAAACTTTCTTTCCCTATTGTTTTTAACTCAAACTAGATATATGGTTAAAAACTACACGTTATTACGATTTAACTATTGTTAAAAGAAATTTAGTTAGTAGAAAAACTGTACTAACAAAACGGAACTGTGAGATTAAAACGGGTAAAGAGATTAAAGAAAATAAAGTTATATAAAGAAATATATGCACAAGATACACAAATGTAAAATTAATCAAGTGAGAGGCTTTAAATGATACAAGATCTTTTAAAAAAACTAGACAAACATCACTAGCGACAAACATTGTTTTAAAAATTAAATACAATTATGAAAAATAGCCTGGAAGATTTAAATAACTATAACTGAAAAACTAAAATTACACATTCAATGCATGAATTTTAAAAAATAGTTCAAACCAAAAACATTACATAGAAAATAAATACATATATTATACTCCCTTTGTCCCAAATTAATTGCGACATTCAAATACTTTTGTACTGATTATTTATATTTGTGACTTTATGATTTTGTTTAAACATTTTTCAGAGAGCTATACTATCTATCAACAATATTTACGTACCTAACATTTTCTCCATCATTCCATAAATAATTAATTAGTTTAAAAATTCCTGGCTCAAAACGCTCTTAGGCCACGCCCCAATTTTTATAGCCTTTTTCAACAGTAATCAAACAAAGATATCTTCAAACTAATCAATCGTGAATTCATTTACTAATATTTAATTACAACATTTCTGAAATGTTTTAGCATATACCAGGTGTCCCAAAAATGACTGACGGATTTTAAAATTAAAAAACTTGCAAACGGTAACAGGTATTTAAAAAATTTTTGCAGGAGGGTTATGTATAATGTCAGGAGTTTTTTTACCGTAACTTGTGATTTTAGTTCGAATTTCAAACAATCACCTTCAGCGCCACCTATTGTTTGAAATTCGAACTAAAATCACAAGTTACGGTAAAAAAACTCCTGACATTACACATAACCCTCGTGCAAAAATTTTTTAAATAGCTGTCACCGTTTGCAAGTTATTGAATTTTAAAATCCATCAGTCATTTTTGGGACACCCGGTACATGCTGCAAACAAAATTGAATTCGGTCGAGCTTATTTTTTCTAATAGTCTTTGCTTAATGGTGGATGAAATACGCACCAAAGTTTTTTCCGCGTTGAGAATCCTGTGTAATATTGATTTATGAATTGTAACAACATATCATAATCTTCGCAGTGATTGTCTTCGTTTTATTGGGACATCTTTCATTTTGCTCAGTGGCCTTTTTTTTTTTTTCGTCCGCTTTTACAATATTTTGTAAACTTACATTGCAAATTTCTTTATCTTATATTTTTTCTTTGACTGCTTCTGCAAACGAGAGAGAATGATAAAAAATATGAAATACATTGAATTTTATAGCTGAAGCATTTACGGTCAGTAGTACGGCTTAGTTTACAATTTTTCAAGTATCGTTTCAAACATTCCAGTACAGCGTTGCACTCAATGTTATTCATTTCTTTCCCCAGAGAATTTTCTATTATTATTATTTCTTTTTATTTTACTTTAAATTCAAATTAACATTGCTTCAGATATTTAGTATACATCGTTATATTCATCTAGTATAATTTTACTGGTGTCGATCCACTAAACTGCATCAGAAGTTATTTATGACTCCGCCTACTTGAAATGTCGCAACTAATTTGGGACAAAATTTTCAACCTAAATGTCGCAACTAATTTGGGACAGAGGGAGTACATTTTTTTTTACCCGAATTTAATAGATTTATTAATATTTTAATAGATGTATTCTTCAAACCAGTGATAGAAGCATTTATTTTTGACACATGCCCAGGTCGAAATTCATGCTGGTATTTGTTTGCTAGACAAGCATTACTTGCTATATCCCAGCAAGTAAAATAGCACAAACTACCATTACATATTTGCTTGTTCTAGCAGATGCTTGAATATGTAGCTGGCCTAGCAGCAATAAAGACCATCACTTGCTAGTATTTTCTGCTAGTCTAGCACTATTTTTCTACCATCATTTGCTTTAAATTTTTACTTTTCTACCATCTGTTGCTAGTTAAAAAAATGCAGGTGCTGCCATCTATTGACAACACTGGAAGCGTCTATGGATATTGGTGGAAGAAACTGCATCGGACTTTTTCACCACTGAGGGTTGAACTGACTACCTGTGGTTTAGGAGACGCGCGCGCTACTGACCTCGCTAGCGGGGACCTGTCAATAGACGCTTGTAACTGCTAGTGATTGTTGACGAAGCTAATTCTACTATGCGCTATTATTTTTACAAGGTTAAGAGTGAATTTATCGATGCAACTATTTCCTCAAATATTCAATGAATAAAATTAATTTATTTCTAGTTTTTAAAAAAAAATATTTAATGGGTAATTAGAATATTATTACATTAATATAAATCAAGAAATAAATACTTATGAAATGTATTTTTGATAGAATAAATTTCAGGTAAATACTGTTTAAGATGGGGGATTTAAAAACTATAATGCATATTGGAAAGAGAAGAGAAATCAATTATACATATTTTTAAATCGATTGTTATAAACATAATTCTTAAATGAAAAATTGCTCCTTGAATATCGAATTTTAAATGACTAAATTTTGTTTTTTACCGATTTTGAAAAACACATTTATTATTTTTTAATAACTTAAGTTAATTAACACTAGCAAAATTGAAAGCTAATAATTTTCGGGTGGACGAAGGAAGTTTTGAATTTACGTTGTATTAGTCCGAGGAGAAGATCTAAAGCCTCTTGATTTTGAAATTTTAAAAACATATTTTTTCCCTTATTTTAATAAACACATAAAATTTTACTTTTGAAGTAACTTAAAAGAACTAAATACTATGAGAAAGTGATGGTGATTTTCTTCCATTTCATGAAGGGATGGGGGCTATAAAAATCAATTGTTATTATTTTTTGTTAAGTTTGTGTGTTAAAGCATTATCTCCACGAGTTCAAAAGGCAGTGTTTTATTCACATGGTGGTGCATAGCTATTCTTCTCCTTACCCAGCTTTTTAAATTTAGTAAAAAAAATATTTTCATCCTATTCTTAAAGAAATAATAAATTTATAATTTTCATGTAAGTTAAAATAATTCAACACTAAGAAAAATAAGAGTTAAAAGATCAGTTAAAATGTCAGTTAATTTTCCGTTAGGAGAGGAGAAGACTTACTATTATAAATCCGCTATGAAAATTAATTCTTTGTTCTGTTTTTCTTCTTCTTCTTCTTCTGTTTTTTTTTTTTTTTTTTTTTTTTTTTTTGCTTATAAGTTAAAAATTAATCTCAAATCGGTGGTTAAAGGTAATCATGAATTTAAGTGGTGATAACAATCCTTCTCCAGTATTTTTAATTTTGATAAACGAATATGCACTTATATTATGCAAACAATGTGACCAGTTTCTGAAACATAAAATATGCTTTGATATGAAAGCTTAAAAAATTCAGATAGTTTTCAGAAAAAAAATATGCTTTTGCAATATTAAAAAATATTTACTCTTTATGAATTTATTGTATACAATCTCTCATTTTTGCAAAATTGTGCTGAATATTGCTTATAAAGTTAGATTCTGTTATTCTAGCAGAAATTCATAACCAACAAATAATTTTTTGCTGCTATTCTTGTTTAGTGAATTAGAATATTTTATTGGCACATGGTGCGACATGCTATTTTCCTAGCATGTCATTTTAGCAAGCATCAAAAAGCATGTAATGCCAAAGCATATAATATTCCTACCTCTCCATGCTTTGGAAGAAGGTTAAAAAGAAAACAAGCATAAAAAGCTTATACATAGTATGTCATGCTATTTTTCCCTAAACTGGCTGCATAGCATATTATGCTGGAAAGCATAAAATAGTATATTATAGCATATTAAGGTACCTAACTCTGCTTGCTTTGGAAATAGCTTAAATAGCACATAAGTAAAAGATGCTTGTACATAGCTTGTCATGCTATTTCTCCCTAAACTTGCTACAAAGCATATTATGCTGGAAAGCATACAATAGCATATTATAGCATGTTAAGGTACCTACCTATGCATGCTTTGGAAAAAGCTTAATCAGCAAATAAGCATAAGATGCTTGTACATGTACATAGCTTGCCATGCTATTGCTGTGTAAGCTAGCCATATAGCATGTGATGCTGGCTAGCAATTTAAAGCAAATAATAGCAGGGATATCTAACAGACAAAGCAAAATATAGCAATAACTAGCATATTTTTGTTGCTGGTACTAGCATGAATTTTGACCTGGGTATACACAAATTCCAACATGCATTCAAAAAAATTTTTGTAATAGGCTAATTTATTTCATGTTTTGTTTATTTTCTTGGAACTCCGCGGAGCCCCTGAAAAGTGTAGGCGGAGCCCCAAGGGCTCCGCGGAGCACACTTTGGGTACCTCTGATGTAGAATAAGATATGCATACAATTTAACGCTGTTTAATATGGACACACAAAACCTTGCAGTTACTGAACAGCCTAGGAACGATAACAGTTACAAGTGTGCTTATCGTAGTGATTTGCTGCTTTAAATGTATGAAGTCTTTCCCTTATTAATAAATGTTCATAAATTCTATAGATCCTATACAAGGCTGCAGAGAAGTAATCAAGTAAAATTTTTTAGTTGAAGAAACCGTTAAACGGAACTTTTAAACTGTGTTGTGTGTTTCCCAACTGAACTAAATTTCAGCAGTCAGTTAAATTTACAAATTTGCATAGCATATACAGGGGATCAGAAAATGAAAAAAGACTAGACAAGAGTACCTACTTTTTCGACTAATGGCAGGAATAGTTCAAGTACGATTTTTAAATGAGTAGCTATATTGCTAGTTTACGCATAAAATTTCATCTCATTTAACTCTAGAATGACGGCGAGGGGCCAATTTGGCCCCTACTAAGGGAATATATTTTGATTCAAACCGTATTTTTTTCCCTAAAATATAATTAAATAAAACAAAGAAGAAAAGGGTCGGTCAAATAACTGAAACAGTTTTAAATAAAAATTCTGTTATTAAACATTTTTTTTAATTGTGTGAAAATTGTCGTCTTTCTAGTGTGAACGGTGAAGTTTTGTTGTACTACTCTAAATAAATTTGAAAATATTTTATGATGCATACCTGATGTACGATTTTTCTTTCCTGCATTTACAGACTGTTCTTGTCTCCTTTAATTCTTCCGCTTAAGGTTAATTCCATGAAAGCATGACACGTGTGTCACGTACAACAATTTTTGGCTAATATTATTTAGAAGAACGGGAAAATGTGACTTTTTTTTCGGATACATCTCATCAATTGAATAGGGCGAAGAAAACTTTTCAAAAGTAACGGTGAAAAACAAGCATAACGATTTTTAACTGTGTGACATACATGAAAAATTTTCATGGAAATAACCTTTAGTTAAACCCTTAATGGTCGCATTAAATTGCGGTTTAAAATTAAAATCCATCGTTGCACCCCTCTTTTGAAAAAAAAATATTCATCGTATTTAATGACAAGTAAAATGATACCAGAATAAAACCAAACACATTATTTATAAAACTGGTGCGAATCAAACAATTCTGAATAAAAGCCATGACGCTTTCAGCCCGTGAATGTCTCGGGTGCGACAATTAAGTGGTTAAAAAAAACTTTTTATGGTAAATAAATTATTAGACGTGAAAGAAAATTACTTTCACGTAAAATGAACGTTATAGGAACGATAAAAACTTGCCTATGTCTGTTGAATATTTTAAAGGAGGATGATCTATGAAAAAAAAAATACTCGGTTAAAATGAGTTTTATAAATTTAAATAATGTAAGATATATTTAAATAATTTCATAAATTTAAATAATTTCCGTAAGATTAAATTATAAAACTTTTTACAATGTATATAAATATGTTCATGTATTGTTTTCTGGATTCATTCAAAATAGATAATAAGCACGAGAAGCTATTTACTGGATTAAATAATGAATAAAGTAAACTCCAACGATATTTACAGTCAAATTTTCACTGTTGTAGAAGATCAGAGAATGCGTTGAATATTTTTATTATTATTCATTCTTTTTTTAAATTAGGTTCATAAATATATGTGCCCAGTTAAGTAAACTTAAAACTGCATTTTTTCAAATTGACGTGTATTTATGTTTATGAGTTTATTAACTTGTCAAAACGTGTCTAGTAAACAGGATATTATAGAAGAAAATATAATTTTGTATAAATAAAGTCTTATTACAAATACATCTAGTTTCACAGATTTGATGACAAAAAGACGAAAATGACAAAATGATTATTTTCCCTCCATGATCCTTACAAATGAAAATGATAGCGGTTACGCCGCAAGAAGCACACGCGATACCTCAAGGGATACGCGAAATGAAAATTCGGAAAGCAACGAACTATGTAATGAAAAAGGAAAATAAACATTATAAAATCTTGTTTTACGGAAATTTACTACATACTATCATACCTTTGTATAACCACATATTTACTTAAAGTAGCAATTAAATATTTATTCACACCCCAAACACTGTTAATTTAGAATAAAATGGATAATAAAACCCTTGAAGATGATTATTACTCTTTTCATAACTGTTTGAACTCATAAAAGTTTACGACCTTCTCCTTCACTTTAAACTGGGTATTGTTTAACGGCTACTCTTAGAACTCTTCTAGAAGTATCTGCAGTCGAATAACATGCGACGAAAACTGCCTAAAACTTTTAAAAGATTTATAGAATTTGTGTTATCCCTTTAAAAGTAGAATCTCATGTAACGTTACTCCAAATGTTATTTAAAAGGTACTTGAAAGGAGTACTTGAAAATCCTTCAAAGTGTTTATTTTAATGCAAAAATGTTTTTATTGAAACTAAAGCAGCCGGCTATTTTACTACAGTTTTATAAAAAGTGTTTCGCACCAGAATTTTAATTTTGAACTATTTAACTCATTTAATTAGTCTATTTTTGTGCTGCATATATTTCACATATCTTAAGAAGAAAATTCTGGTTCGAATCTACTATTATCATTCCGGCAGGGGTCATTTTGACTCCTAATGGCGGTTTTAGTGTTAAATGTAATGTTGTCCCAACAATTTCTTTCGTTTTTTTCAAAAAATAAACAATAGAAGTTTTCATAAAGGCAATCTTTCACAATCGACTATTAAACAAACCATCTTCTATCTTTCCAGTCGTCCAGTTACACTCTCTCTCTCCAAAATTTTTTGATTTGGTGGCAAAATACTTACCGACGCAATTTTTTATGTCATTCAAAGAGTTCAATTGTTTTTTCGTTAACATAATTTTTGCAAGAAAGAAACAGACAGTAGTCTGACAGAGTAATGTCCGCAGAGTAAGGAAGATGGGTCAGAATGTGCTAATCGAATGCATGGAGTTTCTGACAGTCAAATATACATGTGGAATGCAGTAACCATAATGGAAAATTGTACCTCGTTCGTTTGCTATTTCGGGATGTTTTATAGCTATTGCTAACTTCATTTATTCAGTTGCCAGCAGTAAGTTTCAGAATTTATGGTCTTGTTAGGTGAAAATCGTTCCAAATAGATCCAATATCACCAAATTGAAACCAAAACTTTCTTCTGTAAATGTTCAGCTTTAACCTTTATTCTATTCATCCCAATGCTTTTAAAAACACGTTTTGTAGTATTTTCAGTGTTGCCAGATTGTCGACAGCCATTTTCCCCAAAATTTCTGAAAATTTCCCCAAATCAAGCCTTTTTTCAAAAAAAGTCCCCAACGCAATTTCTGCACAAAAAGGCAAGTTTTCAATTTTCAATTTTTCGTTACAAGAATTTTTTTAACAAATTCGAACTCAATTTTTCCCCAAAATCAAGCATTTCTTAAAAAAAAATTCCCCATTTACAAAAAAAAAAAAAAAAAGAGAGAGAGAGAGAGACATTTAAACTCAACAGAATTTTGCATGTATATTCATAATTAATCGACAAGAATAAGAAATATATATTACAATATGCTCGTTTACACTTGTTATTTAAATGGTTGCTAGTTGATAATGCTGGCCTATCATTGCATTAGCCCAATCTACGCTTTATAAAATTGTTTTTAATTTCGTTGCATAAATCTGTACTAATAAATGTAATGCATTTCTGCGCTTGTGTGTCCGACCGCGATGACAGTAAAATCTGCCTCAATAACTAATCTGAAAATTCAGGAAGGGGACAGTCCAATGCAAATCGTGATGAATCAGTAGTACATGTAAAAGGTAAGCGCGACCATGAAAATAATGTTTTATATCTATTATTTCTGTATTTTATTTTCATTTTCCAAATCAAAATCGAATTCCAGACCGATCCAGTATTGGCAAATGTCTAAAAATAAAAATTGAAATTGTGAAAAAAATTCCCCAAGTTTTTCCCCAAATATATTCATAGTCCCCAAACATGTCCCCAAAAAATTCCCCTGGAGGCTCAAAATTTCCCAAAATGGGGACAAAATCCCCAATCTGGCAACACTGAGTATTTTTCTTTTGCAATTGTTGTCAAAGTGTGAGTAAAATTTTTTTTGTTTCAAAAAGTGGTGCCAATTGAATTATAAATAGTACATGAATTACAAAAGAAGCTTTTGAGGCAATTTTTGACAGAGAAAAAAAAATTCTTTGTTCTATTGATATATTCCCTACTCTTATTAATAATATTAGTTTATCCAATTACTATTTGCAAAATATCTTTTAATATGCATCTTCATCAAAAGAAAAAAAATTAACAGTTTGAATTAAATAATAAATACCTTCGATTAAGTATTTTGGAACCGAATGAAAAAAATATTTGGAAAGAAGGCAATATAAGGCTCCTGAAAATGTAGAAGAAGGTTCGCAAAACAGAATAGCAGGGATATTATTAAAACAAATCTCGCAATTATCGAAATTTGATTGGGTTATCTTTGGTAAGAAACTGAAGATTTTTTAAGTACAACATAATATCAGGGCTGCCAAAAGCGATCGTTTTTATATTTTGTTTGCACCAGTATTTTTCTCATATAAATTTCGAAGATTATTTCTCTTGCAAATGTTGTCAAAATGTATGTTAAGGATTTCTGTTTTGATGCCTGTTAAAATGAAGAAAATAGTTGTCTGTGGCAGTCCTGGTTTCTGTAACTAAACCGATTTTAAATAATCTATTTGAGAAAAAAAATAAAGTCACTTTCAGATCCGTAAGAGGTATCTAAGCAGAAAATGGAGTTTCAGAATTTTAACCCCTTAACTGATTTGCCCGAACGGCGTACGGGCAAAACAAATTTACTTAATTCATCATTTAAAGCTTTTTGACACCACTAATTTTTTTAAATGGAATGGTATACTGCTCAAAGGTAGAAATGTTTAGAATACATATTATGAATATTTTAGCTAAAAAAGTGGTATAAACTTATATTTCCAATTCATTGCACGTAAAAAAGGAACCAGTTAAGAGGTTAAGAAGTAGAACATGATAATGGGCACATCCTACTTCCTATTTTTATTTGTTCTCAAAAGATTTTTCCGTCTCCTCGCAGGAAATGAAACTTTATAGAAAAGATAACTTAAATTTTTCTTAAATATCGGATTCTGTTTTCCAGAATGCAGTTCTGTGTATTTATATATTTTCATTTTTCCTCTAGCTCTAATAACAAACGGACAACTGGAGAACTGGAGCAATATACTTTTTACAATCAAATGTTTATCTATACTAAAAGTGATTGCAGTAAAAATAAAAAGAGCGTAACCTAGTAACGCTGAATTATTTTTTCGTTAAAATTTAAATTTGTGATTTCCCACCTCTTTTAAAAGAATAGTAATTTTTATCTTATTTTTTGCAATGTGAAAGAAAGTATGTGGACCGACCGAACTATGTCTAGCGACCTAAAAATATGCCACAGGGCATTAATAAGTTAAGAAATCTTCTAATAAACAAATCGAATTTTTATTTTTACGCAAGAACTTTTACTAAATAGACTATAAATACTACATTTAATTGTATTAAAAAATAAATCATTTTTGCATAAACGTTGAACTATGACCTTGATAAAACAAATATCACAAGATAGCAAAGGATTTATCAGGTTTATAGAAGATCCATTTCGTTAAAGCAAATGACTTTAAAAAACACGTAGTAAAGTTTTTGAGATATCCATGGATCCCAAAAACAGTCTTAGGAGTTCACAAACATCAGAAACCAATAATATATGGATTTTTTATGTTTAAATTTATTAATTTAATGCGATATATGATATTTAATCTACCGTAATTTCCTGCATATAATTCGCAGAACAAACAATTCTTTTGGGGCCCAGAAATTTTATTTAGTGATTGAAGACAAATATTTACGGCCATCTAGCATATTCCTTTTTTTACAACAAATTCTGGGTCGAAAAAGAATTCTTTGATCCGCGGACTATACGCAGGAAATTACGGTACATGAAGGTCGGCCAAGTATCGTTAATAAAACCACAACATTGCTCAAATCGCTGAGGTCTCAACTCAAATTGCTGGCGCTGAGAAGCAATGTTAGTTGGCCAAATTTTTTACTTGCCACCCCTTTGTTTTGAAATAGCATTTTGTTTAGACAAGGGTTAACAGCAGTGATGACAAATGGGCCTCTTTTTTAAAATTTAGATTTCTTGATTGGCACCACTTTTTTGAAACGATAAAATTTTTTTTGTTCTCGCCTTAATAATTATGTAATTAAAAATGGCGCATTAAATCATTAAGAAAAAGTGGCCTCGATCAAAAGACTGAATTGAATAAAAGTAGGGTTGCCACTCTTGCCCACATTTTATGTAGAAATATCGACTTCACATCAGAAATAAAGAATGATGTCTTATGCTTCTTTTAACGAGAAGCATGTAGCGATGTGAAGTACATTGAAAAGTACTTCACACGTACCTACAGTGAAAATTCTTTTTTAACACTTTCTGATGCGGACAAATTCTGCTAGTAAAATAAGAATTTATTGACTGACACCGAAATTAGCAACGTCTTTTTAAGTAATCGAGAACTCCTTAATGTATACTTTTATAGTAAAAGCAAGGTTTTGTTAAAATACTATTGGTACCAATTGTAAGTTTGGAATTAAAATTAGTTGTGTCCAGACAAGATACACTGCGCCGGAAAGGGTTAAACATTTACGGGATGAATTTGAAATTTCAGATTGTAATTGGAGGCCGAACTGGCAACCTTGCTTAAGACTGACACTATAATTTCCAAGTAGTAGCAGCTTCCTAAAAAATACTATAAAACCCGCCATAGTGAAATAACTGCTGACGTGTCAGACTAACATCAGTATTTAAAGGTTGGTGGCTTAAATCATGTGTTCACGAATTATTTTTAACCCCTTCCGGCGCGTTGATTTCATAGATATACCACTTAATTTTAATTCCCAAACGCCACATTGGCACCGGAATTTTCTTTAAAAAAATTACGGTGTTTTGGATCCGTGAAATATAGCGTTTTCTTATTTACAAATAAAGGTTTTTTTTTGTTAATCATTAATTTCAACACTTAAGCAATGAATTTGCCCTGCGCCGCAAAGGGTTAAAAATTTACAAAAACTTAGTAGCACGCTTGATTATAGAAAGCATGCCGAAAACGTAAAAAAGGAACATTCAACGATACGGAAATTTTTTCTTTTGTTATTGCATTAAGGGAGCAATGAGACGGGGACCAAGCTTAAAAAATCTAACACCTTTCGTTATTTGTCTTGCCGCCACCGAAAGCAGCAAGATTTCAAGATCAGAGAATCAGAAATCACAGCCTGCGATTGTTATTAAGGACTTGATATATTTATCATTTATACCAAACTCTTTCCGGTGTGCGTTAAAACATAATTTTTTATATTTTTAGTACATAAAATTGATTTGTATAGAAATCCCACATAATATAAGACTAATCTGCATTAAAAGTTGATCAATTAAAGGTATTTTTGTTTTGTAGATAGCATCCTAGGACTGCCACAGGTGACTATTTTTATATTCAGTTAGTACCAGTATTTTTCTAATATAAATGGTGAAGTAGAATTTTTCTTGCAAATGTTGTCAAACTGTTTATTAAGTATTTCTGCTTTAAGAAATGGGTGCTAGTTAAAATTAAAAAATAGTCCCCAGTGGCAGCCCTGCCTCTCGTCCTTTTTTCTCACTGAAAATTAGACCAATGATTAATTTTATCCCTTTGCGGCGCAGAGTTAGTTCAATGCTTAAGTGTTGAAATTAATGACTTACACCGGAATTTGAAAACAACTTTATTTGTGAATAAGAAAAAAGCAATGTTTCGTGCATTAAATAAGACGTAATTTTTTATTTTTTATTTTTACCAATATTAAAGTGCCAATGTGGCGCTTGGGAATTAAAATTAAGTGGTTTCATAGATATACCACCGCACCGCAAGGGGTAAATAAAAAATTATAATTAGGTAGTCCCTGATAAAAATTAATGAAGATTAATTTTTGGTGTATATTGCTCAAAAAATGGCGGTGATTATCTCAAGAACAAATGCACGAATTTAATAAAAAAAATTATATTAAGGTAATCCCTGATACAATTTACTACTGATTAGTTTTTGATTTAAATCACTCAACAAGTACCGCTGGTATGCTGCATTTTTTTACGATTTACACAACAGTTGTATCTCAAAAATTAACCCTTTCGGGCACAGAGTTACCACTCCGGCAACACCTAATTTTAATTCTAAACCTACAAACGGCACCAATAATATTTTAGTGAAATTTTACTTTTACAATGACAGCTTAAATCAGGGAATTCTTAATTTCTAAAAAAAGTCTTTTGTAAATTCCGGTGTCAATCAACGATTTCTCATTTTACGAACAGAATTTGTCTGCGCCGGAAAGGGTTAAAGCACGAATTACCATTAAACTTCAGATTCCGTTAGTGCTTGTTATAAATTGATTAAGTTTACATTTTGGTGACAGTCGCTCATTTCGTAGCATTTTTCACGATTTCCATAAAAGCTCTATCCTTAGAATTACTGCACGGGTTTTCATTAAACTTCAGATCCACTAAATCCTTGAATATATGAACTGGTTATGTTTACGTTTTGGTGTTTTTCACCCAACAGGTGGCGCTGCTATGCTGATTTGTTTTCAATGACTGCAATAGCTCTACCTCTAGAACTAATGCACTAATATTCATCAAACTTTAGATTCAGATTTACCTTGATAAATATAATTGTTGATTATTTTTTATATATAAATTACCCAATGTATGGCGCTTTTATGTGACTTTTTTGTTGCATACACTCCTCTGTCAAGAGTCGCCAGGGTAAACTTATTTTCAGACTCTCCCTCGTAATTTACAAAACCTTCCAAACTTTGTAATTCGCTATTTATTGAACGTGAATAACAATTTTAATCATAACAGCAACACTGAACTTATTTTTTAAGTCATAACTAAAATTTTCGTTGAGCTTAGATAGGTTAACCAAAGATTTGATTTTAGCAGTTACATAGTGATGAATAATAATATTGTTTCAAGGCGATGGGATTTGTTAGGGATTTAGTTTTCGCTTATAGATAGATGCGAATGTCTCGCAATACATCAAAATATAATTTATTTATATATTTATTTATTTTTACCCAAACATTTAATATTTTTAATATTTTTTTTAATTATGGAGAGTATCAAAATGGCGTAATCAAAAAACAGCGATTCACTAAAATTACTCAAATGATGGAGCTTGGTACGTAGTGTTAGAATCAGCAAAATTGTGATTTACTACAAAACCACCAAAGCAAACATCTCGCAAAAAATTAAAATTGGTAAAATAATTGGTTGCATTCTGAATTTTTGGAGCTCTAATTTAGACTGACTTGGAAACACTGTTTTAACTAATGTTTTTTCTGCACTGAGATGAATTTTAATTTAATTTTAGCAGTTACCTATTGATGAGCAATAAAATTGTTTCAGGAATATCGAATTTCTTGTGGATTTTTTTGTCGCATGGAGACCACTGCGAATATATTTCGTAGTAAATCATAAGTATAAATTTGTAGACCAACATCGGATGTCATACCCGTTCATTTGAGCAGTTATTTGGAATAAAAAAATGTTATACAGCAAAAAAACGATTTCCAGTAATTGATTAAATGACTGATCTCGATAGCGAATGTTAGAGTGAATAAAATTACATTAGTAATTTACTTCGAAATATTCGTAAAAAAATCTTAACAAATTCCATAACCTTGACACAATTTTGTTGCTAATCGTCTGATAACTGAAAAATGTTAACAATTATCTCAGCGTATCGAAAAAAATGAGTTATGATTTAAACAAGTCGAAAAATGTACGTCAAATGTGGCCAATGAGGTGCGTTCATACCTAACAGATTTTATAAATATTCAGATCTTAGTGTCGCAGCCGATCTCCTCGTATTGAAAAATGCATGAATACAACTAATATAACAAGTCGATATGTTAAATCGAGTCATATGGAAATAATAGGACCCTTATTTTAAACAGAACGCACAACCGTGGCGTTGTGAAACCTTGACCTCTCAAGCAGGGCCTGATTACTAACGGGGCACTCTCCCACCAGGAAAAAGAAATAAAGAATTTTTCCTTATTCATGACAGTAATCTTGTATGAAAAGGGCGTTTAAAGAAGACCAAAATTTCTATAAATTTTTTCTGGTGAGAGAGTGCCCCGTTAGTAATCAGGCTCTGCTCTCAAGCGATCTGAATGCACCGCCCACTGAAGTTTAGGCCTGAGCACTAACACAAACATGCCAGACGTCGAAGACGGGTTTTTTCAGCGTGTGTGCGGTCCCATGAATATTGGTACCAATAATATTTAAAAGCTTTTCCGCTTTACTTTCTTTATTTATTGAGATAGTACAAGTCAAAGAAATATTTTATAAAATACTCGTGTACCGTACATACGTTAAAAAATGTCGCCTTGGACAGCCGCCATTTTGTCTCAGCCCGCTTCAGGGGGAGGTGGCAAATGAATAAATGAGGTAAGGTAGTATACAATGGAATGAAGAAAACTTTTATTAATATATTTTTGACTATTGACCCGATATTCTTAACATTTAAAAGAACTTGACACCATTTTGCAACGATTCTGTAGATTAAATTTTAAGTCATTCGGTTGGATGTAGCATTTGCGTTGTTGTAGGCGAACGGACAGACGGATGGACCAGATGACGAGTCTAGGTGCTACTTATTTCTATAATTACGAACGCACCTAACAACTTCGTTTATATAGTTTTGTATTTGGTTTTATATATTTTTCCATTTTTAACACTGAGGAAGCGAGTCCTTGAACTTGCGAAATGTATACGTATGTTTAGAATTTTTAATGATTGTGTGTTTAAACCAACGATTTAATTTCTCACAGAAGGTTTTTAGCTCACAGGCTGCCAAAGCCTGGATGCTTATATGCCCGTCCGCTCTGTATGTACGTATGTGCGTACAGCGATAACTCATGATTAAAATGTCCGATTCACTTAAAATTTCGGATATATGTAGATTCTGGTAAGGCGCTTCTCTGATTACTTTTTGGAGTTCATTCGAAATATATAACAGGGTGAACGGGGGCTACTACCCCTCCCCTTAATTGATATAAACGGGTTTTTTATACAGAATTATCTGTTTTCTTTCAAAATTTACATGTAGGATTATTCTGATGAAGCACTTCCGTGATTAGTATAAGCTGTTCATTGGATAAGTATAAAGAGGGGGTATAGGGGGTTCATGCCTCACCCCTTATTTGAAATAAATGGGTTTTTCATGCAGAATTATCAGTTTTTCTTCAAAAGTTTTATATGGTAAATCATATTCCTGAATATTTTAAAGGGTTCAATGGTCAAGTATAAAACGGGGAAATGGATGAAGCTGCCCCCCCCCCCCATATTTTTCGAACGGAACTAACCCTTGAAAATATAAGGCTGTAATATATAATTAGTATGCGTAGCCTGTGAGCGCAATGCCATCAGTGTAACTGGGCAATATTCTTTTATTATTGATTACGTGGTTATGGTTAAATGAAAATGAAATAACTATGCATTTTTAGTAAATGACGAGTCAGAATGTTTGGAGCAATTCGCTATTAATATCATTTGAATTTTAGAAACAAATAGAATTAGTCAGTATGTGGCACCGTTCGCCGTTATTTGCAAGAATAGAGTTCATTTGGCGACATCTTTTTTCAAAATATAAAAAGTTTACTGAAATGAAACATTTACAATTTCATGTTTTTTTTAAATTCTGATTTATTAATTTTTATTGTTATTAATATTATTAACAATAATTAATATTTATTGTTACTTTTGTTTCAAGTATATGTTTGACTGATACATTAACCATTTGATGGAGAAAGCATTTCAATTCTTAAAATGCTGAAATCATTCAATGACACCACAATTTAAAATCAAATTTATTTCAAAATAGATAAAAGTTTTTGCTTACGTATTTGATAAAAATAAAATGTTCATTTCGAAATTCTAGTGTCAATGTGGCATTTCGCAATTAAAAGTAAGTGGGATATATTTTATCTCACCGCCCTTCCAGGAGTTAAAATATTTCATGAAATTCTCTAATTTTAAAATTTTGCATTTTTTAAATTATTATTTTCATACCAACAGGGTAAAGATTTTTAATCTTTCGTTTACACAAAATATGAAGCTCTCGCCGGGGAAAACTGTGGCTGGACGTTTCCAAAGCGCCCATATATCGTCTTGTATTATTCATGCGTGTTGCTATCCAGAACAACATGGTTACGTGAGTATCGATTATTACCTATGTCGTGCATCGAGAGGTAATCAAAAATATTTTTAGTCTATAAAAGATTTTCAATACCTTTTCCGGTATTTGCTTATTTTTATTTCTTTTACTTTTGCTTTGTCGCAAATATCGATTTTCCCGCAAATTAATTTATACGACATGCGCGTAATCGAGAAGGGGGGTGTCCTAGGTGCCCGACACCCGCCCGCTTTCCTCGCTAACCCAACCATAAAAATTTAAAAAAAATTCGAAATTTAGGAAAAATCGGAAAAAGTAGAAAAATGAAAAATGAGTTAGATAAATCAGTATAGCAAATTAGTTTAATTCAGAAAACTAACAGCCTATGGTTTGAAATGTAATAAAAGAAGAGATCCTTTTTTAAAGAAAATTACTTTGTTAATCCTTTTTAGAACTAAAATACTTACTAGATAATATAATCATAGTAAGTCAAAAAGTTTGTTTATAATCCCACTTTCACGTGTTTTGTTTATGGGAGTTTTTTTTTTTTTTTTTTTTTTTTTTTAACCAATGAGACACATTTAGCGAAAGTAAAAATTCTTTATTAAAAAGTATGAATTTGAAATTTCGGATATAAATGGAAGCCAAACTGGCAATTTCTTTAGACTCATACTGCAATTTCTTAGACGTACAAGCTTACAAGCAATCAGAAAAAGGATATATTCCGCCATATTCAAAATACAACGGAGTAATTGGTTTTTACGTATCATAAGAACGTATTATTAATATTACGTTATAATAACATCAATATTTGAAGACTAGCATTTTAAATCATGTATTCAAGAATCATTTTAAGCAAGTTGGCACGTCAAACGAGGCAAATCATGTGCGTTCGTAATTTTTTTTTTTTTTTAAATCAGTATTGAGATTTTGATGCAATACCTGTTGAACTCTTATCCAAAAATGCCTGAATTAAAAAAATTATACGATTATGTATTTTAGATTCAATAATATGAAAAAATAACATTCTATCTTAAATAGTATATAATCAAAATGGCAAACCTAGAATCATGACCTATTAGACCTTTTAAGTTCTGATCCGATTTTCACAAAATTTGAAATAACTTGAAATTTTTTCATCAGTTACATAAATTGAATTTCAAACCATTTTTTTAAAAAAAAGTTGCCCTGTTTTATGCAGACAGACAAACAGGCTAGAGACAATTATAAATGCATCAAATTTATATAAATACGACATTTCCTATAGATCATAACGTAATAAAATTATTTTGAGTGGCTCTGTAAATAAACTATGAACGTTAGTACTTTATTTTCAATATCTAGCATGACATAGTAAGTCTCAATTACATATATATATTACAGAGGAACCCAACTATATTAACGGAAGTTTGAGCATAAACAGACAAATTGGATTCTTAAACATTTTCAACTATGCTGTAAAGTGTTAAAACGCTTAATAGCTTGAATTTTAACTTTATAAATGTATACCCAATAGACGGTAGCATATTTTAATTATTTTGTATAGCCGTGTACTTTGCCTACTATCTTTACATGCGTACTATCTATACATATGCCACTAATTAACTAAAATTTAATTCAGATTAAAAGACACTTAAATCTAGTGAAATCATACTTCCAGAGATTATCTTCCATAGACAGCCGTATATCTAATATTTTGCATGGCCCTGTATATCAGTTTCTACATTCTATAAACATATTTTGGTTTGCTAAATGCTGTTCATTGTAAAAATGCACAATTTATTTAAAGGCCACCTTTAAGCTACTTTTGTTCATATTCTGTAATCTGTGCAGTTAGTGTTGTGTTACCTTGTATATGATCTGCAGCTGTTATACACACAACGCAATATGGAAAAAAATTAGTTAAACTTAAAACTCATATCAAATCGAAAAAAATTAACTTCTAGCAACCACCTCTAATATGCAGTATTTCGGTTGCAGTACATTATCCGAAATCTTTTGTATGCCCCTGTAAATATTATAAACCTTCTATGATACAGGTTTTAACTTATAGTAAAACTCGGCAATGGGTATCATTTTTATTACAAGTGAAATAATTTAACACGATTAAAATACGCCGAAACTAAAGTTTCACCCTACACTATTACGTAATGAAATTCTTTTGTGTGGCCCTGTAAATGAATAATAAATATTTTTTGCACCGCATATTGTAACACAGTGTACATTTTAGTACTCTTCAGTACATGCATATAAATTTCATTTTGTTTAAAAGGCTGGTACACCGTTAAAATGCACTTATACATTTTTTCCCCATTGGTCATAATGAGCATAAAACTTTTGAAAATCTCTGTAATTAACATTTGCACAAAATTTGAAATGACTCGACAGAATTTTGTAATAAATATATTTTTAAAATTTCAAAGCATTCGGTTGGGTATTTTTTGCTTTGCTATATGGTAGCAGACAGATGGACTGAAAGACGACTGTTGGTGCTACGCATTTATATAGCTCCAAATGCACCTGACAGTGTCGCATTTTCTTTATTTTAACTAGCTGCGAACGAAAGCAGCAAGATTTCATGATTTTATCCCCGTTGGGCACGCTCTAGCGGTGCTCTGTGGCAAATACTAAATCTATTTAATATTTACATCATACTTTTTCCGGTGATTTTTTAAAATAAAGATTTTTACATTTTTAATATATAATATTTAATACTTTTTTAATAAATGATAAAATTCATTTGTGTGCATAATATAGACCAACCACCATTAATATTTGATCAATTAGTCACTTAACCCTTTGAGTGTCGAGCAAAAATATCTCTGTAATATTGACTTTTCACCGGAAATATCGAAAAAATTATTTTGAAATAAGGAAAAGCAATTTTTTAACATTTTACCGCCAAAGTTAAAAATATGCAGAGCTGCCAACTTCTACGCCCATTTAAATCGCATAAACATGATTGGAACCACAAAAAAGTTTTAGTAAAATGTATGCGAAATATATTGAATGTTATGTGTTACACTTCATGTTGTTAATTATTTACTAAAATTTCTGTTTCCGATAAGTTTTTTTTTTTTTTTTTTTTTTTTTTTTTTTTTTTTTGTCTTTAAGTAGGCATAGTAGTTGGCAGCCATGAATATGAAATCTCGTGAAAAGTTCCTGGCACGAATCTCATTTAATTAGGTGGGATAAATTATATCCCATCGTCTTTTAAGGGGTTAACTGATCGATATTTTTGAAAAAAAACTTTTATATAATGCCTCCATTTTATGTCTTTACAGTATTTTTATTCACCGAGTTTTCAAAACAGAAATTTTTGATTTATTAAATCAGAAAAAAAAATTAATTAAATTAAATTAAATTAAATTAAAAAATGCAAAATTCCACAATTCTGACAGTCTTAATTTTTACAAGAATATAATATTCAATTATATTCAATATATTCATTATTGTAATTGATTAATAAAACTTATTATTGAATATAATATTCAATAATAAATTTTGTTTTATTTAAATACTAAATTTGCTGAATAAAAAAACTTTTAACAGGATAAATACCTCCATGGGCATTAGAAAATGAAAAGATAAATACAGAGACAGCAAATGGCTTATGCATAATGCGACCAATAAAAAAACAAACAAACAAACAAACAAAAAAAACATTGTTGATGTGATTAGATTAATCCACGAGATAAACTAATGGTAAAAAAAACGAATTAATGCTTTGGTTTTTATTTTTGTTATTTTTTTTAGACATTTATGAGTTTCATATAAAATTTATGTTTGTGGGATGTTATTCGGTACTTCAAATATAGAACAGAGATGTTACAGTCACATTTTATTGTAGACGACACAACACATATCACATTATATACAAATCGCAAGACGAGCGCAACTCAATCAATTGAATATTCATAAAAATTACTTAGCACAAGGAACATCTCTAAGAGAGATGTATAGCAAATACACATCCCAATCTTACATCTTAACTTCAAACTCAATTACTTCACTTCATTTCATGTCTTTTTAGAAAGGAAGGCAAAATATCTCAAGATATTTTGCCGAAGGTGGCAATAGCGCCACCTATAGATACTATAATTTAGGGAAGGCAGTCACCCTGTTACAGCCTCCCCCTCTGGTTCCGCGAACGTCCCGGTGTGGAACCAGTAATTTTCTTTGGTGGCCTACCGCGTTTCCTAATGGGTGCAACAGGCACTATGTCAGAGTCATTACATAGTTTTAAGGCAGAAGTGTGACATGTAGCAAGTGGATCATTTGGATTGTCCATACTTGCTATGACAAAAGTGGTGGGTGATTTTTGAGTTAACCCTTTAATTCCCATGCCAGAACACGTTCTAGAAATTATGTAGTTCATTTCACACCAGAAAAATTCAATGGCTAATTTCGTTTTATTTAAATATGGAATGTTCTGTTATTGATTAAAGCAAATATTGTTGTTTTAATTTTAAGGTGGGAACTGAAATATACGAATTAAAGATCGGTGGTTTAAGACCTAAACCACTGGGGAGCAAAGGGTTAAAATGATGTAAGGTCCATCACGTTTAGGCATGAACTTCGACGTTTTGTTGTTAGAGGCTTTACTTATTGGATGCAAGTCAACCCAAACTTTGTCTCCTGGAACAAAACTATGTCCCGGTTTCCGACTACGGTCAGCAAATTTTTTCCTCTGATCTTGCTTAGATTCAACTTTGTCTTTGATTTCTTTGGTGAATTTTGCGAATTTCTTGAGATATGGAGTAATCTCAGGCACAAAATTATCATTTTGAATTACAGCACGAATGTCATGCTGAACATCATCCGTTGTTCTCAATTCTCTTCCAAACTGCAAGAATGCTGCTGTTTCTCCAGTAGTGTCACACTTAGCAGTATTTAGTGCAAAACGGATTGTTGGAAGCTTTTCTTCCCAAGAGCAGTGATCATTTTCTACTAATATAGCTAATCTCGGCTTGAGATCTCTATTTTTCCTCTCCACAGGATTAGCCTGGGGATGGTATATGGGAGTTGGATTTTGTTTGATACCTAAAAGAAAACAAAGTTGTTGCATCACACTACTAACAAATTGGGGTCCGTTATCACATATTATACGTCTCGGTAGACCATATCTAAGGATAACTTCTTCAAGCAACGTAGTTGCACACTGCGCTGCAGTAGCATGTGTAAGGGCAAACAATTCCACCCATCTTGTTGCACAGTCTTCTACTATAAATATCCACCTTTTACCGTTTTTACTTTTAGGTAAAGGACCAAAAAGATCAATTGATAGAACTTCAAATCTTTGCGAATACACTGGTGTTTGTAACAAACCGGATGGTTTTTGATTAGAAGGCTTATACCTATTGCATTCAGCACAATTTTTGACATAGTTTGAAATGTATGAACGCATTCCAGTCCAATAATACCTTTTGGATATTCTATTTAACGTTCCTTCCGCACCGTAGTGACCAGCCGTAGGTGAATCGTGGTGTTCTTTTAAAATTTTCTCCCTTTCATGTGATGGGACAACTAGTTGAGCTTCTTCTGATTCCGAACTTGGAGAATACCTGTATAAAATTCCTTGATTCATAATATAACCGCGATCAGTCCAGTTAGTATAGTCAAGGGTTTTTTCTTCATCTTCGAAACTTTTAATAATTTTCTTTAATTCTTCATCTTTCATTTGTTCAGCACGTAAATCACTTGATGATTTAGAAGGAATATCAACTACTATAGCGCAAATATCGCAACTTTCTTTATTGGTGTGATCACAAGCAGGACGAGAAAGCATGTCAGCTATGACGTTAGCTTTGCCTGGAATATATTCTATTTTCAAATTAAATTCTTGTAATTGCAAAGCCCATCTGGCAAGTCTTCCAGAAGGTGACTTTAAACTCATGAGCCATCGGAGAGGCTGGTGGTCGGATGCCACAGTAACTTCTGTTCCATCAATATATCCTCTGAATTTATTAAGAGCCCAGACAACAGCAAGTGCTTCTCTTTCTGTGGTGTGATAGTTGCCTTCTGCAGCAGTCAACAATCTACTTGCATACTCAATCGGATGCTCTTCAGCACCTTCACCCTGTAGAAGTACTGCTACCAGAGCATAACTACTTGCATCAGTTCGAATCAAAAAAGGTTTAGTTTCATCAGCTTGTTACAATATTGGAGCTGAAACGAGGCATTGCTTCAAGGTTTGAAATGCATTTTCTTCATCGGCACCCCAGTGCCATTCCACATTCTTTTTTGTGAGATTACTAAGTGGTCTGGATATTTTTGCAAAATCTTGTATAAAACGGCGATACCATGAACATGTCTGCAGAAAGGATTGCAGTTGTTTTATATTCTTCGGAGGTGGGATCCTCACAATAGCATCAACTTCTAGGCCATTTGGTGTGATCCAGTGTCCTAAATATTTTACTCTGGTACAAGCAAAGTTGCATTTTTCTCTATTAGCAGAAAGTTTCCATTTGTCTAATCTTTTAAAAACAGCTTCAAGATCAGCTAGATGTTGTTCAAAACTTGATGATAAAACAATTAAGTCATCAAGATAAGTGAGAATATTTAAATCTGGGAGTCCTTTGCGAAAGCTATCCATTGTCCTCTGAAACGTTGCAGGGGCATTGCGGAGACCAAACGGCATTCTTCGAAAGCGATATGTTCCTAGAGGGCATACAAAAGCAGTTTTATCTCGATCAGGTTCATAGACACTCACTTGATAGTAACCAGCATTCAGATCCAGCGTTGTCATGAACTGAGCAGTTTTCGCCTGATGCAAAAGATCGTCCATACGAGGGAGTGGATAGGTATCTGGTATAGTAACTTCATTCAGCTTCCTGTAGTCTACACATAAGCGAACACTACCATTTGGCTTAGGAATGAGCACTATTGGTGCAGAGTATGGAGACTCGCATTCTTCAATAATTCCTTTGGCTAGAAGATCATCAATTTAGGTTTTACACAATTCTTTCTTTGCCGGTGATAACCTGTAAGGAGGTAGTGATATAGGACGATGGTCTCTGGTATTTATATGATGTTCGACGACGGGTGTTGCTTCTCCCCCTGGTCGAAAGGTATTGGAAAATTTTTCAAGTAAGTCATTAAGCCTTTTTCTTTGTATTTCAGATAGATGCTGACCTTCTGTTTCTCTTAACATAACCGAGTTAACTGTAGCAGTTGGTGCTGAGATTTCAGGCGTCGTAATGAAAGGATCATCAGAAAAGGGAATTTTACGTTTTGGATTGTTCTGGAAATACCAACTTTGGCTTCTCATGTCTAACACGATCCCCATTTTATTTAAAAAATCTATGCCTAACAATGTTCTATTTCCCTGGGCTTCGGGTAAGGCAAAAATCGTTGTACTAGTTGTACGACCTTCTATTTCAACAGTGATTGTTGCTTGAAGAACGTTGGTTTCTTTTCGTAGGCCATCAGCAAGTGTTATGCTTACACCGGTGTCTTCGAACACAGTTCCTTGGTCACACAGAATCTTGTATAACATTTCCCCAGCAATGCAATGAGTAGCTCCTGTATCTGCGCAAGCAACCCCTGTAACACCATTTACCTTTATGTATAACAAAGGTGTTGCTTGAGTATTGACAAAACAAGATTTGAGATGAAGGGAACGAAAATTTGCTGATTGCGTCTGCGTAGAAGTAGATGGAGAACAATTAGGACATTTGGCTTTGACAAAACCTTGTTTACCACAGCCATAACAACTTATAATCGGACGCTTATCATTGTTTTCATATCTTGAATTTGTATATTTTGAAGTAGAATGATTATTTTTATAATTTGAAAAATGTTCGTTAGTTTCATGTTTGGGTGTTTGATTTTTCTAGAATTCTTGACCATTTGAATTTTTCGGCAAAACATGTTTCTGCGCTTCACGCGTTTTTGGATAACTTGCTGACTTTTGAGAAGAAGGTTTAATGTTTTCGTAAATGTCTAGCTTTTCAGCCAACACGACAGGATCATTTAACTTGTCCCATCCATCTAAATAATGATTTTTATATTCTGGTGGACACTTTTTCTTAATCTGATCAGCGATTATTAGTTCAGTTAGTTTTTCAAATGAATTGATTTCTAATTCGGATAACCAACCCTCAAAATAATTTCTAAGTTCAAAATAAAAATCCTTCCAAGTAGAAATTTCTCTTTTTTGATGTCGGGTAAATAATACTCTAAATTTTTCTGCTGTCAACTTAAATCTTTTAAGCAATATGTCACGAATATAAGAATAATTTTTGAACATTTCTTCTGGTTCTCTGGCGATTAGTTTACCAATGTCGTTCGGAAGTACGGCAATTAATTGAGAAACCCAAAATTCTTTGGAGATATTAAGCATTTTCATTTGACGTTCAAACATTGTCAAAAACAAAGACATATCATCCTTTTCAGGAATAAATGTTGGCAAGATATTTTTAATATCTATACGCATCTGGTCTATTTGATTTTGTGGTACTGTTGTCGCGGTAGGGTTTTGAGCATGTAGCTTAAGCTTTTCTCGCTCATATGCTCTTTCCTCTGCAATACGTTTATCCTGAATCATTTGTTGTTCTGCAATTTCTTGTTTTTTGCGATCTTCCACGATAGCCATAAATGCTTCTTTAACAAATTGTTCGTCGTCTTTAAGCAGTTGACACTTCATAATTTTCTCACGTAAGACTGATAGTTTATCATCTTTATCTACATCTAACTCTAATTCTGTGCCCAAATTAAACAAATCGATTTTTTTTCCTTTAGAAAGAAATGCCATTTTTCCCAAATTGTTGTTGATATTGTTGATTTATGCTTAAATTAGAAAACTATTAGATACGTGACCCATTAAATAATAAGAACAAAATGACTACCTTCCCCTTACAGGTAAATAAAACATGTAAATATAGATAAATTTTCATAAATAAATGTTAAAAAAATGCAGGAAATAATTTAAAACATACTAAAATATACCACTAATTTAATCATGAGCTCATGAAAATATTTAGAAGAAATATTATTATACGTTAAAATTCAACCTTTTTACCAAATTAGCTTACCAATGACATAAATCATTCATTTTAAATATATGAAATATTATAGGTACTTCATTGCGAAATAATTATCAACCAGACATAAATATGAAAACAACTCGAAATATGAATAAAGAACTTACTTTACATGTAAAAAATAAACAACATACGAAATAATAAAATTTATCAAAATCATTTTTAAACTCTGTGCACAGATTAAAAAACAAAAACAAAATTCACTTACTCAGAATCCTTGCTTTTAAAACAATATCAAAAGAAATCCCTTTCAATTTCAGAAAACTAATGTTTCTTAATAATCTTACTCAAAATAAACATAAAACAAAACAAAAAACAAAAATTATATATATATATGAAACAGCATTTGGAAACAGCATTTGTCTTAATAAATAAAAGAAAATGAAAACTTTTTTCCGCAGCTGGCCAACAAAAAAAAAAGAGAAACAAACAAACAATCAAAAAAATAATTTCAACTTTTACCGGTAAGAAAAATAAAATAAAAATCTATTTTAAGATAAAGGTTGTCGATGATTCACATAACAATTAAAAGCATGCAGAAGTAAATAAGTATCGAACACTTCTAAGAACAAAATCAGATTATAAGTAGAATACTTTTATATGACGAAATGAAGAAGTTTCAATCACAAACACCAGTTATGTTTAAAAACTAGAAGATATTTTGTTGCTTATGAAAACTGAAGAACATTATTTATTGTCATGTCGACAATATTTTTCAATTATTTCCAATGTGAAGGGTACGGATTACTCTTTTTGAATGCATGTTCTTGCTTTTTTGTCAGGATGACGCACTTAAAACACACAATTGAAGAAGAAGAAAGCACTATTAAAAATAAGAACAGAAGCTTGATTCATTGTAGATTTGACAACACCTTTAAAATGAGTACAGATTACTCTTTTTTTTTTATACTTTCTTGAATTTTGTCGCGATGATACTACCACACATAACTGATATTAAAGAAATTAGCACAAAACTGGAGTATATCTTGATACTTGATATGGCACATTATATAATAGAACTTTTTGGAAATCACAGGATGAATTGTTCTTGACGAACACGGCACTTGAGAACACAAAATTTCCTTTATTGCCGAGATGACAATAATTTAGAAGTGGGTACGGATTACCCTACTTTAAATATAATTTTTGGAATTTTTGTCAGGATGACAACAGAGAACTTGACACAAAGACTTTGAAAGCACAAAAATTTTCTGAAAGAACTCCATTTTACGTTGGGCGCCAGTGTGGGATGTTATTCGGTACTTAAAAAATAGAACGGAGATGTTACAGTCATATTTTATTGTAGACGACACAACACATATCACATTATATACAAATCGCAAGACGAGCGCAACTCAATCAATTGAATATTCATAAAAATTACTTAGCACAAGGAACATCTCTAAGAGAGATGTATAGCAAACACACATCCCAATCTTACATCTTAACTTCAAACTCTATTACTTCACTTCATTTCATGTCTTTTTAGAAAGGAAGGCAAAATATCTCAAGATATTTTGCCGAAGGTGGCAATAGCGCCACCTATAGATACTATAATTTAGGGAAGGCAGTCACCCTGTTACATGTTTATATTTCTACAAAAAAATTTTCTGGTTACATTCAATAAAGTAGAAGAATTAAAGGGTTTTTTATGGTTTGATTATCTTTTCCCTTTCGTATAATTTTTTTTTGTGTGTGACATTTTTAATTGCTCCATTTTTTTCACACAGTATAATTTATATAAGCCATTCAAATTTACGTGTGACTAGGTAATTCAAATTGTACTTAAGTTTAACCTTTCCTGTCACGGGCAAATTCCGTTAGTAAAATAAGAAATTATCGACTGCAGCCAGAATTTACAAGCGACATTTTTTAGAAATTAAGAATCTCCTAATTTAACCCTTTGAGGGGCAAGCAATTGCGTTCGTGTAATTCTGAACTCCCACCGGAAATTTGTAAAAAATTTATATCAAAAAGAGGATAAGCATTTTTACGACTCTTTTCCACCAAAGTTAGAAAAGGGAAGTTACACTGAAAGAAGAAAAGGTTGTTACTACACTGAATATAGTTTTATAAAATGCCAAATAAAGTTTAAATATGCACTATATTTTATTCTCAGTAACGAGTTAAATTCTTTATACATAGTTAAGAATAAGATTAAAGAAAAGTCTTATACAGAATAGCAGTGTTTGATATTATTTAGTCTTTATTCTTCTTTGAACTTTTATGGTATACCCACTTATACTTTTCTAGTACATACAGCTGCCAACCCTACTTCGTACACTTGATTACGAAGTCTTATTGTGCTTTCAGCAACCACTTTCTGTTAATAATACAGTCAGACAACTCCTTCGCGATGAGAGCACTTGATTTTTAATCTTTAACTACCGGTTTTTCAAAGCAGAAAATTTTGTATACTTGAATCGCGAAAATGATCCATTTAATTAAGGTAAACTTTACATGGAAAAATAACTAGAGGGATGAATGATTCTGAGAATTTTAAGTTTCATGTATACCAGTCGCTCATTTCCAAGAGGTTAATAAAACAATTTTTCATCGTTCGGAGCTCTCTGAGTGCGATTAATCTAGCACTTGACCGATTATTTTTGTTTCAAATGTGCGCACTATATGTTTTTAATTTCTAATTATGTGATTTACAATATCTCTACTACAAAAAATTGATGAACAATTGCTCCTTTTTACTACATTTTCAAGAAATATCCAGACCAGTGAATTCTTTAGCACCAGTACATTTTTACCGCGACAACGCGAAACAAGGCGAGATGTCGTGCATTTAATCAAGATTTTTCCATTTTTCTATGAAGAAATACTGATATTTTGCCTGGAAAGTTCTCTAAAGCATGGTACTATAAAAATGAGGCAAATATTTATGAATTAACAAATTTCACACATACCTGATAAATTATTACATATAATTTTTAAGAATTAATTATTTTAGAAGAAAATAATCAATACTTCCTGTGGACGATATCCTCACGATGTTCAGAGTACGATGATTTGTTGTGGTGAAGTGGTGTATTAAGCCCATAAAAACTTTATTTGTTTTGACACGTTAAATTAAAAATAGGAAATACCACTTTTTCCATTCTAAAATATCTGCCTTGTATAAACCAGTGCACCAATGTAGTAAACTTTGAAATACCTACAAGTGTCGTTATGCTCTTGTTTGCTATCAATATCTAAAGTGATCAGTTGATTAGTTCTTGAAACGCAGATGTTAAGCAAAATATGGAATTTGCACGCAGATTAAAGAGCATTGGTTTAGTCGAAGCAAACAGAAGTAAAGCAGGAAATGAAAAAAGGCAAAGAACCATACATTTTTAAAACTATAAAGACTGAATAAAACAAAAAATATTTAGAAAAAATAAATAAAACTATAATACACTTTAAAACCCTTTGTGGGGCAGAGCAAATTCATTGCTTAAGTATTGAAATTAATGACTGACGCCGGAATTTGAAAACAACTTTATTTGTAAATAAGAAAATGCTATATTTCACGCATTCAATAAACCGTATTTTTTTAAACAAAATTCTGGTGCCAATGTGGCGTTTGGGCATTAAAATTAAGTGGTACATCTATGAAACCAGCGTACCGCAAGGGGTTAAAAATAAAGATTTACTGAAATAAAATCAAAATTAGAGAAAAATCATGCGAGAATTTGACGCATAACTTCAGCAACTAATGAGGTTGATGAGTGCGACCAATTAAAATACTGGGAAAATTTTTATGCTTATAGGAATGCAATCGAAGAAGACGGATTTCTCAGAAACACGAGCATCTGAAAAAAAAGAAGTCACACTCGGATTTGACGTAAAACTTCAATATCCAAAGAGGGTGCTGCAGTGCAGCTAATGAAATTCCGAGGATCTAAAAGCGACAGCAGCAAACTGAAAAAAAACAGAAATCAAAAATTCTGCCAATTATTAAGCTAAAACTTATTGTTAAAAATTAATGGTATCCAAAATTTTTTGTAACAACGTAAAAAAACACTTTTTCGTAAGCGGTGCTCATTGAAATATATTATTTTGTTGGTGAAGCAATTTATTTTAATTTTGCACGACTTTTTTATAGTAAAAAAAAAACTTTACGCTTTGGTGACATTTACAATAGACATATACAACAAAATGTTTATTTAAAAATAGCGGAGCAAACAGAATATAAAAGTAGTCACTGTGGCAACCCTGTAGAAGGAAGTCAATGCAAAAATATCTTCCTTTGAACAAGCTTGTTTCTAGTAAATAACTATTTGTCATGTTAAATAATTTATAATTAAACTTTAAATGATGTTAAACAAAATATTAGCCCTCCCAGGATGTTCCGGTGTTTTCGATCCAAAAACCCAGTCTGCGGCTTTTTACACACCTCTACTATTTTACAGAGATTGTTGTTCCTTATATCACTCAAATATTTCAATAAAATAAAACAGCATTTTCAGTAAAAAATACTAGAAGGAACTAGGAAGCACTGCTTATTTAAAATAATGTACATTCCAAATGAGTGTTAAACATCTGAACTATTATTGCTAAGTGTTTCCAAAACTTAACTCTTTGAGGGGCAAGCAATAGCGTTCGTGTAATTCTGAACTCCCACCGGAAATTTGTCAAAAAGTCATATCAAAAAGAGGATAAGCATTTTCACGACTGTTTTCCACCAAAGTTAGAAAAGGGAAATTTAATGACATTTTTCTGGTGTAAATCTTCATCAATCGTAGGTGGTATATAATATATACCGCCGCCCCTCAAGGGGTTAAAATAACTGTATATTAAAACTCGTTTCTTCAGACATACACATTGTTGCCAGTGGGCAACTCTTTTGAATTAATTTTTTTTTTATTTCCACCACTTCTTTGAAAGGATAAAATAGGTGATATTTAATTACATATTAATTAAAGTGAAAACATAATGAATTTCACAATAAAAAAAAAAAAGTGGTGCCAAGCAAAAAATCAGAATTTTAAAGGGTAACCCACTGGCAACACTGAGTACATCGGAAATGCACTTTGGCTCTCAGTTGAAGTATGCAAAGGAAATACCTATTTTATGTCAAATTTTTCATTATATCGTTTCAATCACTGTAATTATATTCTAAATATGTTTTTTTAAGTACATATAAGTAAATCTGTCTGCCAACATTTATTACTCCATAATATTTTATTCTTAGCACGCAGTTGTCAAGATTACTATTATAACTAACAGCATTAATCCCATGGCCCCATTTTTAATTCAAAGCACAATTTGCAAATAATCTTTGCACGATACTGGCTTCGTAACAAAACCATGTTTTCTTTAACTGAATTACTTTTTTTAAAAGGTCAAAGTATAGTTTTTTGACAAAAAAAAAAAAAAAAACGTCTCAAACATTGTTCAATTTTCCTTCACATAGTAAAAAGGAAATTTTTTTTCTAAATTAAACAAATAATCCTACCGTAAAAAATATATAACAAAAATATAAAGTTAAAGCATATTTATGATAACACTTATCGAAGGGCTGTGTACGCTTAAATCACAGAACCCAAGCTGCTGCCCTGTGCAGCTTGGGAGTATTACACAAACAGAAAAGGTAGTAACGTTCTCTACCTCGTGCAGTTAGAATTCGTGCAGTTAGAATTACTGCTCTTTTATACATTTGTTTATTAGGAATAACATTGAAAAAAGTTTTAAGTACGTTAAAGAATTTCGTTTAATTTGACACAAATAAATTTGTTTCTTGTACGCTAAATAAACTCTTGTAGTAAAAGTATCTGATAGATAGATGTTTTTATACTCCGAATTCCTTTTCTGGAAGAGGTATTTTTTATTGTAAAAACTAATAATTACGAACACCAAGATATATAAATTTGTATGCATATACAAATTACACAGTTGTAAAATTACACCATTTCTGTTTTTTAACCCTTAAAGGGCGGTGATATATTACTTATGCTGCTCCATTCTAATAAAATTTGTAGCAGTAAAATTGAATAAAATTTTATGGTTACATTTTTGGAATAAAAAAATATTATTGCATTTCCATATTTTTATTATTATTATTATTAGAATACTATATTGTGAATGTCAGGAATAAAACTATTTTCTCTTAAAAAATAAATCACTAATTTCAATAGATCGAGCAAAGGTCTTTACGGAAATAAATTTAAATTTAAATCGAACTTGAAAATAGTTTAAAACAAGTTGGAAATTGCATGTGATCGTAGCAAATGAGGTGCGTTCGTACGATAACGAAGTTTTAAAAATATTCAGATCTTGCTGATATAGTAGAGCGTACTCCGGATACAGTATAGTAGTCGAAATCTTTACGTTTCTGTAAATATGCAGGAAGTAATTTTTATTACACCTCAGCAACGTATATCTTATTCATAAAATGTGAAATAGTTGAATATAATTAAAACACCTACCAAACCATGTTTCCCCGTATAGCATTATATAGTGGAATACTTTTGTGTGACCCTGTAATTTAATACAGTAAAACCTCTAAATAACGGACACCTCGGGAACGGCGAAATTGTCCGCTATTCGGAGGTGTCCGCTATTGGGAAAACCTCAGAGATTCAAAAATCACTAAGAAATGCTTAAAATTCATTAATTGACTTTTATATTCCTAAAACCTACATTTTATGATTAATCAGAAATTAAAATTATTTTTTAAGCAATAAAACTGAAATAAAATTGTGCACACCTTTATCTACTGTTTATTACATTCTTAAGAAAAAATCTGCTACAAAAGTTTACTTTTGCTTGCAATTACATATAATTTGTTTTTCAATGTGACGTTATTGGACTATAGAATTTCGGGCAGGGAGGAGAAAAGCATAAAATCTTAAAAACTTCCACCGGGACATTGCAATGTTGAAGATGTCCCTTCCGGGCAACCTTTTCACACTAAATGTAGAGGGGGGGGGGAGTTTTTCCCTAGCTCATCCTCTACATTTATCTGTGATCACAAAATTGGTGGCACATTGCTCTGATAAATTTAGAAACATCCTTTTTACTCTTTTTTTTTTCTGGATAAAAAATTCTTTTTTATCCTTTATCGCCAAAAGTAGTGTCCGCTATTCGGAATGTCCGTTATTCGGAGGTTAAACATACAAAAATGTAGGTTTTGGGAATGGGGATTGGGAAACTGTCCGTTAAATAGAGGTGTCCGCTATTCGGGAGTGTCCGTTCTGGAGGTTTTACTGTAATAAAAATTCTTTGCATCACAGATTGTACAGAATGCATATTTTAGTATAAACTTCATAGATTCATGTCAATTCTATTATGTCCGAATGAGTGTAAATCATTAAAATGCATTTGAAACTTTTTCCCCATTGACCGTAATATAACGGAATCCTTTTGATCGTCCCTGTAATTGATCTATGCATCCGATTTTCATAAAATTTGAAATGACTCGACAAAATTATGTTATAATTATGTATTTTAAATTTCAAACGATTCAGTTGGGTAGTTTTTGCGTTGTTATATGCGGACAGACGGACGGACAGACGGACAGACTGACGGACGGACGGACTGAGCGACAATTGTTGACTACGTATTTACATAATTACGAACGCATCTAAAAAGATTTAATGCTGCAAATACACACGCACGCACTCAGACGCAAGCACATACACACGGACAGATAGACATTTTGTAAAAATATTGTTTTTGGAAACTCTGACCCCTAAAACGTATAAATACATCAAAAAATTTTTTGACTGCAATACTTTCTTTTATTGAAGGTAGAAGAAAGTAAAAATTTGGTTCAATTCGATGCATAACTTCACACGATTTTAGTCAGTACAATAGTGAAAATTGCACAAAAATCGCTATTGCAGCGACCACTTCCGGCAGATTTTTTTTTCAAATTGAGGTAGAACCAACTAGCCATAGCCATACACATACACAATACATTGGTTCAATTTGATGCGTAACTTCATACATTTTTAGTCGGTACAATATTAAAATTGCACTAAAATCAGTATTGCAGCGCCTTCTTCCAGCGGAATATTTCAAAATTGAAAGAGGATCTGCTTGCCACAGCCAAAAATATTCGCAAAAAAAATCGGATTTATTTCTATGCATATCATTATACACTTTATGATGGTAGAGTGGCGTTATACGGACACAAACATAAACATGCGGGCAGACAGACATTTTGTAAAAAACATTTTTTTGGAATCTCTGATCCCTGAAATGTGTAAATCCGTCGAAAACAGGAAGTCGAAAAAAATTCGATTACAATATTCTCTTCTATTGAAGATAGAAGAAAGTTATAAACCATCTACACTATTAAAATCCGACCGTATGTGTGTTTGCATGTATGTATGTGACGCTATCTCCTCCGATCCCGGAAACGGAGAAACGTCGCGTTTGTTTTGAATTGAAGGGAACAAAATCCCGGGATCAAAAGTTGCCCATTTGTCTGTCTGTCCGTCCGCAAGCCTGTCTGTCCGCATATACCCTAATTTCCTGCGTATAATCCGCAGATCAAACAATTCTTTTTGGACCCAGAAATTTTATTTAGTGATGGAAGACAAATATTTACGGCGATCTAACAAGTTACATTTCTTTTTAAACAAATTCTGGGTCGAAAAAGAATTGTTTGATCCGCGGATTATACTCAGGAAATTAGGGTATTACAACTCAAAACTATCCAACAGAATGGCTTAAAACTTAAAATATATAATTATTACATAATGTTGTCGTGTCATTTCAAATTTTATGAAATTTGGATGTAGAGTTTAATTACAGAGACAATCAAAAGGATTCCGATACATTATGGTCAATGTAAAAAAAGTTTCAAGTGCATTTTAAAGGTCTTACACTCTTTCAAACATAATAAAGTTGACATGCATCTATGAGGTATATACTATAATATCCATTCTGTACAATCTGTGGTGCAAATAATGTTTCTTATTGATTTACAGGGCCACACAAAAATATTCCATTGCATAATTATATATTGAGACATTGTTTGGTACGCATTTTAATATTATTAAACTATTTAATATTTTATAAGATTAATATACGTTGTGCAAGATTACACATAGTTATAATCATCGTTCAGTCTGTCCGTCCATATGTCTATCTGTCCACATATAATAGAGCAAAAATTGCCCAACGAAATCTTTGAGATTTAAAATATATAATTGTTGCGTAATTTTGTCTAGTCAATTAAAAAATTATGAAAATCTGATGTATAGTTTAACAATAGAGACAATCGAAAGTATTCTATCACATTACGGTCAATACGAAAAAACAGTTTCAAGTACATTTTAATGATGGTACATTCTTTCGAATGTAATAGAATTAACACGAATCTATGTAGTAGATACTAAAATATGCATTCTGTACAATTTATGATACAAAGAATATTTATTATTATTTTACAGGCTACTCAAAAGTATAAGATTGCTTTATGGTATACGGGGAAATATTGCTTGGGGCGTGTTTTAATTTGTTCTTAAAGTTTTCTTTAAATAAAAGACCAGCGTAACGGGCGAAGGCCTCTATTTTTTCATAAACTTTGAACAATATACTTGATAAGTAATTGTCTCAAAATAGCAAGGGACCTACCAGATTTATGGGAGATCCATTTTGTTAAAGCACAATGACTTTAGAAAACATAGAGTAATGTTTTTGGAATTATCCATGGATACGAAAAATAATCTTTGTTTTTAAAATCATCAGAAAATAATATTTGCCGCTCCCCTGATTTGCCATACAACGTGTTTCTGCCAGTCATGATTTGTCCGTACCATGCACGGGCATCCATATTCCAATCATAATTTATCGTTCTCACCGCTATATATTTTTTGTAAATTTTGCATTGTTTAATCCGATCATATTTCTGATTCAATTAGGCAAAAAATTTCGGTTTTGATAAAACAATGACAAAAAAGAATAAAAATGCTGTAAAAGATGAAAAGAATAATCATTATTTGAAAGTTTTTTTTTTTTTACAAATATTAAACAATTAAATAGCTCTGAGCATTCCTTTTGACGGCTATTAAAGAAACGAGGTGGAACCCGTTGAAATTCGACGAAAGAAAATATTTAAAATGGAATTGCTTCATTGATTAATAATAAATCTACAAAAATACTTACAGTAAAAAATTCATCTTATCTTTATCAGTCTACCTCTCAAACAAATATCATACATGTTATATTGATCAGTCTAATTCTAAAACAAATATTTTTTAAAGCTAAGATTAATAAAATACTGTAACACTCAGTTGTCAAAGTTCTTAAAATTAAACTTTAATCTAATATAAAATCAGTAAAACATAATGAAGATCAGCTATTATGATGAATTTATCAATTGAGACTCTTATGTTTGGTATAAATGCGAATGAAAAAAACTAAATTTGTTCCAGATTGACACGATTATAGAATTTCACACGAAATTAAAACCCTTCATAATTTTCATAATCTCAAAATTTAAACACGTAATTCTCATATTTGTATTCACCATGTTTAAAAAATGGTATTTTAAATTGATCATTTAAAAATCACTTTAACTCAAAACTTTAAGTTATTTAACCATAAAAGGAGATAAAACCGAAATCACGAAAATTTATGACAGATGATATTTTTTGAAAAAAATACGCATTATAATTAGGTGTTTTTTTTTCTTCAATTTTAAGAGAAAATGGAGTGATTCTGTTGCCACAATTGAAAATTGATTCTAAAAACTACAAAAAAATTAATATCTCAAAAACAAATTGAGATACAGCTTTCAAACAAATTGCATTTAAAAGTACATTTTTTTTCTCTATACAACGGTGTAAAAACTGGAAATTTGCGATGTTTAGAAGTATAAAATTTGCAGTAGCAAAAATGCAAAACTGAAATTGTATGGGAAAGTGTTGCCATTCCCAAAATGACGTATGCGTTACGCACAGATACGTTTGGCCTTTATAATATAGATATGTTTCAGTTTAAACCAGAAATTTCTTTATGAAATAAGTTTTAAAAATGCAATGAAAAAAAAAAAACGTGAAGTAAAGCTAAACTGATTTAAATCAACATTCTTGTGTGAGTTATTTTTATAAAATTTGACTCAAATTTCCAGCAGAAGTAGAAGTTTACCAGGAATCCGAAAGAATTATACTCTGCTGAGTAACGCGAGTTGTTACGTGTCATTATAACATTAATATTTGAATTCTATCTTTTTTATCATGGGTTAACCCTTTCCGGCACGTGTAAATTCTGTCATCAAAATGAGAAATTATCGACTGACACCGGAATTCACAAACGAATTTTTAAAATATTTTGAATTCCTTAATTTAAACTTTTATTATCAAAGCAAAATTTTACCAAAATATTACTGGTGCCGTTTGCAAGTTTGGAATTAAAATTAGGTATCCCAGACCGGGCACAATGTGCCTGAAAGGGTTAAATAATTATTTTTAAGAATATACAACAACTGAAGAATGGGCATTCTTCTGTCAATAATTGGATAGGAGTGGGTGCTGAAGAGACACCAGCAACGTTAAAAAAAACATTCATCAATAAAATGACTTTTTATGGGTATTAGGGATGAGATTTCCGCTTTTTTGGACACCAGTAAAATCTTAGAGAAAATGTTGTTATTTTAAATCACAAAAAAGTTCCGATTTAAAAATATAGCATTTTCTCTAAGATTTTACTGGTGTGCAAAAAAGCGGAAATCTCATCCCCGGGGTATGAACATTGACGACTCATTGCCAAGTGTATCAAGTTTTAGAAGGTTAACTTTTCTTTATTTTACTTGCTGCCACAAAAGACAGCAAGATTTCAAGAACGAAGAACAGGCAAAATTCAATTCCAACGCATTTACAGCAAATACTTATTCTTTTCCAAATTTATACCATACTTTTTCCGGTGTTATTTAAAATAAAGATTTTTATATTTTTCAGTACACAAAATGCAATTTTGTAGAAATCGTATATAATATAGGCTAACCAATTTGACATTTTATCAAATAAAGAATTTCTGTTTTCTAGATGTCCTCTCGTCTGTCTTCCTCGTAGAAAATTGTGTAACAACCCATGATTTTCTTCATTTGCTTATCCCATATTGTGAATATTTTATAAAGAGAACCTAATTATTTTAACTTATTTTAACCCTAATTTTGAATTCATACAGAAAATTGTGAAAATTTTCGTTTTAAGTTAAGAAAAAGAAATTTTTCTAACGTCTGCACCCTCCCCCCCCCACACACACACTAAATATACAAAAGAAAAATTAATGACGCTTTTCTGGTGCAGAACGTGATTATAATTAAGTGGGATATAATATGTACCACCGCCCATCAATGGGATCTAACGATAAATCGGTCAACATTATTTTCCATAGTAGAAAACGTTCTAGAATTTCCGAATTTCTTAATGTACAGTTGAATAGTACAATAATAAATTTCACTTTATTTAAAATTTACTAAATAAAATAACAAAAAACTTCCATCACATTAGGAGACAAAAAGATAAATACAGCGACAACAAAGGACTTTTGCATAGTGTCAATAATAAAGAAAAAAATATTTTATAAAAACATACGAATGCGAACTAGGGAAAGGGAGGGTAATAATAATGAATTAACATACGCATTTTTTTTCAGTGTTATGCGGAAATTTTCAGTATTTTTTTTTTTTTCGAGTAATCGTTGTAATTTTTGAAATTTCTTAGTGAATAAATTTCAAGAATTTGAAGTTTAATGTATTTATTTCATTTATTCATAGGGCTAGTATGAAATCGGGTTTTTATATTTGTAAAAATTATAAATAGTTTTAAACATGTTGTTGAATTTTTGATAATATTCACTAAAGTAGAAGAAAAAATGATATTTTATCGTTTGATATTCTTTTCACTTTCATGTAAGAAAAAATATTTTTTTTGTAACATGTCTTTATTTCCTTCAATGTAAACTTTTTTTTCTTTTTTTTTATCATTCGATCTAATTTTTTAAAGCCCTTCGGGTTTACTTGTGACTAAATTTATGTAGTACTATATTTTAAGCTCTTACATAAAATAACGAATTTTTAAAATGTTAGTAGATGTCAAATGCACCTACCTCTATAACATGAAAAAATGAAATTAAAAAAAAATTATCTAAAAGTAGTATTAGATATTTCAAACTAAATTTACGAAATAATGAAGTTTATATATTCCACAATAAACATTATCATTCCCTTTCAAACTAATTTTTACAAGATTGTAAAGCATTATAAAAAACTTAGAGTCCATTTTTAATTTTTCAAATTGTTTGTGACATTTTCCCCCCTTTTCCTTATATGAAAATAATTCGAAATGTTATCTTGGGTTCAAACAAGTCCGAACCCGAAATTTAATTCAAAAATCACGCAAGTTTCGGGCCTTGTCTCATCAAGGATTTGCCATTGGTATACTGGTTCTATGTTCAAAACTTGAGCTTACGCTTCCCTTAAAAACAAAAGATTTATAACTATTTTGTGCTTATATAATTCATAATATTTTTTAATTAAATAATGAAGCATTTGGTCATGGGTCAAATGGCAACAGTATCTCTGACAAAATAACAAAATTTCATTTTATTCTTATTAGAAATTAAGAAATGCTCAGGGTTCATACCAAATACAAATATAAGACAATAAATATAAATGATGATAATGACAATAAATATAAATATAATGAAAATAAATATTAAATTCTTAATCTTTAATTAAAAGAAAATCAAATTTTAATACATGTAATGAAAAACATGTAACAAAGTAAATACAAAATAATCTTTTTAAAACTATTCAAAACTTTGATTTCATTTATGTTTTTCTTTTACTACAAAAATCAAAATTCTTATCATGGTTGAAATAAAACCATCCACTTTATAGGATTAAAATGAAATTTCTGATTCATTCTTTTTACTTTTTTAGTTACAATTTCTTTGAAAGTGAATTTTAGTCTTACGTTATTTTTTTTCGCCTGTTTTTATTAAAAATTTTTCTTTCTATTATTACATACTAAGTACACATCAATTTTCACGATTCTATCTCAATTTTTTTGGGGGGGGGGGAAACCATTTACAGTCACACAGACAGACAGACGGACAGTATTTTTTTCTAAAGTATGTTTTCCTGAATCTACGGTGTCTAAAGCGTGTAACTCTATTAAAGAAATCGATTTTCAAAACGACTGAAAATTTTACTTTAGATTACGTATGATGAATAAGTAAAAAGGGGGATTATTCTTTGAAATGCATTAAACATTGCATTTTACAAGATAAGTCTTCTCCTTTTCAGAAAAAATGTGCAGTCACTTTTATTTTCAAAGAAAAAAAAAAAAAAGCTTTTTCTTTTAACTTTTCGATTACGGGGCTTGGACATGGCCAACTTCATTAGAGGCCTGGAAGCTCTTGGTTGTTAGGACGGAATTTATGACATCATATCATGTTTAACCAATCGGCAAAGACAACTCTTGTTTCTAACGCCCCTTACAAGGACATCTTCCTCACGAGATTGGATAGACGGAGATTACGTCATTAATTCCGTCTTAAGACCCGCCTAAAAAGCAAAAGCTTCCGAGGCCTCTAATAAAGTTGGCCGTGGCTTGGACATATGTCGTCCCAGCGACTATTCTATATTCTGTCCGCACCACTTTCTGAAAAAATCTCTGTTATAGACTTATGTACTAGGATAATTTCACGAGCAATCTACTGCAATGAAAGTTTTTTTCAAATAGTAGTGCAAGTGAATAAGAAAATAGTTGGCAGTTTAATCTGTAATCAAAAGGTTAAATTAGTAAACTCTTTTCCCGACTTGAAACTGAAATTAAATTTCAGGATAGCTCTAGAATAGTTTTAGGGCAACAAACGCAGGGCTGCCACGGACGACTACTTTTTTTTTGTATCCTGTTCACACTCACAATTAAAACAGAATACATTTCGTAGTACATTTCGCCTGCAAATGTTACCTAAATATATATCAATATTTCTGCTTTAAAAAAATGGTGCGAATAAGATTTAAAAAATAAACGCTTGTGCCTGTCTTGCAAACGCAAACGAAAATATTCAAGTCTTAAAATTCGATTTTTCTGAATGAAATTTTTCCAAACAAAACGACCCGAATAAATGTCGACATCCCTAGCCGCAGGGAGTGTGCGAGAGGTAGATAAAATTCATTTTAAAATGGCCGAATATTTCTTACGGAAGAGCAATTTCAAAGAGATATTTCAACTTTCAAAATGGCATAAAAGTTTATTCTTTTTCCAGCAGAATCCACAAACGTAAGACTCATGTAAAAATTGAGTGTATCAGTAGCTTTTATTTGTTTGCCTGTATAGGAAACAAAGGATGCAAAAGTATTGTATGACTCTATTAAGGTCGTATTCATCTTTTATTATAAAACATATTCTTCTTCAATAATACTCTATGTTTTAGGTCATTTTGCACACATTTCAAATTCTTAAATTGAATTTAAGTAACATAATTACTGTGTATTTCAGCTTGTCTAATGTGTTATTAATTTTTGTTTAATTAATCTTGTTATTAATTTCTGTCGCTGTAAATTTTAACTGCTCTACAGAGTATATATAAAAAAGAATAAGAACCTTTTTTTTTTTCTTTTTTTTGAAGCGATTGCTCGTCGCAAAGAAATCACCATACAGGCAGAAATCAGCTTCAACACGCGCCGAGTGTCAGTCGCTTACGTTTTTCCGTGGCGTTCCGAATGCAATTTTACTGGACCCCTGTTTCTAAGCCCCCTTGTGGCGATTTAAAAAGAGTGGCCAATTCCACGTTATCTCATACATATTACTGCGTCTATATGTGTATGTATATTAGGGTGAGCTTGTTTTTGAAGTTTCAAAATGTAATCTTCTCACCCTCTAAATTTGTTCTTTTTTATGAAAAAATAAATGAGGCAAAATATCAATACATTTGAACAATATTTAGAGGTAGCTCAATGAGGGGGAAGTTTTTAATGTATGGGCAATGATAAATTGATACGTACTCGTATGGTATGTCACAGAATACAAATTCCATCTTTAAAAATATATTTAAAAACAAAAGGCTCATACCGTATTTACTCGTATATAAGGTGCACTTTTTAGGCGCGTTCGTAATTATGTAAATACGTAGCACCTATTGTTGTCGCTCAGTCCGTCCGTCTGTCTGTCCGTCTGTCCGTCTGTCTGTCCGTCTGTCCGTCTGTCTGTCCGTCCGTCTGTCCGCATATAACAACGCAAAAGCTACCCAACCGAATCGTTTGAAATTTAAAATACATAATTATAACATAATTTTGTCGAGTCATTTCAAATTTTGTGTAAATCGGATGGATAGATCAATTACAGGGACAATCAAAAGGATTCCGTTACATTAAGGTCAATAGGGAAAAAAGTTTCAAATGCATTTTAATCGTTTGAAATTTAAAACATATATTTATTGCATAATTTTGTCGAGTCATTTCAAATGTTATGAAAATCGGATGCATAGATCAATTACAGGGACAATCAAAATGGCTCCGTTACATTACAGCCAATGGGGAACAAAAATTCAAATGCATTTTAATCGTTTGAAATTTAAAAATATAATTATTACGTAATTTTGTCGAGTCATTTCAAATGTTATGAAAGTCGGATGCATAGATCATTTACAGGGACAATCAAAAGTATTTCATTACATTACGGTCAATGGGGAAAAAGTTTCAAATGCATTTTAATGATGTTACACTCATTCGAACATAATAGAATTGGCATGAATCTATGAAATATATACTAAAATATGCATTCTGTACAATCTGTGATGCAAAGAATTTTTATTATTAAATTACAGGGCTACACAAAAGTATTCCACTACATAATGCTATACGGGGAAACATTGTTTGGGACGTGTTTTAATTATATTCAACTATTTCACATTTTATGAATAAGATGTACGTTGCTGAGGTGTAATAAAAATTACTTCCAGCATATTTACAGAAACGTAAAGATTTCGACACTATACTGTATCCGGAGTACGCTCTACTATATCAGCAAGATCTGAATATTTTTAAAACTTCGTTATTATACAAACGCACTTCATTTGCTACGTTCACGTGCAATTTCCAACTTGTTTTCCAAAAAATTAGGGTAAAACTCCTAGGTGCGCCTTATACACGGAATATTTTTTTATTGTTGGATGCAGTCAAACGATATATATATGAATGAAACAATAAATTATTCAAAGAAGATATTAAAACTCGGAAAATGTCATTTAATTAAAGTATTAATGCATATTTATTTCATTCCTTGCAGTTTTTTATACAACAGAGCTAATGACATTATCTAAACGCTAATTAGCAATTCTCTTTGCCGTCACTCTTTCCTATTCTCGGTCATACTCTTACAACCCGAAGTCTAAGAATGCATTTTTGTCTTGTTTTCTGGTCTGATGTAATGTTTGTTTCAACTTTTTTTTACAAAAATTCATTTGGTCATTCTTCATTAGTGTATCAAATTTATGGTGCGCCTTATACACAAAATTTTAAGACATCGCAATTTTTACTTGTAAAGTAGGGGTGCGCCTTATACACGCGTGCGCCCTATACACGAGTAAATACGGTATTTAACCCTTTAACGTTCATTGGTTTCGCTACGAAACCACAAAATTTTAATTCCGATATGCAACACTGACACCGGTATTTTTATCTAAAAATATCCCTTTTATTTTGTATGTGAAGAATCACGTTTACTTATTTAGAAATATATTTGTTCTTAATTACCAGTGTCATTCATTTATTTCGACATCTTAGCAATGAAAATGCTATGATCGTTAAAGGGTTAAAAACAAAAGTTTAAAAGCTCAGGCTGAAGCTATCGTTGAAACCATCCAAAACTGGGCAATAGCAGATAATATTTGAGCAATGTGCTTCGACATTACCGGCTGAAACACTGATTATAATTCTGCTGTATATGTTGTTACAGAGCAAAAGTTAAATAAAAAGAGCATTCGTCACGGAGTTTAAGAGATATATGAACTACGAACCAGAATTTTTTTTTTTTTTTTTTTTTTATGTCGCAAATTTAACTAGATTGCAAGAGATGATCAACTATGCAAAGAAGTGTCTAGAAGGACAAAGAGAAACAAAACTAAGAGGTGATTATAAAGAATTTTTAGAAATTCTGATTATTTTTATTGATTCTGTCATACATTCATCTATTTCCAAATCCACATCCCCTAATTTGTTAATAACTTTCACTATTTGACAGAATGAATTATTTATTTACCTTTTTTTGAGAAATCTCTAAATTTACCAACCAAAAGTTATATGGTTATTGCTTACAGAATGAAGCCTATTCTAAAAAAACAAGCTCAAAATTACTCCAAGCCAGATAATGTTGCTTTTTATTCATTCAAGAATCAAAGTTGGAATATTTTGTCACTGCGAAGTCAGTGATATTGTTCCAATTGTTGGAATTTACAGTTGTATATCTTGTAGTTGCTCCTGTCTTGTGGAGAATTATTAATAGGTTCAAGATATTATAAAATCTCCACAAGTGATAAATGTCCACGCGGAACGTGCTTTTTACTTATTCAGGAATAAAGGGAATTTTGAACGCATAATGAAATACAACTACATTTTTGCTATAAATTATTGAATATCACCTTAAAATGTACCCAAATAGCAAGAAAAAGACTTTCCCAATCTATACAAAGAAAATAAAATTTTAATTAAAATTAATAATTAAATTTTTAAAATAAAAAGTTAAAAAGTTGTATAGTAAATTAAGTAAAATGCTATAATTAAAACATTAAAAAATGGAAATACGCATTTGTAATATGTATAGTTAATATTCTTAATTTTTTTCATTTTTATAAATTTCGAGACAATTGAGCTACCTTTAAATATTAAAATTTATGGCTCAAATTTTTTATGTAATATTTTTGTATCAAAAGGAACTAAATAAAAGGGTGAGACTTGTAAAAAAAATATAAAAAAATCATGGGTTTTAAGCTCCATCCTAATGTATATATGTATATACTTTATTATTTCTTTTCTGATTATTAACTATTAGGGGGAAAAGGGAAAATGACTGTATGTATACATGTATATATTTTCTTATTTCTTTTTCTAATTATTAACTATTTGGGGGAACAGGGTAAAGGACTGTATGAAACTCTAAACTTATTTTAATATGCTATCACAGTATCTTAAGCAAATACTGCATCTGAAATCTATATTCGAATTCTACAAAAAATGAAATATTTTCGCCATTAACTTTAATTTAAATATCCTCGTACGGAACATCTGCTCATTCTATAAAAAATATTGTAAAAGTCTTCATCATGATTAATTCCGATTTCAATCTTTTTTATTTGGAGAGGGTTTTGTGTTGTCTAAAGATTTACTTTTGTTATATTACATTTTGTAATATAGTTTAATCTACACTGGTGGAAAAATTAAGAGATGGAAGGCATTTTCTCAAATATCTCTAGAAATACTGGATAAAAAATATGAAAATTGGTATGGATATAACTTATAATATGACAATAATATCTGCAAAGCAAAAATTAAAGTGCCATTCATTGGCAAGAGTTATTGCCAATAGTCCAATGTGGACTGAAATTCATGATGAAAGATGGCAATGAAAGTGAGGCTTGTATGGTGTGTGGTCGCGTCTAGTACGGTGTGTGGTCACCTCTGACAGATAGACAGCATGCACAACGAGTATGCATGCTGTTAATAAGAGAGTTAAGGATTGCTTGTGGAAGACTCTCCCACTCTTCCACCAGAGCAATTTTTAACTCCGGAATGGTTCTGGGTGGGGGTTGGCGTCTCGCATTAGCCCTTCCAAGAGCATCCCAAGCGTGTTCAATGGGGTTAAGGTCAGGAGAATCGGATGGCCAATCCATTCGATGAATATCCTCGCTTTCTAGATACTCCTCAAGGGACGTCTACAGCGATACAACTGTCTAGGGACCTTGCTGCTGCCACAGGAATATTAGTTTCAAGGAAGACTGTTGCCAGGAGGCTCGGTGAAAGATGGTTGTATGCCAAGAAGCCCGCCATTTGCATCCCACTCACTCCCTTCCATAAAAGAGAGCGTGCACAATGGTGCAGACAGCACCAACACTGGACACAGCTCGAGTGGGCTAATGTTCTGTTCACAGATGATTTCAGATTCAGTCTTCAACCTGATTCTCGGTGAATATTCATATGGAGGGAATCTGGGACCCGATACCATCCCAGTAACATCATGGAAAGGGTCCATTATGCTGGTGGAGGGCTGATGGCTTGGGCAGGGATCATGCAAGGTACCCGCCCCCGCTCCATGTGTTTGACACTGGTTCCGTGAATGCCCAGAGGTACAGGCAGGAGAACCTACAATCCTACGTCTTTTCAGGGGTGCTATTGGCCCTGAATTCGTTTTTATGGACGACAATGCCCAACCACATAGTGCTCGCCTGGTTGAGGAGCATCTGGAAAGCGAGGATATTCATCAAATGGATTGACCAGCCAAATCTCTTGATCTTAACCCCATTGAACATCCTTGGGATACTCTTGGAAGGGCTATTGCGAGACACCAACCCCCACCCAGAACCATTCCGGAGTTAAAAATTGCTCTGATAGAAGAGTGGGAGAGTCTTCCACAAGCAATCCTTAACTCTCTTGTTAACAGCATGCATACTCGTTGTGGATGCTGTCTATCTGCCAGAGGTGACCACACACCATACGAGCCTCAATTTCATTGCCATCTTTCATCATGAATTTCAGTCCACGTTGGACTGTTGGCAATAACTCTTGCCAATGAATGACACTTTAAATTTTGCTTTGCACATATTATTGTCATACTATAAGTTATATCCATACTAATTTTCATTTATTTTTATCCAGTATTTCTTGAGATATTTGGGAAAATGCCTTCCGTCTCTGAATTTTGTCCACCAGTGTATACTAAGGCAAGTACGGACAGACAAATTGAATTCTTAAATATTTTCAAATATGTTGTAAAGTGTTAAAACGCTTTATGGGTTGAAATTTGACTTTTATAAATTTATATTTAATAGATGGACATTTTAATCCTTTTGTACACCCGTGTATTTTTCCTACTTTTACATACATATATGTGACTATTAAGCTAAAATTTAATTACGACTAAAACGCCTTTGAATCTAGTGAAATCACTTCCATTGACAGTCATGTATCTAATTCTTTGCTTGGCCCTGTATATCCTTTTTCTACTTTCGGTAAACATGTCTTCGTTTACTAAACGCAGTTCAGTTTAAAAATACATAACTTATTTAAAAACAGCCTTTAAGCTACTTTCGTTCATATGAAGTTCGTCTGCGCAGGTTATGCTGTGTTACTCAGTATATGATCTACAGAATTTGTACACAAAACGCAATATGCAAAAAATTAGTTAAACTTAAAATGTCATATCAAATCGAAAAATGCACTTCTAGCAGTCAACTCTAATATACAGTATTTACGTTGTAGCATAGATCCGAAATATTTTGTATACCCCTGTAAATACTATGCACTTTCTATTATACATTATGTAACTGATAGTAAACCTCAGCAATTTATGTCACTTTTATTACAAGTTAACCCCTTGAGGGGCGGCGGTATATATTATATACCACCTACGATTGATGAAGATTCACACCAGAAAAATGTCATTAAATTTCACTTTTCTAACTTTGGAGGAAAACAGGCGTAAATTTGCTTTTCCTCTTTTTGATAAAACTTTTTTACAAATTTCCGGTGGGAGTTCAGAATTACACGAACGCAATTGCTTGCCCCTCAAAGGGTTAAATAATCTATCATGATTAAAATACGCCGAAAACTAAGTTTCAAACTATACCATTATTTAAGATAATTCTTTTGTGTGGCCCTGTAAATGAATAATAAACATTTTTTGCACCACTTATTCTAACAGAGTGTTTATTTTAGTACACTTCAGTCAATGCATATAAATTTCATTTCGTTAGAAGACTGTAACATTATTAAAATGCATTTAAACATTTTTTCCCATTGGCTGTAATGTAACGGAAAATTTTTAATCATCCCTGTAATCCTATACATCCTATTTTAATAAAATTTGAAATGACTCGACAAAATCTTGTAACAATTAAACATTTAAAATTTCAAAGCACTCGGTTAGGTAGTTTTTGCTCTGCTATGTGCGAACGGACAACTAGACAGACTATGGGTGACACGTAATAATATAATTACGAACGACTCAAAAACCTTTTTATTTATTTGACTTGCTGTCGCCAACAACAGCAAGATTTCGAGAGCATACCAACAATAATTTTAACACATCTATCACAGCACGCTAACCAATTATTCTATTTCACTTTTAAACCATACTTTTTCCGGTATATGAATTAAAATAAAGATTTTTATATTTTTAGAACACAAAATTGATTTGTGCGAAAATTGTAAATAATATTAGCTAACCAGCATTCATATTTGATCAATTAGCCACTTAACTGATATATATTTTTGAAATTTTTTTTTCAAATAATGCCTATTTTTTATGTCTTTATCGCATTTTTATTCTTTTATCACAGGTAATTTTTGCCTAATTGAATAAAAAAATGTTCGGATTAATCAATGAAAAATTCCTAAGAATATTTCAATACAAGAATATTTCAATAATAAATTCCGCTTTATTACTAAATAAAAAAAGAAAATTTCGAATCATATTTATTTCTATGAACATTAGAAAACGAAAAGATAAATACTGGGCAGCAAATGGTTTACGTATAATGCCAATAATAACGAACAAAATCTTTTATAAAAATCCACTGCTGTTGTGATTCGAACAATCCACGAGAGAAAGAAATGGTAAAAAACAATTAATTAATGCATGCAATTTTTTCAGACATTTTTTAACACTTTCTAACAAAGTTGAAAAGCTTTCGGTTTGTCTGGCCGTCCGTCTGTCCATGCTCTAACTCTCGAAAATATATCACTGATAAACAAGGTTTCTGTTTCTAACTAACTATGTGGTGACTTTTATATTTTTTGGTGGTGCTCTGAAACAATATGCCATTAAAAAGTTATCATCAAAAGTTATTTCAAAATCTGGAAAATCTGAATTCTCTAGTATTTATTCAACACATATACCTTATGAAATCTATCATTTGATATTTTAGTAAAGACAAACTTTTAAATAAACACTTATAAAGTTTAAAATTAATATTTAAAATATTTAAAGTATTGATTGTTTATAAAGTTTCAAAAAATATATAGAAGAATTTTTGTGAAAAGAAACGATATTAATAAGAAATTTCATACCTTATGTAGCGGTAAATGTCTTATCTGTGGCTGCTGTCTTTTAGGCCATTGTTCCGAGTTATATTGACGATTTAAAGCAGACATTACGCCACTTATATCATTACAATACCATAAATCATCTTTTCTTGAAAAAATGTCGAATATTTCTTATGTCAATCTCGATAGATATCTTTGTATTGTTTTTCAGGAAATTCCAACCTAGCAATATTGATCTAAGTAATTCTAAGTTTATCTTTGATATATTTAAGTATGTCACAAATTCAATTAATTTTTTTTTGAGTAATTAGGTGTGGTTCTTTATTTATGCCAGGAGAATAGTTCATATCAGATGTAGAGCAGGGGTGCAAAAATCTAGGCGCCAGCAGGCAGTTTCTCACCACAAAATTTATTTCGTTTTTCTCCGTCTAATATTTCGTGCAACATTCCTGCTAGAATACTATTAAATTTTGAGCGAAAAAAACTTTAAAATTTTAGTGGTGAGAAACTACCCTCTGGCGCCTAGATTTTTGCACCCCTGGATGTAGAAGAAGTTTCAGTTTCATCGATTTTAACTGCTGCATCGTCATATATAAAATTCTCAGGGGTTTCGATATTTGTAAATCATCAATATGTAATGCTGGTCACATTGCTGAATCTAAGTTCGGATGCTTAATTTTATATTTACTTTTTGCAAGGAATTCTTTAATTTTTGTAATACATTAGTAGCAGTCAGTTATATGATCCTTCGGCATGCGCTATATCATGGGTATAGCAAAGGACTTACACATTTTTGTACCTTTCATCCACGCCCGGAGGTTCGTAACAGATCGTGTACAACAAAAATGAGGTGCCCATTTCTTATCTTGTTCACCTACTTTATATACAAATTACATATGACAGGCAGTCTTTATTAACGGCATGAAAGCGCATCGATGCTTTTTCAAAGTTAGCTTCACGCACACATAGCAAAAAGAATCGGGTTCATTAACGCATCCTCTAGACATGTTTTACATATTGTAGAGGAAAATAGGATAATCAACATTTAATTTCAAAATCTTACAGAACAAAGAAATAGTCGTACACTCGACCCGAAAGTTTTAACTGTCATGGATTTGAATTAAAGTCAAATACTGTGGGGGTTGCTAGAGCTGTTTGTTCAAGCCACTTACATAAAATTTATTAGGGGGACATCTGTTTCTACTCTCTTGCTGTATCTTCTGTCCAAGAAGAGTGTCGTTGTGATAAGGAAAAAATGTTTGTGTGAATCAAACGTATGTAAGAGAATAACGTAATACAATTATAATGCCTATACGATCCGTATATACTTTAAAACGTATAAAAGAAATTTCTCAAAATTGAAGGGTGATAGAAAATTTTTACAAACATATTCTTTTTCAGCACCTTGAAATCTATAAAAAACACCCAATGTATATAGAGAAACAGGAAATTCGTTAAAATTTGTTTATCAGTGTTATCTTCCATTGACAGCCATGTATATGATAGACCGGGCACAGTGCGCCGGAAAGGGTTAAGAAAAATGCCTTTCATTTTTATAAACTCCTTTTATTAGATCGCTCCATAAATTATTCATATGATTTAAGTCAGGATTTCTGAGCGGTACTATCAAAACTTCAATATTTTTCTTACAGGACAAAAGATTTTTCTCACGACTTGTGTGGATAGGTGTATTGTCTCGCTGTTATATCCGTTTTTTTTTTTTTTTTTTTTTTTCAGAAGTGTTTCAACAAATGTAAGATGGTCAGAAAGAGTTTGTAAATGTGTCTGAATTAAAATTTCCTGAAAGATATACAAGTGACACAACGTCGTTGAACGAAAAGCAGCTCACTGTTGCTATGAATCTGCCACCTAATTGATGTCTTAATAAGATCTCTTTTTAATTTCTTAAATCATCCCAATAATATTCTCCAGCCACCATGACCCTTAAAGTTTCATTTCTTTTGATCGGACAAAATAGCCTGGAGCCATTTTTCATACCAGAAATGAAGCTTAAACGATTAAATAATTAGTTATTAAACTATCAAGTAGGTGGCGGATTCATAGAAACGTACGACTGCATTTCATTCAACGACATGGTGTCACCTGTGTATCTTTCAATGAAATTTTATTCAAAGACACATATACAAACTCTTTCTGACCATCTTTCACTTGTTTCAACACTTTTGGCAGGAAAACAAACGAAAATAACAGCGAGATAATGCACCTAACCACACAAACCGTGAGACAAAACTTTAGTTCCATATGAAAAATACTGAAGTTATGCAATGGCCGCTCGTAAATTTTGATTTAAATCCTATCGATAACTTAAGGAGAGATCTAGCAAGACGAGTTTATAAAAATGGAAGACATTTGCCCTTATCATCAAAATACAGATCTACGATTGAAAATGAATAGCACAAAAACAATCCCGAACAGCGACAAAAATTAATGTTTTTGAGGAATGATGAAATATTTATAATCATTAAACTCAGAGGTGAGAGCATAATATATTAAATTTTTGTATATTCTGTTATTCTATTGAATTTTTTGCAGGCAAAAATAGTGTTCCTTATTTTTTGTACAATTACTTTATTTTCGTATTAAAATACAGTTGAAATTTGTTCATCTTTTTTTAGTTTTTGAACTTGATGATACCAAAATGCTAAAGGGAGACATGAATGAACTTTTGAAAAAATAATTTTTGTTTTACTGGCTTTAAAAGTTTTTTATCTTTCTTAACTCTTTGATGAGTCCATTTTTTCTGACCATTAGAAATAATCGCGAAAATTCAAGAAAATACACCGACTTGGACACAACATCCATTCAGATAAATTTTATCCTAACATTTTATACTTATTACTATTTTTAAATTCAACTCTCACCATTTTATTTTGAAAATATTTTTTGTAGTATGCTCGTATTCTCAAAGTAAAAGTAAAAGCCTTTCGTATAAAAGGGGTACTAATTGAATACAATTCGTGTAAGAGCTATTGGTCGGAAAATCTGGTGTAAAGTGGCATAGAACAGACCAGGGCTCTATGTCACTATATTTACTCAATTATCATATGAAATAACATTTCTGTTCAAGTCTTTATAGATACTATAATTCATGTTTTTGATAAAATTGTGCAAGAACTTTATACAAGTTAGAAAGTGCCTAACTTTTTGTCTCTCCTGAAAAATCGTACTTTACGAGGAAAAAACTCATTATTTTATAAATCACTCGAGTAATTTTGATAATTTTTTAGTGTTAAAATATCAGGTCATTTATGACTTACAATTTTAGAAAGCTTTTATTAATTTCAGGAAAAAATTTTTGAAGTATGAAAATTTAGTGAAAAAGTGATATTCCTCTAAAATAAAAAAATTTTAGTAAAAAAAACCTGTCTTCCATAAATCGTTTTTCATAATCCAGTGAATGAACATGGATTCAAAATTTAAGCAAAATCGGTTTGGTAGTTTACGAGGAAACCAGGAAATGGATAGCACATGGACTTGTCTTTCCTTAAACATTTCATCGTAGAGTTAATCTTTTTCATTTAAAATCTTTTTTTGAAATGATAAATGTAATCCTTTTCTGTGGTCCCTTCAACTTAACTGTATTTATCTACAGTCGAAGAAGGATTATTATTCGCGTTACTGTAATCATAAACACGTTAATCTGTTATATTCTCAGTTTATACGCTTAAATTACAAGCCATTATCAAAGACAGCTTGTTTACTAGAACTTTTTTCATCTAGTGTAGAAACCATAGCTCAAAATTTCTGCCAATGTTACTTAAATATTTTCTTTAAATATTTATTGGTTTCTAACTAATTTTCAACGAATGATTGCGACTTGAAAACATTTAGATACGAGTTCTCTTTTCCTATATTATCGGTAGAAATATTATTATTTCTGTCTACATCTAATAATTCTTGTCTATCATCAATTATTTTGGAAAATAATATTAGGTTAATAAAAAGAGGCACAACGCTTTTTTTTTCGTTTAAACGAAAAAAGATATATTCACCAAGGTTATGTTGGATTGATGCTGTGAAAAGTAAAAAATAGATATTAATGGATCTTAACAGAAATCGGAGACGTTTCCGTAAGAACGTTAATTGATATTAAAAAATTTGAATAGAATATTATTAACCAGTTAACCGCATGGTAGAATTCTTACTGTAAATAGCTTTATTGAATAATTAGTTTGAGATGTCACTAAATAAGATAAATAGCTGCCAAATTTTAAGATTTTATGTTTTTACTAAAAATTAACCGAAATGGTTACCCCGAAAAACTACAAATTTTGATAGTTAACTAACATAAAGTTTTTAGCACTTTCCAACAAAGTTGAAATGTGCTTATGCATCCGGTTTGTCTGGCCGTCTGGCCGCGCTTTAACTCACGTAAATATACTCGGATTGACATGAAATTTTTGGACGTTATTTAGGTTTATTCTAGCACGAACCCTATTGAAAATGAAGTTTCTACCATGATTAATTTATTTACAGGGACAGTCAAAAGTTTTCCATTACATTACGGCCTATGCGGAAAAATCGTTTCAAATGAATTTTTACGTTTATAACACTTTCCAAAAGTTTAAAAAGTGCTTATGCATTCGGTTTACCTGTCTGTGTGTCCGTCTGTCCGCGCTCTAACACATGTAAATATGCTCGAATTGCACTGAAATTTTTGTACGTTGTCGACGTTTACCCTAGCACGATCCCTATTGAAAATGAAGTTTCTACCATGATTAGTTTGTTTACAGGGAGAGTGAAAAAATTTCCATTGCATTATGGCCTATGGGAATAAAATCTTTTCAAAGGCGTTTTAAAGATGTTACACCCTGTCAAACATATTAAAATTTATATGCATTTAAGAGGTGCACTAAAATATGCATTCTATAAAATATGCGGTGAAAATATAGCTATTATTTCTTTACAGGACCTCACAAAAGAATTCCATTGAATAATGGTAAAGGGGGTACGACATTTAAAAATATATTAAACTGTTTCATGTATAACAAAATTGATATATGTCACTGTGGCTTAATATAAATGATACGATACTGTCTAGCATAATATGAAGTACATAGCATTTACAGGGACACACAGAAGATTTGAAAGAGTATTTGCCTTCCGACGGACTGTATATGATTCCGAACATGGCTGGCGGATGGATGTAATACATTTTAATTATGATATACGCATTTAAATTTTACTAAATCTTTGTACTTTATAAAGGTGTGTATAAATATTATAGTTGATATGCAGGGCTATTCAAAAGAGCTCACCAACGTTACTGAGTACGAGCGTACATTACTTATAAAGATGGTTCTTAAATAAGGTATACATTTTTTACGCTGATCTACATTCAATTTACAAAGAAATGTTTGCAAATACAGATAAAATGATATACAGTGCCACACAAAAAAGTGTGTACATGGACACCTATGAATGATAAATTATAACAATGTGATTTCGGTTGTTTTAAGAGTGTTTTAGTTTAAAACTGAATTTTAGCTTCCTACTGACGCGTAATAAAGGTACAAGGTAAACTACAGGGCTGAACAAAAGTTCTCAAGTATGTTTCCCATTTATTAGTACAAATTGCTCGAAATGAAATTTTAAGCTCTTTTCTTGCTAAACTAAATTTTCCCATTTTATAATATGTATATCCATTGACAGATCAAATACAGGGCTGTTCAAAAGTATTGGAATACATATTTGGCTATATACCCTTATCTCCCTAATTAACGAAGTTTTATTATAGATTTCATGAAGTGTTGGAAAGTGTTTCATAATCTATGCTTAACGCATGGTTTTTCTTACTTGTTTTTATTAAAACTTAGTCGTGCCCTAAAAGCTAAAATTTGTCAGCTATGAGATAAGAAAGAAAACATACAATTATACTTAAAAAAACAACGTTTCAACACTATTTTATGACTTTTTCTAACTATTTGTTTTTTCATGTGCGCTCTAAGACAACCTTGAGACAAATCATATTTTATTTAAACAAGTTGGAAATTGCACGTATAGCGTAGCAAATGAGGTGCGTTCGTACGATAACGAAGTTTTAAAAATGTTACTCTCATACATCAATCTTATAACATTGTAAATAGTGAATTACAATTAAAACGCTCATCAAACAATGTTCTCCCTATATTATTATGTAATGGAATACTTTTGTGTGGCCTTGTAAATCAATAACAAATTTTCTTTGCACCATAGATTATGTAAAATGTATATTATAATATGTACTTTATAATTGCATATAAATTTTATTAAGTTCGAATGAGTGTAACACCATTAAAATGCATTTGAAACATTTTTCACCATTGATCGAAATGTAACGGAATACTTTTGATTGTCCCTGTAATTGATCTATGCATCCGATTTTCATAAAATTTGAAATAACTCGACAAAATTATGTAATAATTATGTATTTTAAATTTCAAACGTATAAAATACATTTAAAACTTTTTCCCTATTGACCATAATGTAATTGAATACTTTTGATTGCCCCTGTAATTGACCTATGCACCCGATTATCAAAAAATTTGAAATGACTCGACAAAATTATGTAATAATTATGCATTTTAAATTTCAATTGATTAAAATGCATTTAAAAGTTTTTTCCCCATTGACCGTAATGTAATGGAATACTTTTGATTGACCCTGTAATAGATCTGTGTATCCGATTTTCATAAAACTTGAAATGACTCGACAAAATTATGTAATAATTATGTATTTTAAATTTCAAACGATTCGGTTGAGTAGTTTTTGCGTTGTTATATGCGGACAACATTAAAGCTTTCCTTACAAACTTTATTCCGAATACGCAGCGTTTTTTAGCTCACAGGCTATCATAGCCTGAGAGCTTATGTGCCCGTCCGTTCTGTATGTACGTTCGTACGTTCGTGCGTAACGCGATAACTCATGATAAAAATATCGGATCCACTTGAAATTTTGTATATAGGTATATCCTGATAAGGCGCTTCCCTGATTAGTTTTTGGAGTTCATTCGATATGTATAAGAGGGGGAACGGGGGGCTCATGCCCCTCTCCTTAATGGATAGAAACGGGATTTTCATGCAGAATTAACAGTTTTCGTTCAAAATTTAGATATGGGATCATTCTGATGAGGCAATTCCTTAACAGTTATTAGGTGTTCATTGAATAAGTATCAACAGGGGGAACGGGAGGGCTCATGCCCCTCCCCTTAATTGAAATAAACGGGATTTTCATGCAGAATTAACAGTTTTCGTTCAAAATTTAGATATAAGATCATTCTGATGAGGCGAGTCCATGGCTGTTATTAGGTGTTCGTTGAATAAGTATAAACAGGGGGAACGGGGGTTCTAATGCCCATCCCCTTAACTTGTATAAATGGATTTGTCAAGCAAAATTGTCAGATTTCGTTCAAATCTCTGAATAGTTTTGGAAGTTTAATGGTTAAATATAAAAGAGAGGATTAACTCCTCTTGAATTATATAAATGCTAAATGGGTTTTTATTAAGAATTATCCGATTTGCTCTGAATTTTGGATATAGATTTTTTTTATGATAAAGCTTTTCCTTGATAGTTTAGGAGGTTCAATGATTAAGTATAAAAAAGGAGAAAGGGGAGAGCGGTTTCCCCTACTTCATTTGTTTTTCGAACAGAATTAATCCTTGAAAATATAAGGCTGTAATGTACAATTAGTATGCGTAGCCTGTGAGCTCAATGCCATCAGTTTAACTGGGCAATATTCTTTTTATTGAGATCGTGTTTGGTAGTGAATGGGATTATTATAATCATCCTTTAGGCTCGTAAGTCTAAATGTAAAAAATAATATAAAGGAATATTACCTTGAAATTGATATTGATACCGATATTGTTGTTTTCAACATTTACAAGAAATAAAAAACATAGGACAAACACAGATTAAGATATACTTTCCAACACATTCAAAACATTCTGATAAAACTTAACCTTTTAATAAGATTAAGGAAAACAAATTTGAAAAACGCATAACACATTTGAAAACCCAATTCTAAGATTTATTCCTTCTATATTTGTAAAAACAGTATTATCTCTCTCTACTCTGTATCTAATCTATAATTTCTAATATATTTCACATGGTAATACACACATTTAATTTAATTTGAAAACACACGTTGTTGGAAATTCCCTTGAGCAATTTCCGTCAATAAAAGGAAATATACTCGCATTGTTTTGTGCATCTCTATATATGAAGAATAGATTTTACATGTACTAAGTAACATGAAAAATTTAGTTAACCCTTTCTTGCGCAGTGTTGCCGGGCCGGCAACACCTAATTCTAATTCCAAACTATGCAATAGGCACCAGTAATATTTTAATATAATTTTGCTTTCACAATGAAAGCTTAATTTAAGGAATTCGTAATACCTAGACAAGTCTTTTATAAATTCCGGTGTCAATCGACAATTTCTCATTTTACTAATAGAATTTGCTTGCTCCGGAAAGGGTTAAACTGTTATCGCTAAACAGAAATGTTATTCAGTTAAACACAAATGTAATGGCATTCTTTTGAGTTTCTCTGTAAATAAATATATAATTGCTACATTTTCAGTACCAACATTCTATGGTATATCACAGCTAACAAGAATTATTCACTATAGACAGTGCTTTAACTCCTTGAGGGGCGGTGGTATATATTATATACCACCTACGACTGATAAAGATTCACACCAGAAAGATGTCATTAAATTTCACTTTACTAACTTTGATGGAAAACAGTCGTGAAATTGCTTTTCCTCTTTTTGATATAACTTTTTTACAAATTTCCGGTGGGAGTCCAGAATTACACGAACGCAATTGCTTGCCTCTCAAAGGGATAACCGAATTTTGTCGTATATTCGATGTCAGTGGACGATAAATGTTATGCAAACACTATTTTATGCACCTCGTTGAGATATATGAATTTCATTTTTTTGTAATAGTGCTACACTATCAAAATAAAAAGAAATTTTTTTTTCATCATAGGCCATAAGGAAACGGCATTCTTTTGAGTTTTCCTGTAAATGAATTATAATCGCTACATTTTCAGTACCAAACGTTCTTTAGTATAGCGCAATAACTTAGCACAATATATATTTTTTTGAAAATTCAAAGATATTTAATTGTGTTATACCAAGAAAAGACAGACGAGTCGATATCATAAAATATTTTCAATTAAGTTGGAAAGTATCAAAATTGCTATTCACATATATCATTGATTGAAGAACTACACGAATTCACCGAACATGTCACATCCAAATTTCATCTCCAAAATATACTTAAATACTTTCTCTAAACAATATGTGCACCATTAAAATAATTTTACTTCCACCACCACTTTTTCTCATTGCAGTTACCTATAAACTCCCTAGAGAGATTTTAAGAATAAATACAAAGTTTGCTTCCAATTCACAATAGCCAATCAGAACAATCGACAAAATTATGTAATAATTATGTATTTGAAATTTCAAATGATTCGGTTAGGTAGTTTTTTCATTGTTATATGCGGACGGACTGAACTAGGCGCTACGTATTTACATAATTAAGAACGCATCTAACAAGGAATTCAAGATGGAACAAGTAACAGTTTTCTGTCTTTGATCACATCAAGGGATTCGGAGGATTTTTGGTGTTTTAGAACCAGAAATTTGGTAAAGTATTAGCCGCTACATGTGAAGATAGAATTCGATAGAAGATTGCGTTGCTCAATCTGGATTAAGGCGAAACGCTTTGCTTGCTTCACCACTAAAAGCTTTCTGATAGACTAATTTCTAACGGACAATTTTTATTTAATCTTTATTGATTAAAAATCTTTATTGATTGCCAGATATTTTTTGATTAATTAAGACAAGTATTTTAGTATGGAAAAAATGGTGTTAAATCCTTATTTTAATGACAAAAAATGTAACAATTAAGAGGTTAAATAAAGAAAATGTTATTTTATTAAAATTCTAATAAAAGGTGCTTGAAAGTCCTTGGAGTGCACGAACCCTGGAATAATTGCTTTTCAATATTTTGTCAAATTACGGTAAGCATGTTTTTTTTTTTTTTTTTTTCAAGTTAAAAGTTGAATATATTAGAAGTTTAAATGATTTTTTTTTAATTATTTTTTTTCATGGTAATTGTTGATTTACGTTAAAAGCAAAACTATATACACTGCAGAATAATAATAATAATAACAAAACTAATTGTTCTCTAAATTCCTTTTATAATAGTTTAGAAATATCTTGAAACTTTTTTTATACAGAAATATATTTAATTCAAAATTAAATATCTTTGTAACTGCACAGTTAGTGCTTTTTGATGTTCACTTAAAAAAAAGCAAGTGATGTCAATGGAAACGAAAAAAATTTAATTTGAGAATTACTGAATTGGTACAGGCAAAAAAATAATATACCGAGTGGAATTTCTAACTTTATTTAAAGTAAGTATCAGAAAAAAATCTTGATTACCCGTCGGAGTTCCCTCCCTATAACTTTTTCTTTTTGTTTGCAAAAAAACTTACTCAAAGGCCGCTTTTTTGCTGTAATTATTTTATTTGCCTGTCGTTACTAGACTTCTTTCGACAATTATATTTAGATCCGTGGCGAGCCATTTCATTTCCCAGTTTTTTTTCCTTTAAAAACATCGTTTGACTGTGTTTTTTTAAAAAAATAATTTGAAAGTAAAAAAGAAATAATATATACCTTTTTTATGTCTGTAAGACATTTTTAGTTACCAGATAATACACATTTTATTTCAGAAAAATGTATATTTTACTAAAAAATTAATGTAATATTAAAAAATATATATTAATATATCAGGGGGTCGCACGGGTTCCGTTAATTTCCAGGTGAAATACCAATATTTTCTTTAAAAAAAACAAGTTGAAATGCGTAAATTTGCTTCTTATTTAAAGAAAGATTTTCTATAAGAAATAACTGGTACCGAAGAATTTCCTAACCTATAGATTTCAGATTCCGTACAAACCTTCGTATATTTAAAAAAAAAATGTGTACATGTTTATGAAATACTAAAATAGAATAAACAGAATTCCATTTTTTTAATTAAATAATATTTACGAACCTATACTACATTCAAGTAGAAACATCTAGTAAGCGCAATCTTAAAATGCAATTGAATTCTAACATCTGTATCAATAACGTAAAACAAAGTACGCCAATAATGAATTCCACGCCATGCCATACTAGACTCTGGAGAAATGTACATCAACATTTTTCGAAGAGGCATATCATAGCAATACGTATAGCATCAATATTTGAATTTAAAAGGTAATTTATTGCAAAGAAATGCTGATATTTATATATACTATATATATATATATAAAGAGCACCTTGGCCCTTACAGGAATGAGTTATTTCAGTTTCTCTTTCAATATCTAAAACTGGATATTTTTTAATTAAAATTTTATAAAGTCAACACCTTTGTATAAAATTAAAAAACATTCCTGCTATGGGGAGTGGTGAACGACTCCATAAATACTGAAATCCGCTTAGTCAATGTCCCTTTAAAAAGGTCACTTTGTCGCAGTTAGTAGCGCTCAACGTATCAAAACGAAATTTATTTCAAGAAAATTTTTCCTCTGACCATAATTATCTCTTAGATATCTAAAGAATTTCCGAGAATAAGTAGAGTCAAAGTTTCAGTCTAATTCACAACAACTGCTGATTTGAAGTAGTACATTGGGTTAAGATATACTGACAATGCTGAAATTGAAACATACTCAGCTTAACCCTTTTCGACACGGGTAAAACCTATTAGTAATATGAAAAATTATTGACTGACACCGGAATTCACAAACGAATATTTTAGTTTTTCTTTTTGTAATTTAAAGGAACAACCTTTTCTATAAGATTATACTGGTGTCAAAAGAAAAGCGGACATCTCATCTCGGGATGCAATGTTTGATTAATTTAATGAAAAAAAAATCCATTTTTAGATGAAACAACCAATATGTCACTAAATTTCTGATACTAAAACAGTTAAAATACTTTGTATTTCCTTGATGCCTACGAACCCTGTAGTATCAGTCAATTCTTTTAACTACTTTGGGATTAGCATCTCAAACAGAAGGCGAAAAAGAACATTGAAATGTAACAGCTTTTTGAGTTAAAAATCGTTTTTTAAAATTGTGACGTCATTTTCATTTGAAAAGTTTAAAAACATTATCTTTAACTGTAATACGAAAATGGCATCGGTAATAATATGATAATTTCCATTGTTTGTCCTTTCAACAATGGAAGAAACCCGATTGCCACTAATGTGGAGAAATTTCATAAAGGTATTTTAAAAGTAAAATTTAAATTTAAAAATTGGTTTATTTAAAAAAATGGTGAGTGAGAGCACATGTACATTTGAAATGCTATCTTTTAAAATATAATTTATAAAATAAGCTCAAAGTAGAAAGATCAGGCAAGATCATTAAAAAAAAGGCCTTAGGTTAAAAATATATTGATTGCTTTTTAAAATATTAAAATGCGGCGATGGGATATATTTTATACCTCCTCGATATTATTTCATACCTAATACCATACGAGGTTATCACGAAAAACTTTTAACGAAATTTTACCTTTTTAACTTTGGCAACAATATCTTATAAAATTGCTTTTCCTTGTTTTAAAATAAAATTTTTCGATTTTGCCGGTGAGAATTCAATATTACTGAGACATTATTGCCTGTCCCTCAAGGGTTTAAAGGCGTTAATAAGGGCGGAGCTACTCATCTTCTAAACCCGAAGAAATTTTTTGAATAAATATTTACAGAATTTCTGCATTTTAAATTTAATTGAAAACAAGTAGGCGACCGTACGGACAATCCCCTCATCGAGTTCACGGGGGAAAAATCTAGGACTAAATAAATCTGGAATCGCATATTAAAATTATTATTATTCAATTACAACGCTGTCGATACAGTTTCGATATCAAAATTGTTGGTGGTGTCGCATACAACAACATGGATGAATATTTTTGGCATAACAAGACAAACAAAGCTACATTCTTCGATACCGAAATGTATCAACAGCGATCACAAACAATTTAAATAAAAAAGCTTTTTCCCCGAAAGCTGTTTTTATGTAAAATAATTGTAATTAATAGTTTCAAGCTTTTCAAACGAGCGATATGCTCTATTTTCCATCATGTTAAATGTTTATGTCTAAGAAATAGTTAACCGCCGTGATCAGAAACGGATTTATTTTAGTTAATGATTTCTATTTGTTACGATGTCAGAATATACTTTAACAAGAATTTTAACTGGAAATGTTATTGTTGTGGAAGTTTCTTGAAATAAACTCGTGGCTACTGAGAATTTTTTTTTTTTTTTTTTTTTTTTGTGTGTGTATAAAGTAATGTAATACATTGTATGAAATGTCAGCTATTTTAACCCATAAAAATCGCAGTTCTTGAAAGTGAGACCTAAAACACTGAACCCGAATATGTATTTGCATATAAGTTTATAATTTATTAGCCTAATATTACTTATATATTTACAATATCTTTATCCTGATATTTTTTCTACTGTTTTTTAAACATATTTATTTATTATTTAAAAAATATCGCATCAAATATTAAACGGTTAAAAATTATGGAAATGTATATTTCTGTACAAAATATCATCCAATGTTTTCAATTTTCTTATTTTTCTTTTAATCCCTTGCAGCGCGGTGGTGTATCTACGAAACCAGTTAACTTTAATTCCCAAACGCCACATTCGCACCGGACTTAAGGTAAAAAGAGGGTTATTGCATACATTAAATATAGCTCTTTTCATATTTAGAAATAAAGCTGTCTTCAGATTCCGGTGTCAGTAATTAATTTCAATACTTAAGCAATAAATTTGCTCTGCGCCGCGAAGGATTAACTCAATTATGTACCTTTCGCTAATATGTATCTTTGAATTAAAAAGCCACAAAAATCTTTCATTAGAAAAAAAAATGCTAGTAGAATATATCTGGAATTAAAAAAAAAAATGTCTATTGGCGCGCAATCCAGATAATACCTCACAAATGAAAGACCGCATTAGGTTTTAATTCTAGCCATATTTATTTATTGCGCAATAAAAAAAATAACGGAATTACTTATTCTTTTTAACCTTCGTTATAAGTGGTCAAAATGTTTGATTAAAAATCATTATAATAACTGTCGTTACATTTCGATTCAAATTTTTTTTTTCCAAGCAAAAATATTTTTCTATATCGTCTCCGATACAAAACTACAGTTTTCGACATCAAAAAGTATCAAAATTGTTGAAAATTTTGGTCTCTCTACTTAATGAAATCTGAAATACATCAGTAAACACAGCATATGCTGACATTGTTCCAAAAAATTCTTTGGATGCCAAAGTTGAGTAGATTCGCTCAAAAAACGCCTTTATATGAATCTTAATAATTTTTATACATAATTTTGTAAATATTTATATATAGTACACAACGCAAACCTTCGGCATGTATTTAAAATATGCGGGCATATATGCGGAATTTTATACAAAAAATAGTAATTTTCGGACAACTACAAGATAGAACTTTAATTTTAGTAATTTTTTACTCGCTTTTTCACACATTTTTTACAATCAAAAAATTATATAAAAATTTCTTGTTATGCATCTTTAATGGCTATATAAACTCAGTTAACAGCTTGTAATACGGTACAGTAGTTTTTGGAAAAATGAGGCTTTTAAAAATTCGAAAAAACATTTTTATCTCCTAAAATATCAATCTTTATAAGTTGATAAAGGGGGAAATATATTTTCAGACAGGTAGTCACATATGAGAAAAAAAAATCAAGAAAATTGATTGAAAAGCATGTTTCCAATGCTTATCCGGCTACGCCCTTTCTGGCTGTTCTAGTGTTATATGATTATACATGCCAACTTCCGCTTTTTTTGTAACTCAAATAAATGTACTTCGAACCTGAAATTAATTTAGGGAATGAAATTAGGTACATTTTAAATGACACTTGCATTATGATATATTTATGATATATGCATATGATATATTTAATTTAAAAAGTTTTCCGGTTCCAAGTATGTTTTCCTGAAAAGTCGGAGGTTTGCAAGTGTATATGATATTTCTAAGTTTAAACGTAATTATTTTAATTAAAAATACTATATTTAAACTGCATGAAAAGCGGCTAACTATAGCGAATGAAAACGCAACATTGTCTAAAATAACATAGTCTAAAGTATGTCAACTCAAATAACTGTTGCAGGCTGTCGGGTTGTTTTTAGTTCAGATTGAAATCCCTTTTTTCTTGAAAACATTATTTCTTTAGAGAAGAATTGCTTTGCTACTGGAGCATCAGAAAGTTACTATGCCTACTACTGGAGCATAGAAAAAGGTAACATTTTTTATTTTTCATTTTTTCTAGAGAATATATTTTAAAAATTTGAATGTTTATTCTTATACATAAAAGTAAGGACTAGGCTAATTTTTTTTTTTAAAATTCACTAATACTTTGATAATAATTAGGTAAATGTCCTTAAGTGGTCCATTACTGGTGCATTTACCTTATGTACTTTACATCCTAATTTATAATAAACTTCAGTTTAAAATAATTAAATTATGATCTGAGCTATAAATTTAATAAAAAAACTACGCACCGAATCGTTTGAAGTTTAAAATATATATTTATTACATAATTTTTTCAAGTCATTTAAAATTTTATGAAAATCGGATGCATAAATCAATTACAGGGACAATCAAAAGTATTTAGCTACATTAGGGTCAACGGGGGAAAAAGTTTCAAATGCATTTTAATCGTTTGAAATTTAAAATATATAATTATTACATAATTTTGTCGAGTCATTTTAAATATTATGAAATTCGGATGCATAGAATAATTACAGGGAAAATCAAAAGTATTTAGTTACATTACGGTCAATGGGGAAAAAGTTCCAAATGCATTTTAGTGGTGTTACACTCATTCGAACATAATAAAATTGATATGCATCTATGAAGTACATATTATAATATACATTGTGAACAATCTGTGGTGTAAAGCATATTTTTTATTGATTTACAAGGCCACACAAAAGTATTATCTTACATAATCGTATACATTGTTTGGTGCGCGTTTTAATTGTAATTAACTATTTAACATTTTATGAGATTGATATACGTTACTGACAAACACTACAAGTTATTCCCTGTATAAAAGAATGCAGAGTGTATTTACAGGGCGACACAAAAGATTTTGGCTACTATACTGCATTCGAAATACTGTGTATAATTACATAAAGATCTGAATAATAATAGTTGCGTCCGTAATCATATAAATAGCTAGCAAATATATTCGTCGTTCAGTCTGTCAGTGCGTCTGTCCATCCGTCCGTCTGTCTGACTGCATATAACAAAGCAAAAGGTGTCCAACCAAATCGCACGAAATTTAAAATATATAATTTTAGCGTAATTTTGTCGAGTCATTTTAAATTTTATGAAAATCGCATGTATAGTTTAATTAGAGGGACAGTCAAAAATATTACGATTAAAGTACTATCATAAGGAAAAAATAGTTTCAAGTACATTTTACTGATGTTAAACTCTTTCGAATATAATAGAATTGACATGAACCTATGAAATATATATATACTAAAATATACATACTGTACAATATGTAAAGCAAAACATATTTATTATTAAATTACAGGGCCACGCAAATGTATTCCACTACATAATGCTATACTGGGAAACATTTTTTCGGGCGTGTTTTAATTATATTATACTATTTCACAGTTTATGAATATGATATATGTTGCTGATGTGTAATACATTTACTTCCTGTATATTTACAGGAACACAAAAAGATTTCGACCACTATGCTATATCCGAAGTACTGTCTACTATAACAGCAAGATCTGGATATTTTTAAAACTTCCTTATCGTACGATCGCACCTCATTTGCTACGCTTCACTTGCAATTTCCAACTTGTTATATATTGTATTGTATATTGTTTTATTATGGTTCACCAATAGCTGATTTTTTAACAGTTAATTATAGAAGTATGGTTGAAATTGCAAAAAGTCTAAAATTCTGTTCTGCATCACATAAAAATCTTTTTTAGAAGTTAAGAAATTATGATTTTTTTAAATGCTTAGGTCCTATAAGTTTTAATTTTAAAAAATTTCCTCCGCGTTTCTACACATAAAATCGTAAAAATTGTTTTTAATTTAAAGTATCATAACTAAATATGTCGGGCATAAATGCTGGGCACGAATGGGTTAAAGGACATTGAATCAAACGAAATAGATCGAGGAATTTAACCTTCTATTTTAAAATAATACGGACCTTTACTAAATTGTGCTTTCGTATTGCTCAAAATGATACGAAAGCCATTACACTATTACATTTTATAATGTGTCAGATAAAATTTGTGCTGAAATGGATCAATGATTTAGTTGACCATTTATGATAGGTAATAGAACGATGGGACGGAATGCAATATGCTAAAACCATCCTTGAAAAAGGATCTATCGAACAGTGTAAATCTTATCAAATCGATTCGGTAGTGCCTTTTTCAGAAGCAAATTTTTCATTATGGAGTTAATCTGATTTTATTACCTTACCCCAAAATTCTACAACTAATCAACATGAAATGATATGGAATAAAGTAAAACCATCCATGAAAAATTATATAGATAACAAAAGCAAATTTTCATCGATTCAGTACAGTAGAACTTTTTTAAAAAGCTAAATTTCACTGAGTTCATCTGATTTTATAATTTTACACGAATCTTTTCTATAACTGATCAACGTGGAACGATATATAATAAAGTAAAACCATCCTTGAAAAATTATATAACTTATAAATGCAATATTTCATCAAAATCCGTACAGTAAAACTCTTTTTAAAAGTCTAATCTTTCGTAATCTGGTCTACCCTCCTTCATAATTCGACATCTAAGAAATATTGAATGATATTCAATGCACTAAAACATTCCTTGAAAAACTAACAGAGCAAAATTTATTCAGCAAAACTCAAGTTCTAAATGGCCAGAATGAAATTCCCATTGTCATTTCATATATATGCTAGATAGAGAAGAAAGTTGAAAACCCTTCCAAAAATAATATTTCTTAAAGACCTACTTTAACTACGAACATCTCAAACATTGACACGAGAATTGTTCAATCTTCCCATAATGGGCAATGTGAAAAAAATTTTCCCTTGAATATAAAATACGTAAAATATTAAACTTAAGGTTAAGCATTCTATAGATCTGTAGATAAAATATTTTTTTGAGAAGCATTTGTATCGAAAATTATGAAAAGAAACTCAGAACATTGGAAATACATTTTTCAGACTCTTTAGATGAAGAATCTTTCATTCTTTGTACGAGGTAATCCTTTTAGGATCTAAAACCAGTTCTTCTCGGAAGATTTAAGTCATATTTTAAACATTATCTATACATTTTTGTAATGCTTGTCTAAGAAAAATATGATTGCACTAAGTTTGAACATTTATTCTGGTAGCTATAATTTAAAATCATATCTAAAAAATGGAAAACATCTAATTCAGATATTAGGGGAATTTTAAGAATGAAAAATAAAATAGATATAAATATTTTTTATTTTTCATTTATGACGATGCTTCAAATTCATCAATGTTACTTTCTATAAATACATATACAATTTAAATAACTTCGAAATCTAATTTTTGTATACGTTTCAAAATTTAAGTTTCATTGAATCCTACACTTTTTATGATCCTACAATTTTAATATGAATCAATTAAAGTTTAACCTTCTAATAAATTAAGATTCAACTATATCATATATAGTATCATTATATCGTATCCATTACACATGCATTACATCTTATCCACCCTTTATCTGTTAAATATTGTAAAAAAGAGTACTGCTCTGATTTTGTGTCCACGATGGCTATAAAAATCTACCTTATGTACAAAGCTCAAAAATATTATGAGAGTAGCCAAATACCTCTTCTGATATACCGTCATCTTTCCACCAGGGAAATATGATGGAAAGCTGTAGTGTCAAAGGCAGGTGTTTTTATATCTATTTTTTCTAAATCGACGAGTTAACCCGGGAGAACGCGCGCTTACGCAGTGTATGAATGTTTTTAACTTTGCCACCAATAAAATCAAATTATAACAGTCATTTTATTTAGATGGAGACAATTCTTACAAATTTTGCCACAAAATAAGTTGAAGATTACTTTAAAAAAATTAGTGATTACAATTATAAAAACCATACGCACTCCGGGTCTTTTAGGCCCTGCGTGCGTCCTCCCGGGTTAAATGCAGGGCTCACACCGTTCTTAAAATTTTCGCACTTTGCTACCAGTATTTTGAATCAAAAATCTTCGTGAAAGCAAAAATCTTCGTTAACCCTGCAATAGAATTATGTAATAAATTTTACCATTTTAAAATTGTGGTAGAAAAGAATGAAAATTTTAGGAACGGTGCAAATCCTGGTGCAAGGTGACCGGGAGTAGACTTTCCTTGGGGACGTGGTGACAGCGTAGGCGTTTACTTTGTGCATAACGAGAATTCGGAACTCTTTCTGAGAGTCCTCCCGAAGGCTCTGTTTTGTACCGTAGTTGTGGCTGTGGAGTGGAAGTCATTGTCTACCAGCGTGGTCTATGCTTTAAAACGAGTCTTGTAATTTTCTCTACACTGTTAAAAATTTGAAATTTTTTCTGCATCGCTGCATTTTCTGCAGCAAACTTTGAAATTTTCAAAAGTTTACCCAGACGTTCGCAAGTGGTAGTTCCTTCCTACTTTCCTACTAGGTTTGTATTACGATGACCGGTAGTGGATATAAATTAAGAATTTCCGTGTTGTCGATTTGTCGCCGAAATGGAAATTTTTGATTGTGGCACGATTTTCTCCTCGTTTTTTATGCCTTTTTTTATACACTGTGTTATAATTACGATTGCTCAGAAAATATCGGGCGGTATGTATTCTATAATAGTTTTTCCATGGGTTGATTTTTTTTATTTATAGAAGGATTTATGTATGTTTCGTTATACTATTTTTTTCATCGGAAAACATTTAGGCTTTTGGTAAACATATTTTTAAAATTTACATTTAAAGAGTGTATGAAATTGTATATCGCAGTATTTCCAAAGAATATATGAAAGCGTACCAAATCTGATATGCAAACTTTGAGATACTTTTATAAAAGTATTAAAATTCATATTACTATGAAGAAGATGTGGCTTGGTGCATTATCATGATGGAGTTTTCGATTGTCGTTTTTCACTCCAGAGCAATTTTAGATTATGGCCAATGTCTCCACTGCAGATTTTCTGAGTCTCAGAATTTAATAGCGTAGCTTTTTAATTGAACGTTACATTTTTAAGATTTAACCGATCCTAGGGATATAAAAAATCCACAATGGGAGCCGCACAGAAGCTCTTAGACAACTGACGCTCGGCGTGTGTTGAATCCATGAATTTATTAAGAAGGAGAAACTGACGTATCCTTAAAATTGTGAAGCCTCAACTCTAACCGCTTTCGCAGAGATTCATTACCATCGCGTAAAACTTCCACCAGTAAATTTATGCAGAAAATTTCTTTCATTTAAACACTTAATTATTGGAAAAATTTAATTAAAAATAATGGCCAAAAGTAATATTAATTTTTACTGGTAAGCGTTTACATCGGTGGTAATAGTTCCGCTACATTCTGACAAACAAAACAACTTCCTGCTAGTGCATGTGAAAAGGTTATAATTACGGGACAAACAGACACCAGTGAAAAGAAATAGATATGTTTTATCATATTTGTGAATGAAGTCACTCATCAAGAAAGCGCTAAAATAAGATGGAATTTTCTAGTCGAGTTTAATAGTGGAAGTTTTTGCAAGCGGGAATCAGAAAATGTAGATTCCGATTATAAGAATCAGAAGTTATCTTGCGATAACCTCCTCAATTACTACACTCGCAAATGCTAGACAATCCATTATATGTCCCCACCTTTTTATTCGTAACTCCATAATTTGTTAAATCCATTATTTGTTAAATCTGATCTCTGTCTTCATCGAACCAAGTGCGAATTGTGACGCACAGTCGCATCAGAAAAAACAGGCCTTATTCATTTTGATACAAATAATATACAACAGTAATAAAATTTAACCGAAATTTACAGCGTATTTTATATGCTGATATACAAACTAATTAAGTTATTTAAAACAATTTAACCCTAACGTTCATTGGTTTCGCCAGGAAACCACAAAATTTTAATTCCGATACGCAACACTGACACCGGTATTTTTTTCGAAAAATATCCCTTTTATTTTGTATGTGAAAAATCACGTTTTCTTATTTAGAAATATATTTGTTCTTAATTACCGGTGTCATTCATTTATTTCGACATCTTAGCGATGAAAATGCTATGATCGTTAAAGGGTTAAAAACGTGTAATGTACGCAAAATAAAAGACAAATCACTGTTTAAAACAGGTCTTGCTGGAATTTTCACCTTACAATGATTAAATTAAGAATTAAAAACATTACATTTATGACTAACCTTGTCATTGACTACCCTTGAGAATGGACATGTGTATGTCCGAAAGATCTCGGGACATATGACATCTGTAAATGTTGTTTTTAATCTTTTTATCTTCACCTTTTAAGAAAATAATAAATGTAATGTACGCGAAATGACCAAAGACACAGAGTATGTAGTGTTTTCTGAAGAATAAACATGTTTTATAATAAGAGATTATTATGGTCTTCAAAACGAAATGCTAAACATTTGAATACCCTGTTTTCTGCACTTGCAAAAAAATCAAATTTACACTTACACTCAATTTTATTTTTAATATTCTTACGTTTCTGGGTTCTACACGGAAAGGAATGAATTTTCATATATTTTTGATGGTTGAAATATCTGTTTGAAATAGCTCTTTCGTAAGAGATATTCGAGTATTTTTGAATGAATTTTATCTTACTCAGACACACTTACGGCTATGAGTGTCGGCATTTATTCAGGTCATTTTACTTGGCGAAATTTCATTAAAAAAAAAACACATTTTAAAAAAAGATAATTTTGTTTGCCTTTGCTGCTCGAAATATATTGTAGGGTTATCTTGAAATTTGATTTAAAGTTTGAAGTAGGAAAAGTGTTTTCTTGTTTTGAAGAAAAAATTAACTCATTTCTTTTTCAGAAAATGAAAAAATGCAGACTTTCTCTGACAGAAGAAGATTTATTTTGTAAAAGTATCATTTTTAAAATATTTAACCCTTTCCGGCACAGACAAATTCTGTTAGCAAAATAAGTAATTATTGATTGATGGCACAGATTTCATATACGCACTACATTTGCATGTGCTTTTTTTCTCGCCAATTTGGCATTACACATCAGTGCCAAGGAGAAGATCTGTTAAATAAGTTTATAAAAATTGTTAGGGAAATAAAATGGGGGAAATTAAAGATTTCGGTGAAATGTGCTGATTAAATGATGCAACTGCATGCATTCAATATGGCAATGGATATTAATATTTACGACTTATTTAAAAATTATATTTGCCGTTTTGTTGTCGATACTGTTTATTTATTGTTTCCTTTTTGATCAAATTATTATTAATTTGCTGTTATTTTTTATTTTAACTCTTTAAATAATTTTTATTATACACTATATCAAAAATTATTTATATCAAACGGTCATTGATTTATTTTTACTTCCTTTTTTTAAAAAACCTGAATCTTTTTCATTTTTTATGTTATTTTATTTTTATATTGGAATAAAAAATCACGTGCTGTTATTGCATGCAATTTGTAACTTACATTCAAAAACAAAAATTTCGCCAAATTGGCCAGAGAAAAAAACACGTGCAAATGTAATGCATATATGACATTTGTGCCTGATTGACACTGGAATTTACAAACGATATTTTTAGGAAATAAGAACTCCTTGATTTCTACTTTTATCGCAAAAGCAATACATTATCAAAATATTATTGTTGCCGTTTGCCAGTTTGAAATTAAAATTACATGAGTCTGGACTGGGCACAGTGTGTCGCATTTCAAACGAGAACCTACATCCCCATTTTTTATTGTAAATTAAAAAGTTTTATTGTGAGAAAATAATGCCGGTTATCCAATATTTTTGTTTCGTAGTATCTTCTTTTACCTGACGAAAATTCTTAAACATACATTAAACTCTTTCTTTTAACTTTCCAACATTGTTAAGTTCAAATTATTCTTTGGAAATTGATGCAGACATTTGCATGGAAAAAGAAATGTCCGCTTTCTTTCAAACTATTGTACAAATATTTTAAAAGAATGATCAAACTTCAAACACTTTTCCTTTACGCATCCTGATCTCAAGTTTTGAACATTAATAAAAAAAACTACATATTGTTTTATCTTATTTCTACTATATGTTTAATTTAGAACTTAAAAATATAAAATTTTCTGCTACACATTTTTAACAGTGTTCGTGCATAAATAATAGAGAAAAATATCCTTTTAAAACTATTTTGTTTGAATTCCGCATACGAAGTAGTTTATTATTAACCCTTTCCAGCACACTGTGCCCAGTTCGGGATACGGAATTTTAATTCCAAACTTGCAAATGACACCAATATTATTTTAATAAAATTTTGTTTTTACGGTGAAAGCTTAACCCCTTCGCGACGGGAGCATTTTACAAAATTTTTAATGTTTTGTCACCGGTTTTAAAATACAGAAATTTGTGAGTTATTAAATCGACAAAATGCTCCGATTAAATAAGGCAAAATGTGCCGTATAATGTTACTGGTGGCGAAAAACACAGATTCTTAAGCCTACTTGCGGCACGTATACGTGTCGCTCGTCCCCAAGGGGTTAAATTAAGGAATTCTTAATTTCTAAAAAAGTCGTTTATAAATTCCGGTGACAGTCGATATTTTCTCATTTTGCAACAGAATTTACCCGTGCCGGAAAATATTAATAAAGGTGCTAAATTAGTTCAATAAAAACAATTTCTTCAAGGGAAATCTCAAATTTCCATCAAAACAAAACTAATCGTTGGAGGCCTCCGTAATACTTACCCATCATACATATTCATAATATAAAATACGAAAATAAAACATGTGTAACTTATTTATAAAATGCATTGCAATTCCAAAATAAAATTTTAACGCATATTTAAATAGTTTTAATATACATAGTAATTATTTATTAATGAATTCCTGATGAGCCAATTTCGACAATCTTTCTAGTGAGCAAAGAAGTAAAGAATAAATTAGTAATCAACTGCTCATTCCTTTACCAATCCGTAAACAAAATATTTATCAAAGTGTTAATTTATTAGTTAAAAAATGTGTTAAGTAAATAAAATATGTTTGCTAAATAAATGTTGCTTGAAAAATTTCACGAATGAAATTACTTTCCCTTGTTTCTTTTCAACGCGAAGGGAAAAAAGAATTCCGAATCATCATCATCAAACTTCTGCAGAAAATTTGTATATTCGTAATTCCAATCTCAAAAAATCAGGTCTTTTATTAAAATACATTTCAAAAAATAACTCCAGCCAATCACCAAGAAAAATTTATGAAAATCCGTGCACTAGTTCTGAAGATTGAGCTACTGCGGAAATCATAAAAAATGCAGCATAGCAGCGTCATCTCTTGAGCGATTTGCAGTAAAATATAAAAAATATATATATTCATGTAAAGGACCAACAGAATCTGAAATTTGATGAATATTCGTGATTAGTTCTTGAAATAAAGCTATTGCGGAAATCGTGAAAAATGCTGCATGGCAATGCCGCCTGTTTATTGATTCACACCAAAAACTAATCACCATGAATTTCTATCAGTGAACAACTAAATATAAATTTGTATTAAATTCCACGTATTTGTTTTTGAGATACAGCTATTGCGAAATCATTAAAAATATTGCATAGTATCACCAACATTTAGGCAATTCACGCCAAAACTAACCCCACCAATTTATATCAAGGAATAACTAAATATAAATTTTTATTACATTATGCTCATTAGTTCTTGAGATAGAGCGTCCGAAAGATCACACACAGACAGACAAGTGTCACATGCAGACAGACAATTTGTAAAAATATGTATGTTGGTTTCAGTGACACCTGAAACGTGTAAATTTGTCGAAAACCGGAAATCGAAAATTTTTACGAAGCCAATACTTTCTTCTTTTAACCAATTAACACATACTAGATTCCAAACGGGGGCGGTGCCGCTGTTGGGGCGCCTCCAGGGGGGCGGTAGCGAGTCTAAAGAAAAATGGGGACATTAGGACCGCCGAGGGGGGGGCGGTCATGGCATATCCATGGCTGCCAACTACTACGCCTGTTTACAGTTAAATAAATACATTAGAAACAACAATTTTAGTAAAAAATTAAAAATATATATTGTAATGCCTAACATTAAAAATATATTTTGTATACATTTTACTAAAACATTTTTGTGGTTATAAACATGTTTATAAGATTTAAATAGGCGTAGAATTTGGCAGTTCTGCATATCTACTTATTTAGGTTTGGTTTGGTTTATTTTTGTCGTCCGATTATCTACACTAATGGGATATAGGACCAGGGGGGGATGCCCTTCGTGGGGGTCTTTCTAAGGGAACCTAACCCGTATTTACGCAAGGTTCGAAGAAAACCACGAAAACTCCGAACGGTTAGGCCGACAGCCGCGATTGGGTTCGAACCCAGCACCTGCCGTCTACCAGTTGAGAGGTCTGAACCTCTCGGCCACTGGTGGGGCTCTACTTATTTAGGAACTAGTATAATGAAAATAATTGATCTCCTTTAGATTGCCCAGTCCGTGACAAAAACCTTAACTTCACCTTTAAATGGAAATCTATACAAACGAAACCTAAATCTGAAAGGGGGGGGGGGGTAAATTTATTTTACTAATGTCAAAAAATAGCTGTGGAACTCGAAAAAGGGCTATGACTCGACTTAAAAATCATTATGATTTAATTAAGATTTGATTTTTTAAATTGTGGAGTAAAAAATTCGCTGTAATTGGAAGGCTAAAAGTTTTAAACATAATTATTTTTTTTATTAACCTGTATTTTGAAAAAAATCTGAAATAAGACGGCATATGCCTGAAAAAATATTCTTAAACGAACCCGTGAATTGAATCAGCACAAGGAATTTGTTTAATCTTACTCAAAGCGATAAAAATCGTTATATCTATAAATTTGTTCAAAAGTAAATTTATTTAAAATTACATAGTAAAAAATTTTATATTTCAAAATATCTTAATCGAAGAAGAAATGCCAGCAGTACAGTATTGAGTATTTGAAATATGGATTAATCAAAATATGATTTTCACATACAGTAATTCCTTAATATTCTCGAGTATTGATTATTTGAATGCAGAACATTTTAACATTCGTAATAATTTTAAAGAGAAAAATCTTTTACATTACGTGCTGACAACTTTTGCAAGAGAAGCATAATGCAAAATGTACTTTTTTTAACACGTTCGCTGCCGCTTAAGTAAAGATGTGATGATAGTTAATGCCGCGCTGTAGATGTGAATGTGTTAATGCTGCGAACGGAATGTCAAAATTAGCAGTTTTGCAGTCGCGAAATTTCGGTAACCGAGCCCTTCCGATTGTTAAAGAATTACTGGGACTTAGCTGGACGCAGAGAGCACCACACCACAGAGAGCAGTTTACACAGCGAAGTTTCTTTTCTATATTTCACTTGCTGCCACTGAAAGGCAGCAAGATATCCTGAATACAATTTTATATATTACTGATGAACGGTTGACGTACCAAACATTTAATATATTTTACATTTACATTTTACTTTTTCCGGTGTGCGTTAGATATAAATTTTATTACATAAAATCGACTATTGTGGAAATCATAAATATAATAGGATATGCTTCGCTAATAACTGATCAATTAAAGATATTTTAGTTTTGTAAATGATTTCTTGCCTCCCTTTGTCGATGAAAATTACGTAAAAAATAATGGTTTTGTTCATTTTATTGATTTGTAAAACGCGGCCCTTATTTTAAGCGATATCGGTTAAGCCTTTGGGTTAAAGTGTTGCATGTCATGGAACACCCAAATTAGTTTATTAATTAAGAATTAGTTAATCTTAATTCCGAAATGCAAAAATTACACCAGAATTCTGATCTAAATATTTCCCGTTTATTACTTATAAGAAAAATGGTTTTTTTTTCCTAATTTTTAAATAACTTTGTACGTAAATTGCGGTGTCCACAACATTTTCGCTATGGATTTGACCTGTGCTGGAAAGGGTTAAAAATGTAGTTGAAAATCCTTCCACTTCCTATATGTCAAAATAACGATAATCCGCTTCGTGTAAAAAACGGAGCGATCATCGCACCCTATGGAACAAGGGCCATGTATTAAATTTTTATGTACTATTATATTTTGTTAACCCCTTGGGGACGAGCGACACGTATACGTGCCGCTAAAAGGGCTTAAAATTCCTTGTTTATCCTCACCAGTAAAATTTTACTGTAAAATTTGCCTTGTTCAATTGGAGCATTTTCTCGATTTGATAAGCCACAAATTTCTGTTTTTAAAAACCGGTAGCAAAGCAGTAAAAATTTCGTAAAAGTCTTCCATCGCGAAGGGGTTAATGATTTTCACATTTCACAATCGCAAGAATTCTTTAACACTAGAACCGCCATTAGGGGTCAAAATGACCCCTGCCAGAATGAAAATTGTCGATTCGAACCAGGATTTTCTTCATGAGATATGTTAAATATATGCAGCGCAAAAATAAATTAAATAAGTTAAATAGTTTTAAATTAAAATTCTGGTGCAAAACACCTTTTATAAAACTTGAGTAAAACACCCGGCTGTTTTAGTGTTAATGAGCCGATTCCTCCAATTCTTCATTGCCATATCAAACACTATAAATAATATGCAACTCACTCCATAAATTTGGTAGCGTTAATTTTATTGATTAATTTAAACGATATAACCGGTGTTACTCTAGATCAACTAAATAGTACAGTTCACTGATATGTAATTCCTAATGTGCAATAAGATGTGACTGGTTTAAATCAGATACATCTAATTAAAATGCATTATGAAAGTTAAATTACTCCATAAAATTGGAGGCAGCATGTTTCCACCAATTTTATGGCGTAACGTTAAATAACTTTTTAAAAATGCATGAAATTATCACTTATATAGACACACATACACACATAAATAACGACTGCATTCAACTATTAAATATATACTATCAGGCATTACTTGTGTGTGTGTACATGTGTTTTAATGTACAGTGGTGGCCAAAAGTTTGGACATTTTTTTAAAGATTCATGTTTTTCAACTTTGTGTGCTTGTACAACATATTAATTTTCAGTTACATACAAATGTTTATATATCATATTAAAGGCAATTTGATGTGGAATTTAATAATAAAAACAGTATTACAATATATGTATTACAATAAAAGTTATGCTCTTTTTAGTAGAACAAACTTAAATCGTTTTGAATAAGGGGGTGTTTTGTAGTAAAAGTGTACTAGCCAGTCACAAACACTGTACTGAGGACCAATCAAATGTCTGTAATTTTAGGTTATTTGGATGGTAAAAGAGTTAATGTTGTGGAAATATTTTGCGTGTTTTAATGTATATTGCAGCTCGATGGAAGAATTAAATTATTCTTACCCTGTCATCCAAGGCTGTTACATTGATGGGTGGATATTTTCCTTAAATTAGTTCATTAGTGAAAAATTGCAGACACAGATCTCAGCCGAAATCGCACAGTAATGGAGGAACGAACTAGTACGCTGTGGTCCCGGACTCGATTCCTGTGATAACTCAAAAAGAATACAATGTATTGACAGTTTGTAAATGCATATTAAACAGAATAATTTTCTCTAGGATTTACAGTACACACGTTATAATCACCGCACCATCTCATACGATATGGCAGGTAAAGTATAAATGTAATGGAAAATTCGCAAAATTTGTTTCAAGTTTGTCATTTTTACCAGTGTAAATATAAAACAATTCAATATATTATCCTGAATGTAGTCTATTCCATCAATAGATATTTGTAAAAGATATAGAGAACATTTCAAGGAATTTCGTGCATATTTTTTTAGGATATCTTGCTATATCCATTTTCACCATTCGCTTACATTTCATGGCAATGGACTAGACATTTCGAATAAAACTATTAGAAATGAATTAGATGTATAAATTCTTATACAATAATTTACATAACTTCTAAAATTATTTAGTTAACTTACTTAGAAGCTTACATTTCATCGCTTGGAAATATGGTAACAGACTTGACGAGTAACGGACTTGACATTTCAAATAAAACTATTAGAAAAAACTAGCTTGTATAATTTCTAATTCAGATAATAATTCACATACCTTCTAAAAACTATTTTGTAAACAATATTTAATGACAAAAGTGCAAAAATCATTATTTTAATATTAAAATTTAAGGTAACAGACTTGACAGTGAAAAAATAATACCAACCTTGATAAAAGCTAATTCTTGCCACTATTACATTGCTTCATATTTGAAGAGGAAAAAATGGCAAGTAGTAATTGTGTGAATAATTTAACTATATCGCCGAATATTTGCTGCTAACTTTAGGCAGAATTAGAAACCTATTTTGACTAAAATAATCACAAGGTAACAGACTTGACGCAAACTGAGAGACAAAATATTTCTGTTAATTTCTTAAAGAAAATATCTCTTGTAAACAAATGTTTCCATATTTATAGAACACTAACAGTTCATATTTAAAATAATTAAACCTTTTTATTTAAAAAAATAGCTCAAATTAAAATGAAACACAGTTAAAAACATAAAATTTGGAATGAGACAGGCATTTTTGCTTAAAATCAAAATTTTAAAGAATTATATCTCAAAAATTTTTATTGCTTTTTTTTTTAAATTTTTCATGTTAGAAATGTTCAATATAATCTTCTTAAGCTAATGCATAGCTCAAATCAAACTTTAAATATTAAATTATGTTTGATTTTTCCTCTTTTTACTCTGGGGCAGCATATGTAAGCGAAATTTGAAAATGACCCATACCCTTTATTATTATACCAAAATAATTTTATTTCACTATTTGCTGCGCAATTCTACTGGCGCCTATACATTTGGCCTTACAACTTCGAAGCTATTTGGCCGATTCCCTTAACGTTTTAATATGTTTTTAAGTATTGTTCTATTCTCATAATTAAAATTTCAAGTCAAAATGTAGCTTATTTAAAAATATTTAACACGTATATTTACGTTTTTCAATCTCATATGTATTTCTCGATTTATTCGGCCGTTTCCAGACTTTTCGGACACCCTGTATATATATTGTTAAAAAAATGAATTTGTAATTGTGTCAAAATGTTTTGCGCTTGTTGAGCAGAGCAATTGAGAAAAACCTTAAATTACTGAAAAACTTTAAAATAAAGTCAAGAAAATTCTTACTAGAAAATTTACAACTGAAAAGTGGTGAAATTTGTATATTGTACAGAACAAATATTATTCTTTAAATATTATATTTTGGTAATGCTTGCAACATCACCTTTCCTGTTATTCGGAAATTTTAATTGAAACATCTGAATTTTATTTACTTGGAAATATTGGCACCACACGGCTGAAGACAGAGTTCTTTGGGCTCGAACTAAACTGTCTATTACTGGGCTTTTCGGTCTTTTGATATATTTCGATTATTTGAAATAAAATTTTTATTTCTACTGAGAAAAAATAACTTTTTAAAATGTGGGTTTTGATTGGTACTCTTATTGGTATATACTTATTTTTAAATGAGAAATAATAAAAGCAAATAAATTAAATTTATGGGTTTAAAGTACAAATTTATGTCATAGATATTAATGTCTTGATTTTGAATGTAGAGAAAATATCATTTCTAAATTTCCAAAATCGAATAAGTAATAAAAACTTTTTAACCGACTTCAAGAAGGAGGTTATGATTTCGGCTTGTATGTATTTGTTGTTCACTCATAACTCCTTTAAATATGAACCTATTTTGATAATTGTTTTTTTGTTTAAAAGTATAAGATGCCCGTGTGGTCCCATTTCAATTTCATCAAATTCTGGTGATTATAACTTTTTAAAAATAAAAAACATTAAAATTCCAATTCTTTTTGAAGCAGTCATCCAATTATAAGCGTTCCTTTTTCAGATATTCGCAGGCTTTCATGTCGAGCATACAAGTCACATGTGTGGGTACAATAAATAAATAAAATTTCAGACTTACACCGATACCAGACTTTTTTCTACAAAGTGCGAAATCTTGACTGACAACGGCCGAGATCTAAGATACACTGTTAAAAATCTGCTGCATTTTGCTGCAACGCCCTCCACCACTTGTATATAATATCTCTATTCCAACCAATGAAAAAGCGCCATTTCACGGCCAAGTAACCGTTTTTTATACAAGCAGGGGAGTGCGTTGCAGCAAAATGCAGCAGATTTTTAACAGTGTAGATTTTTTACTGTTAGCAAAATATACTGTAAAAAATTTTACCCTTTTGCTGCATCGTCACTCCCCCGTTTTTATAGAATATCTCTCTCTTGAACCTTGAGAATGCTCAATGATAGGGTGAAGTAATCGTTTTCTATAAAAGCGGTAGAGGGACGATACAGCGAAAGGGTCAATTTTTTAACAGTGTAAGATTGGTCAATTTGAAAATTTCCACTGTTAGAAATCTTCAGCTGTAGCTGCATAATGACTCCACTGTTTGTGTAGATCTCCATTTTGATTAATGAAAACGTTCTATCCATCTGTTGATAAGAACTTTTTTAAAAATAAAAATAAAAATTCAGATTCTTTTACAAACAGTCGTTCAGTTAGAAGCATTCGTTTTTTATGCTGTTACTCTTACGCAGATACACTGTAAAAAATATGACTATTTTGCTGCATCTTCACTCCACCGCTTTTATAGAAAACGACTACTTCAGGCTATCATGGGGCATTCTCATTGGCCAAAAGAGTGATATTCTATAAAAGCGGGGGAGTGACGATGCAAACAAATAGTCATATTTTTTACAGTGTACATGTTCTTGTGAGATTTTGACTGGACCTGAATGAGATAGATTTTGCGCTATTGCGAAATGAGATTGACAATAAGATAAATAATACTTACTTTAAGTAGCGACAATTTCGCAAAAAAGCAGGCTACTAATTGGTCCATCTGGTTACGTTAATAGCGCAAAATCATCCGGATAGCAGCCAACACCTTGCGAAAAAGTGTGAAGGGGGCTCCAAATTTATAGTACCAACGTCATTTTTGGGTTGTTGCAAGAGAAAGTCGGCGGAGGGGACGCCAAATTGACACTTTGCCCCGGGCGCAGTTTTTACTTCGCAAATCCCTGATCGTAGCCAAGTTCTCTTTCACTGTTAGCAAAATCAGAATGGCCAATTAGAAGTTTGCGATTTTGCGAACTTTTCGCTATTTGTTTAAACAGTGAAAAGTTTGGAAAAATGCAGGTTTCTGTACACTCTAAAAAAAATTATCCTCTTGCTGCATCGTCACTCCCCCGCCGAAGGATCTTTCTTTTGACCAATGAGAATGCTACCTACACTGTTAAAAATCTGCTGCATTTTGTTGCAACGCACTCCACCGCTTGTATATAATATCTCTATTCCAACCAATGAGAAAGCTCCATTTCACGGCCAAGTAACTGTTTTCTATACAAGCAGGGGAGTGCGTTGCAGCAGATTTTTAACAGCACTGTTAAAAATCTGCTGCATTTTGCTGCAATGCACTCCCCTGCTTGTATAGAAAACGGTTACTCTGCCGTGAAATGGAGCTTTCTCATTGGTTGGAATAGAGATATTATATACAAGCGGTGGAGTGCGTTGCAGCAAAATGCAGCAGATTTTTAACAGTGAGTGTAATAGCGTGAAGTAATCGTTTTCTACAAAAGCGGTGGAGTGACAATGCAGCAAAAGGGCCAATTTTAAATAATGGTCAATCTAAGAGTCAATCTAAATAGTGGGGAAAAATATACATATTGATCGCAGCCATTGTTGCAGAGATATGAGTCCGTTACAAAGTGCGAAATCTTAACTAGATCAATTCTTGTATACGCCAAAACTGAAGATCTGCATCGATGCTTGCTGACATCGGAAATAGGTGTCAAAAAGCTAAAAATCCACCTTTAAAGTACCTTTAAATGTCAGAGCACAAGTGCCTGTGTATCAGGGTGCTTTTTATGCCGGATGCACAAAGAAATTAAAGTACATTGCTATGTGTATCAATACTGTCTTGAGATTCAGTTTCAGTTATCGAGTTAAATATCGAAATGCTTTGAGATTTTCTTCAGACAGAATTCCTCGATACCAAAGTTTTAATATTCGGGGATATTTGATAGGTTGAGATGAATCTAGATAAAAGAAAATGGGAAAAATATGTTGATGAGTTTACCATTAAAGTGAAGCTAGTTAACGTCTTGCACTCGGGGCCTCCGTCGCTGAGTGGTCAAGACACCACGCCACTTTGCGTGCACTTTGCGAGCGTAAGAGGTTGTGGGTTTTAATCCTGCTGGTTCCATTGCACACGTATTTGCGTGGAGCTCCTGGCTGTACTTCTTTCGAGTTATAAAGCTTTTCCTTCCGCTATTTCGTCCCTGTACACTTTTAAAATTTTGAAACTTTTGCTGTATCGTCAATGCACCGCTTTTATAGAATATCTTTATTTTGACTCATGAAAATGCTCCATAAAAAAATGAAGTAATCGTTTTCTGTAAAGGCAGTGGAGTGACGATGCAGCAAATGATTCAAATTTTTAACAGTGTATATTGACGATAACTTATATGCAGGCTTTCATGTCGAGCATACAAGTCGGATGTATGTACAAGGTGTAAAAAATATGACTATTTTGCTGCATCGTCACTCCACCGTTTTTGTAGAAACAACTACTTCAGGCTATCATGGAGCATTCTCATAAGCCAAAAGAGAGATATTGGCCAAAAGGGCAGCAAAATAGTCATATTTTTTACAGTGTAAGTTGTCTTTTCACTCGCACCCATAATCGTACTCATTAGGCGACTCTCGTCAAGTTTTGGAAGTTTGGAATTTCTACTTTTTGTGTAGTTTGGAAAACCGTGTCTGTCGATACCCATTTCTGAAGTCCTTAAGAATCGATGTGGACCTTAAAGTTTGATGAATGCGACAACTTTTCGATGAGTGAGTTCTTATCTTAACAAAATACCGCATCCGAAAAACCTAAAGATCCCGGGGGGCCTCCGTGGCTGAGTGGTTAAGACATCACGCCGCTAATCGTGAGGTTGTGGGTTCGAATCCCACTGGCTCCATTGCACACACACTGTGTGGAGCTCCTGGTTGTACCTCTCTTGTGTTGTAATATTTCCTTGTGTGCTATCTCGTCCCTGTATATTGACGATGGCTTATAAGCAGGCTTCATGTCGAGCACACAAGTCAGATGTATGTTGTTCAATAAACCTAAAGATCCGCAACGATAGTAACCGACATTATACGTTGCTTTCGATTAGCTGAAAATGAAATATTAAATAGACCAGCAAATTTAATACTTCAAAGCCCAGTAAAGTACGTCATTTAGTCAATGCATTGCAAAGAGACATCATATGTCAGTACATATAATTAAGTATTACTGTATAAATAACTAAAAAGTAGGAAATAAAATAAGCTTTTTTAAAACAAAAATATCAACCGACTTCAAAAAAAGCGCTAAAAAGAATTAAATAATTCTTTAAAATTCTTTAATGACAAAACGTTATTGAAAAATCAGACATCGAATATCGGGTACCGGCATAAAAACGGTTAAATTTAATTTAAATAATTTAATATCCACCAAACATGGATTTTATGGAGAATATTTTTTACAAGAGATGAATTTGCATATTTATGATTTAATTTATGAATATATACATATAAAATAATTAATTACTTTTTGAAATCGGTGCCAAACAGTCACGATCGACAATGATCATCTCAATTTTAGTTATGGTTCTAGGGGCAATATATTCACAATTCTTATTATATTTAAGATAGTTTGGCACCAACTTCAAAAAGTAATTCATTATTTTATATGTATATATTCATAAATTAAATCCTAAATATGCAAATTGATCTCTTGTAAAAAATATTCTCTATAAAATCCACGTTTGGTGGATATTAAATTATTTAAATTAAATTTAACCGTTTTTATGCCGGTTCCTGATATTCGATGTCTGATTTTTCAATAACGTTTTGTCATTAGAGAATTTTAAAGAATTATTTAATTCTTTTTAGCGCTTTTTTTGAAGTCGGTTGATATTTTTTTTAAAAAGCTTATTTTATCACTAAACTATATTTTATCACTTCGATTGTATTTGTTTATTTATTTATCTAACTAACCAACCTTCTTTCATGTAATTTTAATTCTGTTGCATGTTTTCATTGACGCAGTGGTAATATTGCATAAATACAGTTTTGGCATTAACTCTATTATTGCTGTTGCGAGTGATCAAAATTGAATGAAAAGTATTTAGAGTCTTTGAATTATGGGTATATAATTTTCATGTATGTTGTGTTAATAAGATGGAATGTGATGTAAAAAACGGATGTGTTTTAATTAGCGCCCGTGTTCTCCGCAGTTGGAACAATAACACAAGTTCCGCATTGTGACGTCACGAAACCTAGTGTTTTTCTTGCAGACTCGAGACGACTTTGCCCAGATACAGTTGACGAGGCAGGAAATGCGTTAAAAGGCACTTATTTTCTTTATTTGACTTGCTGTCATCAAAGACAGCAAGATTTCATGATCGAAATCAAACGACTTTGTGACCGGCGTAAATAAGTAAATGCTTAATATTTATCATAATTATACCATACTTTTTCTGGTGTGCATTAAAATATCGATTTTTGTATATTTGTACTACGTTTGTCTACATTTTTTAGTACACAAGATTGATTTGAGTGGAAATCATAAATAATAGAGGCAAACATGCATTAACCCCTTGACTGAGTTACCCATACGCCGTTTAGTCAAGACTATTTTGCTTAATTCATCATTTAAAGCTTTTTGACACCATATTTTTTTAAAAATAATTTCATACCATTAAAAGGCAGAAATATTTAGACCAGCGGTTCCCAAACTTTTGAGCACGCGGAGCCCTTTTTTGGTAGAATTTCTAAGGCGGAGCCCCTGAACTCAACGATAATCTGTGATTTACAAATTAATGTTTTTTATGGCTATGGAGCAAAGAAAAATCTGCTGGATAAAAATCCAAGCCAGTAATTTCCAACATTGGACCAAGGTTCTCAGTTTGGCCCTTTCCTGGTAAATTCATGCTAGAAATTTTCAAAATCAAATTTTCTATTATATAACCCTTTAACAGCTTTATTTAATATTACAACTATTGGTCACAATAAAATAAAAATAATGTTGAAACCCTCTTTTTTTTATTAAAATATCTATCTTATATACTCGAGATATTTCGCTCATAAACAAAAAAAAAAAAAAGAGTTAAAAAATTATGATTTCTGAAAGCTTTTATTACCCAGGAAAACAAACTGTTTTTTACCCTAACGATGTTCAAGCAATACTGTTAAGGGGCCAATGATATCCGCTTTTAAAATAAAAAATACTCTTTTTTGATTTCCGGTATGAACTCGGAATTAAAGATGAAAATGGTAACCATGTTTGATTATGCATTGCATTCGGGCTTACGTAAAACTATTGTTATTACAGTAGAACCCCGATAATTCGGATTAATTGTTACCAGGCCCAGTCCGGATTATGCGGAGAATATGAATAAATGAAAAAAAATAAAACACACTCACAGAAAATCCCCTTTATATTAAAAATATTCAATATTTACAAACAGTAAAAATGTTTATTTTGTAATTATAAAATTTGTCATATTCTGTTGTGCCAGTTTTACTGGCCGCATGGTCATACATTCCCTTGAGAATAAGTACTTCGTTGTATGTAGTCTCTACACGACGTTCAAAATAAATCACTAATTCTTCAAAATGAGAAGTTGCTTCATTATAGTTTACTAGCAGGGGAGACCGAGCTTAGCTCGGTCAAAATTTACTTTGTGTTCAACTCGATATAGTATTTTCACTGTATCATTAACTCTGTATTATTACTGTAAAACATGTTTATAATAGTATTATTTAGAAAAACAATCAATAAGAAAACTATGTTTTTATGCGCATGTTTATAACGAAGGGACATCGATCTAAATCACTTTTTTAGCTCGACTCTGATTGGTTTAACCATGCATCTTGAATCCTCTTAAGAATGTATAATAAAATTCTTTACATTCTGAATGACAGTATTTTTTGCTTGATATAGCCAAATTTGGAGGCATTCTTTCATTTGGATCCAAATACGTGTTTTGGTTTTCGTAACTTTTATAGTCGATTTTTTGGCCATATGTCGCCAATATTTTGTCAAATATCACCAAGTTATTGCCTATTGCCATATTCTCGTGACCCTGACCCGTATTACCCAAAATGAGCCACTAATCAAATTTGATCAAGCATGTGACATACCTCAATCGTCTTTAGGTAATCAAAAACAGTAGAATATAAAATTGAATCAAAACCGTTTAAGCCATTTTTTAGGTAAAATTAGCTTGGCAGCATTCAGCAATGAAGCAAAATGACCCACTAATATAATTTTGTTTAACATGCGACTCAGCCCAATAGTCTTCTCGTGACAAAAAACGTTTTGTTTCAAAATTTAGGTAAAATTGATTGAGTCGTTGTTATATATAATTAGAATGACCCTAGCTCATTAAGACCCAAAATGACCCACTAATCGAATTTTCGCGAGCATGTGTCCAAGCCAAATGGTTTTCTCTTGCTCAGAAACGATATAATACAAAGTATAGTCAAAATGGTGAGTACCATTTTCTATATAAAATTAGCATGACCCATCATGACCAACAAATGACCCTTATAATCGAAATCTCTCGAAAGTTGGGCCTAGATCATTAGTTTTAGCATGCCGAAAAACATTAGATACAAAATTTAGATAAAATCGATTCAGCCGTTTTTTAGATATAGTTAGTTTGACCCTGACCCCTTATGATCCAAAATGACCCATTGATCGAATTTTCTTAAAAATCTGTCATAACCCAATGATTTTCTTGTGCCCGAAAACGATAAAATACAAAATTTAGTCAAATTTGCGCGAGACATTGTCTAGATAAAATTATAATAACCCAAAAGTGACCCACTGATCGAAATTTCTCGAACATGTGACATAGCCCAGTGATTTTCTCGTGCCAAAAATATGCTGTATACAAAATTTCGTTAAAATCGATCCACACCCGTTCTTTAGATATAGCTTGACCATGACCCATCATGACCCACAAATGACCCTTATAATCGAAAGCTCTCTAATATGTAACTTAGTCCATTAGTTTTCTCGTTTCTAAAAATTGTTACATACAGAATTTCGTTAAAATTGATCCTGCCGTTCTTTAATTATATATAGCTTGACCCAGACCCTTTATGATCCAAAATGACCCCTTAATCGAAATTTTTCAAACATATAACCTAGTCCAATGATTTTATCGTGCCAAAAAAATGTTGCATACAAAGTTTCGTTAAAATCGATCCACCTGTTCTTTAGATATAGCTTGACCATGACCCATCATGACCCACAAATGACCCTCATAGTCAAAATCTCTCAAACATGTGATTTAGCCCATTAGTTTTCTCATGTCAAAAAACTGTTACATACAAAATTTCGTTATAATCCATCACGCCGTTCTTTAAATATAAACAGCTTGACCCAGACTCTTAATGACCCAAAATGACCCATTAATCGAAATTTTTCAAACATGTAACCTAGTCCAATGATTTTATAGTCCCAAAAAAATGTTGCATACAAAATTTCGTTAAAATCGATCCACCTGTTCTTTAGATATAGCTTGACCATGACCCATTATGACCCATCATGATCCACAAATGACCCACATAGTCGAAATCTCTCAAACATGTGATTTAGCCCATTAGTTTATTCATGTCAAAAAACTGTTACATACAATATTTCGTTATAATCGATCACGCCGTTCTTTAAATATAAATAGTTTGACCCAGACCCTTAATGACCCAATATGACCCATTAAAATTTTTTCTCGAACATGTAACCTAGGCCAATGTTTTTCTCATGCCCGAAAACCATAGAATGCAATTTTTAGTCAAAATTGCGTCAGAAGATCTCTAGATAAAAATAGCATGACCCACAATGACCCCAAAAATGACCCACTAACCGAATTTTCTCGAACATGTTACCTAACCCAATGGTCTTCTTGTAATCCAAAGCGATACAATATAAAATTTGGTCAAAATCGTTAGAGCCGTTTTTTAGATAAAAATGGCTTGACCCATAATGACCCCAAAATGACCCACTAATCGAACTTTTTCGAACATGTGACCCCGCCCAATAGCTTTCTCGTGCCAAAAAACGATTGGATACAATATTGCCTTAAAATCCATCCAGCCGTTCTCTAGATATAAATAGCTTGATCCTGACCCATTGTGACCCAAAATGACCCAGTAATCGAATTTTCCCGAACATGGGACCTAGCCCAATGGTCTTCTCGTGCCCGAAAATGGTAAAATCCAAATTTTTGCGAAAATCGTTAGAGCCGTTTTTGAGATAAAATTTACCCACACACACACACACACACACACACAATTTTTGCTCGCATTATAGTATAAGATAACTTCTGGTTGATCATGGTTTTCGTCTGCATCATCTTAATTTTCTTCAGTTGTGCACAAAGCGATTATTAAGTCATCTGTAAGGGAGCATACTCTTCATTATTTTCTGCTCCCAACCAATTGCTAATGTCACTGATATCAACATCTGGAGCAACCATCAATTTTTTTAAAACAAGCTGACAAAATCTTCAGGTGTAATTTCTCTGTCATCCTCGTTTATTCCTCCTTCTATTTCGATTCTCCTCCTTCTATTCGCAAGTGATTTGTAGAAATGTTTTGCCACGAAAACAAGGAAACAGTCCCAAGAGACTTATGGACTGGCTGACAAAAATCGGAAAGCGGTCCTTATCAGTCAAAATGTCTATACGGACTATTTTACTTTGATTTCTTGCAATGCTCTGAGTAAAACTTACATTCTGACATTTCTAAATGAATTAAATAGAAAAGTGTGAAAACTTAAATCATGCATGGTTATTCCTTTCATAGATAACGTTAAAGAGTTGTAAGAAAGCTTGAGGTATTCTTCCGAAAAGATTTCAGAAAGTACTTTTTTATTCAGAATATGAGGCTGAAATAAATTTATATTGTGGAAATTTGCCGATCACTTTTCAAACTGGAAAAAAAAGTTACCAAACTGATCCGGATTATCCGGAGATCCGGATTAACGGGGTCCGAATTTGCGGGGTTCTACTGTATTTGTATCTATAAAAAAAGTAATAATAAAAGAGTAGTTTCAGTCACCCATGAGTAGTAACACGTTTTCGCTAGTCCCGCCTACACGTAATAGAATCATGCGATTATGGAAAATTTTTCGTTCTAATTTAATTTTATAGTACGTCTAATTATGCAACGAAAATAAATCGCCTCTCAGCTTCTTCTTCTTTTTTTAACACCCCCCCCCCAAAAAAAAAACTTTTAGAAGCAGATCATTGTTTTAATATTGAAGTGGGCGGGGCAAAATCTATAAGCTGTATTATTAGGTGTAGCATTGTTCACTTTTTTGAATATTTTATTTAAAATATTTCACTATTAACTATAGTTTTGGGAAAAACTTTCTTTCGTCATTGTTTTTGCCTCAAAACAGACATGCAATTAAAAACTACACATGTTAAACGAACTGCAACTAGTAGAAAAACTTTACTAACAAAATGGGATAAATGGGTGGGATTAAATTTATATCAACGCGGGTACTCATGGACAAAAAGTCAACGTAAGGGGTGGAGCTAAGAAATTTTTTTAATTTTTAGTGTGATGACGAATATAGAGAATGAGTATATATTTTTAAAATTTATAGACTTATTTCAGATTGGAAAATGTAGCAAAGACCATACAACCGTAAATTTTAAATAGATGGTTGCACAGTTATAGCAATTAAAGGTACGAAAAGAAACGAAAAACTATACAAAACTTATATAAATATTAAATGAATTCAATGAGGGGTTTATTAAATGATACAAGATACTACAAAAAGGGGTGCTGTAATCGACAAACATTGTTGTACAATAAAAAACACTACAGAAAATTTAAATATACAAATAGCATAAACAGCTTAAAGAATTTAAATTTATATGTAAAAAAAGAAATACATACACAAAATATACACAAATGTAATATGAATTTAATGAAGGGCTTTAAATGATAGAAAATGCAATAAAAAATGTGTTTTCAGAGACAAACATTATTTTACTATGAAAAAAAGTATAAAAAATTTTAATAATAAAAAATTAATTCAAAAAACATAAACGGATTGAAAAAATAAAAGATATAAAAATTAAAAAATATATATACTCACATCACACACAAATGAATCTAGTGAGGGATTTTAAATGATACAATATCTTTTTAAAAAAAAGACGTTTTAAGTGAAGGACATTGTTTTAAAAATTAAATACACTTTTGAAAACTAGGATAGAAGTTTTAAATAAATTTAAAAAAAAATAAAATAAACAGTTTAAGAAAATTAATATCCCAAAAAATAAAAATTACATATGCAATATGTATGCAATATGCAATATATACAAACCTTAAATGCGGATAGTTTTTTATATTATTATTCTGCGTAAAGTCATAAAAGAATAGTGTGAAAAATGTTCTTGAATCGTTTTGCATAGTTTTTTTTTATATCTGGTGCAATTTTCGACTATTGTAAGCGAATGTCTTGTTCTGCATTTAACCGTTTTTTGTATTTTGTTTTGATACTTGTGTAAGTGGAGAATTCAGCTTCACGCAGATATGTCGTTGAAAATGGGAATAAAATTAATATTGCTCTGTCTAAGAAGATTTTATATACATCTGTTAAACGAAACCAAAATTCAGTAATACGCTTGCTTTGAAAAGAGATTTCTGAATTGCTTTGAAATGTTCAATCAATGAAATTCTAATCGCATACCACAGAGCTTAAGCTGTGTGGTTTTATTTTTACATCGAATATCCATTCGATGTAAAGGATTTAGTACCCATTTGAAATTGTCCAGCATTTTATTTTGAAAAGCTGGAAAGTAATCGTCAAATGAATCTATCAGATATTCGAGATGATCTTGAATACTTTTCTGATTTTTTTTTTCAAACTTGATATTATGATCATTTCAGAACTTTTAGTAAGAGGAAAACAACTTATATCAGCCTTTTCTACGCATTCAGGCCAGAAGGTAAGTTTCCTCTTAAATGCCGCCACTCTGGAGTTTGCATCAAAAACGGTAACACTTTCTTTCTGCAACGATAAATTAATTTCTTTCATTTTACTAAAAATGTCCGCCAAATATGCCAATTTACATGACCAATCTTCATCATTTAAAATTGATTTAATTTTTTAAAACTGATTTTTTAAAATTGATTGATTTTTTAAAATTGATTGATTTTTTAAAATTGATTGATTTTTTAAAATTGATTTCTGAAATTGAGGGTTGTGATCTGTGAAAAAGTCTTCAACCTCTGCACGCAGCTCCAACAAACGTATCAACGATTTTCCTCGGAATAACTATCTTACTTCAGCATTGATGCAGGGACTGATGCAGGCTTCCTATAACTTCGTAAATTAGTTTGAAAATCTTCTTTCAAGTGGTGTTAATTTTATAAAGTTTATTATTTTTTATGGCATTATCCAGCTCCAAAGAATAAAACTGTTCTCCTTTTTGTTCGGTAAGCAGAGTTAATAGTACTGGCAGGACTTTTCTGTTTCGATTCGCATTGTGCATCTGATTCAGAATACTATAATTTGTAGCTTACTTTAAATAAAATTTTTAAAAAGCATTTAATGCAGAAACATAAAATAAAGCATTTCAAACCAAAAATATTATACGAAAAATAAATACAAGTGCAATGCAAGGTTTTGGGTGTATTATTGTGTTTTTCAACATAGTTACAGATATATTTATTTTTGACACACCCACACAAATTGCTACATATTTTTGAAAATCTCTCACTATGCTAATTTTTTAGCACTAGAACCGCAGGGTATTTTACTCAAGTTTTATAAAAAGTGTTTCTCACCAGAATTTAAATTTTAAACCATTTATCTTATTTAATTAACCTATTTTTCTGCTGCATACATTTAACATATCTTATGAAGAAAATTCTGGTTCGAATCGACTATTATTAATCTGGCAGGGGTCATTTTGACCCCTAATGGCGGTTCTAGTGTTAATGTTTTGCTTATTTTCCTGGAACGCCGAGGAGCCCTAGAACAGTTCAGGCGGAGCCCCAAGGACTCCGCGGAGCACACCTTGGGAACTTCTGTTTTAGGCAATTGCCTTAATAAAAAAATGCAGATTGTTCAAACAGGGACATGCGAAGAGAAAACCGCGCCCGGGGCAAAGTTTCAATTTCGCGCCCCTCCACCCCAACTTTTTCTACCGAGTGGCCAAAAATGACATTAGTAGTATAAATTTGGCGCCCCCTAAATATCCGGGCCCGGAGTGACCGCCCCCTTTATCACATGTTCGGTATTAAATGGGTAGGGCTTGTATAGGCTCAAGCCTTCAGGTAAGCCTCCCCACCTGGCTGAACCCTGTTCGGTATTAAAATGATGTGCTTGACGCTTACGGTTTATTTACGACCAATTGCGAAATATTGTTTGAGGTGTAGTTGAATGATATTGTCTTATTTTAAACCTTTAACGGTCAAAGCATTCTCGTTGCTAAGATGTTGAAATAAATGTTGACACCGGTAATTGCGAACAAACATATTTGTAATTAAGAAAAAAGGGATTTTTCATATACATAATAAAATGGATTTTTTAAATTAAATTCCGATGTCATTGTCGCACATGGAATTAAAATTTTGTTATTTTGTAGGGAATACAATTAACGTTAAACTGCTAAGCATATTGGAGTTTTTGCATATCATTCAGTCGAACATGCTTATTGTAGTATCTGGTGCGCATGTGATGAATAATTTTATTCACAGGTGGAACATATAGAATTATTTGGCTACCGTACTAAAGATGAATAATAACTGCTGGATGTGCATATTACTTGTGAAAATAAATTCCAGAGATCATGTACAGGGCTGTTCTAAAGATTTCAAGGACATTTTCATTTATTGACTGAAATTGCTGAATACAGGGTTGCGAATTTTCCATCCCATATGACTATTTGCTACCGCTAAATTTTAATGGTATTTCTTTTTTGTTTAATGACAGACTTTCGTAGATTTAATAAAGAAGATAATATTATTAAAATTTAGTGGTGAAAATCATTCATTAGGGCCGGAGAATTCTCATTAATATGAATAGGAATTTCCAATTGTTCTATGCATTTAATCGAACAAAATTTTAGGATACAACTTAGTATACATAAAAATTTAAATCATAGGGCTGCACCAAAACTTTGTGACTATTGATGATAATGTCAATAACGGAATAACATCTGCGTTATTCATTTTCTGAATTGTTTGTTTAAACATATTTCACCTTAATAAACTGTCAAGTTTTATTACAGTTTCTGAACGTGTCGGAAAGTGTTACATAAGCTATGCTGGAATCATGATTACTGTTCGTTCTTGTTTAGTGACGTATTTGATTATTATTTTATTAGTGTTGCAATGGTGATCAAAATAAATTGCTTATATGGTTAACCACTTGACTGTTTCTTTTTTTTTCGTAGAATAAATTGAAAATATGCGAAAAACACTTCTTTTTTAAAGCTAAAAGCTATAATATTCAGTCTAAACATTTCTGTCATTTGAAAAAATGAAATGGTATTAAAAAATATTAGTGGTGCGAGAGAGCTTTAAGCGATGGATCAAGCAAACTCTTCAAGCCCGTGCGACTTACGGGCATATCCGTTAGGTGGTTAAACTGCTCACATTACTGTAAATTACGACATTGTAGTTTTTAATGCGAAATGATTTAGTTTAAATAAAGATTAAATACAAACTTAATTGTAATGCGCACCAATGTCAAAAACGGCCCATAATAACCTGAAAATAATCTTTAAATAAAATCAGAGTTGTTACGGCTTCACCATAATCTTGTATATCGCGTCTCCATGGCGCATTCTTTTGTAACGGCTTCACCGTAACCTAGGATGCCGTGCGTCTCCTTGGCGCATTCTACTGTGCTTTAGTTTTGCCGTTTTGGCAACATTGGAATATCGTTTTGTAATTGTTTTGGTTTTCGGCGTTCTTAGCGGACCTATCGTGTGTTTCGCTAGATCTGTATTCTTTATTCGAAATGTAAATAATGTGTAAATAATTTGTATATAAAGAATTTTTATGTAATTAGTAGTATTAATTGAACCAGCGACCTAATGAGTATTAAAGATACTCGCAACATTCGACAGTTCGTTACATTATTGGTCCGCTCGCCGGTAGGACTTTCGTTTTAAATTCGAACTTGTTCTCCTTGTTCTATTTGAATTAAAATGGCTTCATTAATTAGTTTGAATAGGACTAGAGGCTCTTTAAAAGCCCAGTTAACAAGATTAGAAAATTCTGTAAATGAAAAAACTGATGAACTGTCTAGAATTCAAATTGAAACAAAAATCAAGAATCTTCAAAAACTGTCTACAAATATCGATGTACTTCGTCGTGATTACTATATAACAGCACCAGAAGATCATGATTTAACAGAAATTGAAGCTTCATTCGTCGAAATGGAAGAACGAGTAGAAAAGCTAGAGGTAAGTTTCAATCAATTATTATATTCTAATAAAAAAGAAACAAAAAATTCGGAATTAAGGATAAGTAACTGTAAAATTAAACTTCCTGACATACCTCTTCCGCTATTTAGTGGCAAATATGAAGATTGGAATACGTTTAAAATAGAGTTTAATAATATTGTTACGAATAATGAAGAATTGACTGATGTTCAAAAATTACATTATTTGCATTCCGCACTAAGAAATGATGCTAAATTATTAGAAACTCCAGATGATACATTTGATTCGTTATTCAAAGCGTTAGAAAATAGATTTGAAAATAAACGAATAGTTGTCAATATACATTTAAAGGCTGTGCTAGACTTTGAAAAAATTACACATGAATCATCTAAAGAATTAAGGCGTTTATTAGATGTTATAAAAAAAAATATCAGGGCTCTAAATAATTTAGGATTTGAGAGAAATAACCTTTCTGACATTTTGTTTACAACTATAATGTTAGAAAAACTAGATAAGGAAACGAGAAAACAATTTGAACTGTCAATAAACACCTCTGAAGTTCCTAGTTTTGACAATTTAATGGACTTTTTAGAAAAAAGAAGCCAATCGCTCGAAAGCATAAATAGAAGCAATTTAGCTAGACCAAAAATTTCTAGTGAAATAAAATCAAAATCCCTTTTAGTAAATACAAGTTCTGAAAAACAGTGTATTATTTGTGACTCATTTCATCCCCTATATAAATGTAATAAATTCTTAAATATGAATTTTGGTGAAAGATTTGCTATTGTTAAAAAAAATAAACTTTGTCTCATATGCTTTAACAAATCACATTTAGCAGCTAACTGTGTTTCGAAACATTTATGTAAACATTGCAAATCCCCTCACAACACTTTATTACATAGAGATAAAGAAATAGGTTCCAGTAATGAAACTCATTTCCAAAAACCAGGTGTTGATCAGACAGTACGTCGCCCAGAATCAAGTCCGACGCCTTCATTCTCACAAAATCTTTCTAATTGCTTATTCGCTTCAAATAAAACTGTTATCTTGTCAACTGCAGTTATTGACATAAAAACAAATAAAGGAAATTTCATCCAGGCAAGAACTCTCTTAGATTCTTGTAGCCAAATAAATTGTGTGTCGCTTGAATTTGCAAAGAAATTGGGCTTAAAGAAATCAAAGGTTTTTGCTCCAATATCGGGTTTGAATAACACAACCACAACATTAAATTATAAAATTAAAACTGTGATTTCAAATAAAAATAGAGATTTCACAAGGGAACTGGAATTTCTTGTAGTGCCAAAAATTACAGAAATAACCCCACTTACACCTAATCGTATAGAAATTGCTGATATTCCTACAAATATCCAGTTTGCAGATGCTGAATTTTATATCCCTGGGAGGATAGACCTGTTGCTCGGCGCGCAATGTTTCTTCGATTTATTAAAATCTGGTAAAATTCGCAGCTCATCTCAAAATTTGTTATTTCAAGAAACAGTGTTCGGATATGTTGCTAGCGGTGTCGTGAATAATTCCTCAGATGATTCCCAATATTGTGGTTTATTAACCAATGAAAAAATAGACGAATCCTTAAGAAAATTTTGGGAAATTGAAAATATTAATGATTGTAGTTCTTTACTTAGTAATGAAGAGAAATTTTGCGAAAATCATTTTGAAACAACTCATTATCTAACTTCCAATGGTCAGTATGTTGTTAGCATGCCTATGGAGGATGCTACACTTTTAGGAGAATCCAAAAAACTAGCCGAAAAAAGGCTCGATCAAGTTTGGCGCCGATTAGATAAGGATTCGAATTTACAACCTCTCTATTCGGAATTTATGGAAGAATACAAAAACTTAAATCATATGGAATTAGTTGAAGAATCAAAACCTGTAAAGGATCTTTATTATATACCATATCATGGGGTCTACAGGCCAGAAAAAAGTACAACACGCTTGCGAGTCGTTTTTAACGCTTCAACGCCAACGACATCTGGTTTGTCATTGAATGATATTCTTTTAAAAGGAAAAATTCCTCAACAAGAATTATTCGTAATTATGATACGTTTCCGAAAACATCGATATGCATTCACAGCGGATGTAGAAAAAATGTATAGAATGGTATTAATTGACCCATCCCAACGAGACTTCCTTAGAATCTTGTGGAAGGACAATATTAACGCGCCTGTAAAAACTTACAAACTTAATACAGTTACTTATGGGACATCTAATGCTCCTTATTTAGCAACTCGTGCTCTTAAACAATTAGCTCTAGATGAGCAACCAAACTTACCTCTAGCATCGTCAGTCGTTTTAAAAGATTTTTATGTAGACGACCTTCTTTCCGGGGAATCGACTCTCGAAAGGGCGAAAATTTTAAAGTCCCAATTGATTGAACTTTTGAAGTGTGGAAATATGAAATTGCACAAATGGTGTGCAAACCACCGAGAATTACTTGAACCTAATACTATGGCTGCCACCGAATATAATTTCGATGATCAAACAGATTGTAGTTCAGTAAAAACTTTGGGTGTTCTCTGGGAACCTTTAAGTGACTGTTTTCTGTATAAATTAAAGATTCATAACAAGGAATTGTATAGCAAACGAGATGTTCTCTCTTTGATTTCAAAAATCTTCGATCCACTCGGATTAATTGGCCCTGTAGTAACAAGGGCTAAGATCTTCATGCAGAAAACGTGGCTAGCTAAGATAGATTGGAATGAGCCATTACCAGATTCCATAGCGAAAGAATGGAGTGAATTTGTTTCCACTCTTTCAGAATTAGAAAATTTAAAAATTCCTAGATTTGTATTTCGTGAAGAGCGCATAGTCGTACATGGCTTCGCAGATGCCTCTTCTTTGGCATATGGAGCCGCCATATACATCCAGTATATACCAACTGAAGGTTCTCCTGATGCACATTTACTCTGTAGCAAGTCTAGAGTATCACCCATAAAAACAGTGACAATCCCTCGTCTTGAACTGTGCTCATGTCTTCTCTTAGCAAAATTAATGCATAAAGTTGTACCGTCACTTGACATTCCAATAGAAACTGTTTTTCTCTGGAGTGACTCCTGAATATCACTGGCATGGATTAGAAAATCTCCCCACCAATTGAAAACATTTGTGAGTAATAGAGTGGCTGCCATACAAGACCTCACGGACTCTTATGAGTGGCAACACGTATCATCGGAAAATAATCCTGCTGACGTCCTATCTCGAGGTCTAGATGCTAAAGAACTGACTAACTGCAAATTTTGGTTTAGTGGACCAAATTTTCTTCGGGACAGAATTCAGTATGCAGAAGATTATCCAGTAAAACTGGAAAACAACACTGACTATGAGTCCGAATTTAGAACAAAAAATAACAGTAACTTTTCACTTAGAACTGAAATTTGTTTTTATGATTGTTTATTCTCCTTAACTAATAATTTTTTGAAATTAATTCGTATTACTAGTTATATTTTTAGATTTCTAAATAATTGTCGAAAGGGTAAGGAGAAAAAAAGTGGTGCCTTATCTGCAAGTGAATTGAGATTTGGAGAAATTTTTCTGATTAAACAGGTACAGTATTCAGCCTTCTCTGAAGAGCTTAAGCATATGAAAAACCAGAGGAGCATTTCAGGTAACAGTAAATTAAAATTTCTAAATCCTTATATAGATTCCGATAATTTAATTAGAGTTGGAGATCGTTTAGATAATTCCAGTCTGACCTATGAGAGGAAACACCCTATAGTGTTACAATATGATCATAAAATAAGTGAAATGATTTTTGAATATTTTCATTCCAAATTTTTCCATTTAGGGCCACAATCATTGTTACATCATGTCCGGCAAAAATATTGGGTAATAAATGGGCGATCCTTGGCTCGTAAAATAGTTCACAAATGTGTAACGTGCTTTAAAAACAAACCAATAGGGGCAAATCAAATTATGGGAAATTTGCCAGCCGAACGAGTAAATCCTAGCCCGCCATTTCAAAAATGTTCTGTTGACTTTTGTGGACCCTTTATGATTAAGTATAAAAATCAGAGAAAGGGGATATATAATAAAATTTACGTCGCGATTTTTGTTTGTCTTGCCACAAAGGCAATCCATTTAGATATAGTGACAGATTTAAAATCTGAATCATTTATTGCCACACTGAAACGATTTTTCGCTAGAAGAGGTAAAAGCTCAACCATAATGTCGGATAATGGGACTACTTTTGTAGGTACAAATAAAGAGTTAAAGAAATTACATGCTCTTGTATGCAAACCCGATGAAGCTTTGTCAAATTTTTTGGCTTCCGAGGCTGTCGATTGGAAATTCATCCCTCCTCGTGCACCCAATTTTGGTGGATTATGGGAGGCTGGGGTGAAATCCTTTAAACATCATCTCAAAAGAACTTTGGGCAATTCTCGAGTCACGCTCGAAGAATTTTGGACATTAATCACCGAAATCGAAGGGGTTCTAAATTCTCGTCCCTTAGTACCTTTGTCGTCAGATCCAAATGAAATTGAAGTCTTGACCCCTGCCCATTTTTTGGTAGGTCGACCCATAACTTCAATTCCTGAACCGAATTTGACTAAAATTGATGATAATAAATTATCACATTGGCAAAAATTAACAAAAATGACCCAAATTTTGTGGAAAAAATGGAACACTGAATATTTAGTTAATTTACAGCAACGGAATAGGTGGTATATTGAGAAGGACAACCTAACGGAAGGGTGTATGTTTATCCTAAAGGAGGACAATTTACCTCCTGGCAAATGGGCATTAGGTCGTGTCATTAAAGTAATATATGGATCTGACAAAAAAATTAGAGTTTTAGATATAAAAACATCAACAGGTATAGTTACGAGGTGTGTCTCTAAAGTTTGCCCACTTCCTTCAGAGAATTGATGAATTCTGTTATTTTGAAAGATTTAAATAATTATATTATAGTTACCATTATTGTATATTTGTATTGAACTGTTTATTATGTATAGCAATTTCATTTGAGATTTAAAAATATTTTAATTCTTAGCTTCATAATTTGTGTAGCTTAACTTTATAACATAAGTGTAAACTTACGTGTCTTCGTCTCTATATATTCTTGATTAACTATTAACTTGTTAACTTTATTAGATTGTTACATTTATTGAGTGTTAATTTGATAACTATCTTGCATACTATTCAAGTGTAATTATTGTTTGTATTATAACTTATCTATTTGCATTTGGTAAACTTATATTAAGTAATACATTAAGTAATAATATTGAAGAAGTACATTGTATTTTATCGAAAATACTGTATTATTGATTGTAGAATTGAAATTTCTATTATTTGCAATTATTTATTGTTACATTTAGTATTATTGTTGAATGTTGGCACATATCAACGGGGGCCGGTATGTTACGGCTTCACCATAATCTTGTATATTGCGTCTCCATGGCGCATTCTTTTGTAGCGGCTTCACCGTAACCTAGGATGCCGTGCGTCTCCTTGGCGCATTCTACTGTGCTTTAGTTTTGCCGTTTTGGCAACATTGGAATATCGTTTTGTTATTGTTTTGGTTTTCGGCGTTCTTAGCAGATCTATCGTGTGTTTCGCTAGATCTGTATTCTTTATTCGAAATGTAAATAATGTGTAAATAATTTGTATATAAAGAATTTTTAAGTAATTAGTAGTATTAATTGAACCAGCGACCTAATGAGTATTAAAGATACTCGCAACATTCGACAGTTCGTTACAAGAGTTGACCTATCCAAATTCATTGTATAATTTTAAACAAAAATTTCAGAAACGGACTTAATTTTGGGGATCGTACAAGCTTCGGAACATACACTGTCATATTGGTATGACTTTATATATTAAAAAAATCCACCCAAACAATCCAAGAGATATGGACTCAGTATTCATCGGCCGCATGCACCGGTTTGTTATGCATCAAGTCATTTTTAACTTTATATATAAACAAACATATTTCAAATGAAAATTACCCGCATTCAACTAAAGTTCGAACCCAGTTGCCTTTGACAGCACATAGTTTGAGTGCTATCGGTCTGTTTCTTCAACCGAAACTGTGTACTCATTTTGTAAAAATAAATAAATAAATAAATAAATAAATAAATAAAATAAAATAAAATAACGAGGACTTGCATTAATAATTGGAAAATCACATTACTTCTGTTTTATTTTTGTTTCAACTGCCATGCATGGTCGCAGTCACTTGATATATTTTCACCCTTTTATTGATGCTAATATGGTTAGCGTTCAAACTAATATATGTTACATCAACAACTTTCTAAAGTAATATTGGGTACACTTACTAAATACAAACTCATCCTCACTGAATGTGTAGAAAGATCTCTACACAGACATACCGAGATTTAATATAACGAGTTGTCGATTAAAGAAAATGCTCTTTATTTCGTTTTAAACAGCTAGATTATGATAATGACTTTTTTTCAGAATTTTTACTTAAAGTGTATTTCTGAAAAAATATTTAAAAACACTATTATGTGAGATAGAATTCTCTCTGCAAAATCATAATTTAAAAATATATAGAGATAAAATTTTCTTTACAATTTCTTTTAATTTTGATTCTAAAACATCAGACCAAGTGAAGTTACCAAAGATCATTCCTTGAATCATGACATTACCATTTCCAACGATTTCATTTGAATAAATATTATTCCAGCGTTCTTCTTACTTTTCGAATTTGTTGAAATGCTATATTTGATTATTATATAGAATAAATAGATTGCAATAAAGTAAAGTGTTATTGTGTTGCGTTTATGATACCCAATTAATTAACACGACAGATATAGATCAAAAGGAATGATGCGCTCTGTGGGAGGTCATTCTAAGGGGACCTAACCCGTACTTACGAAGGAAATCTAAGAATCGGAGAAAACCACGGAAAAATTCCTAACGATTAGGCCAACGACCGTGATTGGGTTCGAATCCAACCCAAGCACTTGCCGTCTTCCAGTTTTGAAAGCAGAACTTCTCGGCCACTGGCAGTACCTAAATAAGTTAATATTTATTTTCTCTTTCTCTTTTCCTCACATTATGAAGACATTACGCCAGGGTTCATACGGTTACTGTTATTTTTCAGAAAAGTACCAATCAGTGATGGTAACTTTGTCAGCCAGATTTTCCCGCAAAATTTCCCACATTTTTCCTTCCTAATGAAATTTTCGGTGCAGTAAATAATTAATAATTTTTGAAAGATTTTTCTTATTTTGGTTAAAAATAAAGTAATACTAGAGGATTAACATATGGAAAAAGATATATGTATATATATACAGAAATAACTTGTTTTATTTAAAGTAAGCATATTTTTTCGACGATTAGTAATAATTTGAAATATTTCATTTTAAAACAATTTAAGTGTATCTGCAGAAAAATCTGAAAGTGAAGAAATCGAGCTCATCTTAATTTTACAAGCTTATACAAAAGACACATATCAATGAAAAGCTTTAGTAATGGATTTAATTAACAATTAGTTCTGGGATTCTAGGGAAAGTGTGTTACATCTCCTAACATAACATTTTAAAATATCATATAATTTGTATTTTCACTTAGAAAAGAATGTTTCTTTCTTCGAGTGTTCATTCTTGGGCAGCGAAAAGCAATTTCACAATAGCCCATCTTATGTATTGTATCTGAATGGCAGGGCAAAAAACCTTTTTCTGTTCAGATTTAGTCTGATTCTAGGGATTTCCCAGAAATGTCGATCCAGAATAATAAAGAAAACCCTATAATGTTTGATCGCCCATTTTTGTCTATTGTAAAATATCGCATTCTACATAAAAAAACGGATTGGATAGATAATAATGCATTGCAGGGAGCAGTAGTTAACACGAGGATACCATACATCTGCCGTATTCTCTTAACCCTTTCCGGCAGGGGCAAATTTTGTTGTAAAATAAGTAATTATTGGCTGCAATCGGAATTTGTAAACGACTTTTTTGGATATTATGAACTCCTTAATTTAAGCTTTCATTGTAAAAGCAAAATGTCATTAAAATATTATTGGTGCCGTTTGGAATAAAAATTAGGTATCCCGGACTGAGCACAATGTACCGGAAAGAGTTAAACAGCACTCAGCATATAATGCGATTATCCAGTTCTGATTTCATCCACGGTTGTAAGAATGAACAACCCTTCATACTATAAAGAGAAGTGCACCGTTCAGATAATGAAGCGGGCGACATGGACGACATTGTTTGGCCTCCCCATGTATTACTACGGTGTTTGAAAATGTTTATTTTAGTCACTTAAAGTAATTTAAATGTTAGAGTCTGAACGATGTTTTGAGAATCATACACAGTAATTACGCCACTTACTTCAGGGAGAAATTATTCAAGGGAGTAAATTGTCAAAAACATCGAGATTTCCCTCAAAATCACAGAAATTCCCATTTTCCCCACAGAGTTCTCTTTTCCCTTCAAATGAGGAAAACTTCCCAAGAACTACAATCACTACTCCTAAGTGAAAGAACTCCACCCGTATACTAAATAATCTTCATTCGTATTCAATGGCTTAAGCCCCGAACGGAACTTAGGTATCTACTAAACGGAAAATATTAATTTAGAAAATAAATATGGCTTAGTGCCAGTTTTTAAAAATCAAAACTCGCTATTGAAATTTCACGGTACGAATTGTTTTTCTAAAATAAATTGTTTCTACAATACATACTGTGTTATTTGGTATTACTGAATTATCCCGCAAACCTATTTAGCCAAACTATATAAATTCCTTAATTATTCGCCAAGTTATGCAAATTGACATGATTTTAATTTTAAATAACGAAAGACCAAATAAATTAGTATAACGTAATATATTATAATTATGCATATTAAATATATTATATGCATATCATATATAATATATATTATATATTTTACTCATTATTAATAATCATACATTTTATAAGTAATTTTTTATAAAACGTCAAACTAAATCAACGGTGATGGTATACAGAAAAAAATTTAGGAAACAGGAGAAAAAAAAACCCTGAGAGACTGACAATACAGGGAAGGTGTCTTTTATAAGTTTATTTTAGAAAAACAACTCATACCGTGAAATTTAAGTAGTAAGTTTCGATTTTTTAAAACTGGCACAAACACTTGTGATTTTTTTCTAAATTTATATTCTCCTTCGAGTAGCTAAGTTCCGTGCGGGGCTTAGGCAAATGAATACGAATGAGCAGGGGTGCAAAAATCTAGGCGCCAGAGGGTAGTCTCTCACCACTAAAATTTTAAAGTTTTTTTCGCTCAAAATTTAATAGCATTCTAGCAGGAATTTCACACGAAATATTAGACGAAGAAAAACGAAATAAATTTTGTGGTGGGAAACTGCCTGCTGGCGCCTAGATTTTTGCACCCCTGCGAATGAGTATTACTTACAAGGGGACCACCAGACATGGTGCTCACAGATTTTGATGATTTCAAAGTATATTGTAGGGGTCATACCACTTATTATTCTGGTGAAAGGATTCCTTCAAATGGACCTTGGTTTTTGAGAAATTGGGGGTCATATTTCAAATACCTAATTGTACAACATCTGACTGTGAATTCGTGGCGTCGTGCCAACGCACGTGTTTGTGAATCGAAAGGTTGTGAGTTCGAATCCATCCTCGGCTTCTATTTTCTTTTTTACACGTTACAAATTTTAAGTATTTTTATTACTAGAGAAATTGCTACAACTTTTATATTTTCTTAATAAACTTCATTTACATTTTTGAATTTTTTCATGAAATTTTTTTTTGTCCAATTTTTAAACTAATATTTCCTTTGATAACACAGCAAAACTAATTTAAGCCTAGAACTTTTTTTTTCTTAAATATTATCTATATTTTTTACTTTATGCACAATTCTGAAATAATGATTTTTCTTTTTTTCTATCGCTTTTTTCTTTTATTTTATAGTACTTTAAATGCAAATTTATCATTTTTTGTATAAATAATACAAAATAATTTTCGCGTGAAATTTCTCAATAATTTGTAGGATTAGATAATTCAAGTAATGCATATCTTCGAAAGAGTAATAAAATATTAATACAGTAATGCTAATATGCAAGTTGTTACCAGCTATCCAAATGTTTAATTTTCCGATTTTCTGTAAACACATTTATCTCACAAGTTGAATCTCAACAAAATTTATCGTTTGCACAAATAAGAAATTACAGATTACATTCATTTTTATTGCAAATCAAAACACTCTTTCCGTAATTCAATTGGAGTGCAAAAATCGTTTGTTAATAAAATTTACGATATATATAAAAATACTATTATACTATTTTTTTCTTTCTTCGTCTGCTTTCCTTTCCTCCGTAATATAAAGATTTCTTTTTATAGATCATATATTTGCACTTATACAAAAGATGATTAAACATTTTTTTTTTATCTTTTAATGTATTTTTAAACATATTTATAACGAATTAAGTATTCAAGGAATATAATTATGGAAGTTTTAAAAAATGAAGTTTCACATAAATTAAATCAGATTTGCATTTAGATTAAAAATTTGCGTTTAGAGTAAAAAATACTGATTTTCTCTAAAAGTTCATAAAAGTAAACTTAATTTCTTAAGGGGACAGTTTACCCCAAAATTGATCAAAAAATCAATTTTTTTTTAAACATTAAATGAAAGCCTGTTTAATTGTGAATATTTTAAAACCTCTTTTTCATTCATACGACAATCATATTTTGACATGTTGTAAATTTTGTTAATACACCTAACGCAATTCCCACACTAATGATAACTTTAAACTTTTTTCCCCTCTATGTTTATATTTACTTCGCCTTCATGTTTTAAAAATGTTAAGGCTTTTTTTGTATTTGATACAGATATTTAAAATGTTTTGTACAATTTGATTGTTATATAAATGTTGAATATGCGCATTAAATTAGACTTAACGTTATTATTATTATAATTGTTATTAATAACAGTATATATGAAGATGTGTTAGATTTCAGCATTTTGCACAACTTATATCAAATAAAAATATATAGTAAATGTAGCATTACATTATCTAAAAATCCATGCACAGTGTTGTGTAATACACATTTAAAAAAAAGGTGATTGATTAATCTAAAAATATTATTATTTAAAATTGTGGAGATTTTAAAATATTAAAATTTTCTTATACTTTTTCAAAATTTTAATTAAATACGCATTTTTATTTAATTATTTGTTGCAAAATGTACGTATAGTTGAACCCTGAACTGCAGTCAGTTCACCAATTGAGCCATATTTTTTGAAATAATAGTAATAATAAAATATTGAAAGTGTAAACTGTCCTCTTCAGAAAATATCAAAAGGTTCAAAGCTGTAGAATTCCCAATTCTGCTTAAAATTTGTAACATGTAAAAAATATAAATATAAGTAAAAAAGAAAATAGAAGCCGGGGATGGATTCGAACTCACAACCTTTCGACTAAGAAGAACAAAAGTCATATATATTCATTATTTAATTATTATATAATGAAAAAATAAATGCGTGATTTACAACATTTAGATAAATTTATTTCTTAATATAAAAAAGCATTAACCCCTTAACGCGCAGTGTTGCCGGGTCGGCAACACCTAAAATTCCCTCTGTTTAGAGACACAAAAACTCCGTGAATATTTTAAAAACTACTCTAATGGCTATTTTAAATCTTTCTTATGAGTTCTAGATGGCAGCACAACAGAGATCAAACTCTATTGTTTTTAAATAATATATAAAATGTTTTACTGTAATACGCTCTTCACAGCAATGCTCTTCTCACTGCGCTTATCAATGTTTTACTTATGGGAGGTTACCACTTCGGCAACAGCTGTATAATTAAAGTGGTTAGTGCAATCTTTACAAAACAATACCTCTGTACTCCTCTAGGCCTAAATAGATTGCCTAATTATTTTTTTCTTTAAATTCCAACTTTAAAGAGTAGTGCGCCGGAAAAGGTTAAAGTAACACCATACTTAAATAAAATATGTTTAATCTATTTAATAAAAGACTAAATTGTGTGGCTGAAACCAATAATACCGAGCATACCTCTTACCTTTTCACACCAGGCGGCCATTTTTCTATTTTTATGTTAGCTGGGCGTAGGTGATTAAATCTGCAAATAGAGTTTGATCATAATCATTTCATTTAAAATAAAATAAAATAAAACTATTGTAACACGCGCATTCCAAAGGAAAAAGAAAAGAAAGAAAAAAAATAGACTGTCACGCGTCACATGACCTGAGTTTTGCTAAATTAAAAAAAAAATGTAGTTGTAATATTTTTTCGCTTAAAAAAAACTGGCAACACTAGTTCTATTAAAAAAATATTCTTTTTCTTAGTGATGTTCGAATGTTGATTGTGAACTGTGGTTCATCTCTTGTGATGGTGGCGTGCGCCAGAATTATGTAAAAAGTTTTATTTGTATGTAATGTGTGTGTTAGTCTATTATATGTGAGTGCCGTTCTTTTCAAGTAATAAAAAGTATTTAAAGAAGCCTGCAGACCCCGAGATATCTAATATAAGTTATGCTCTTTCTTTCTTCTCTTGTACATTTGTGAGACAACTTCTTACAAAATGTCTACCCAACGTCTGGCCACGAATCAATTCCAACGTATTCAGCTATCTTAGTTCCAGAAAAGTTCGATATTTTTCATAATGAAATACGATTAATAAGAATGAAAAAATGGCTCGAGCGGTCGTGCTCGTCTGTTTGTGAAGTATATTTTAAATGATTAATATAGTAAGTTTGTTTCGTTGATGTGAAATCATTCGATTGCGAAATATGCACGAAATAAAATGCATGAATGTTTAATGCAAGAAAGTAGCTCGAGCAGTCGTTGCTCGTTTGTTTGTGAAATGAGTTCTTCAATGCTTAGCATGTCCTTTGCCTTTAAAGTTCCCGTTCTTCGTTTGTGAAAAAATTTCCACGGAATAATCTTATGCCAAGCACCATTTTCATTTGTTTGTGATATATGTTCTACGGATTGAATTTGTTTAATTTTCTGCTTCTCTAATTTTCGCCGTTTCATCTGATGTGTGTTTATTTTGGAACATTTTAAAGTTCGATAAATATTTTTGTCATATATTTTCATTAAGTAAGCCAAGTTTTAAAGTATCTATAATTCTTTTCGCAAGTTACCACATTTTTCCTGTCTGTAACTTTTGCAAATCACATATTAGTTTTAATTTATTGATTATTTTACAATTTATTTATGTATTGTGTAATTCCCCTTCCCTCCCCATGCTTATATTTTTATTCTTTACTTTATTTTCATTCTGTGCATGCATGTTTAATTTTTATCTTGATTAAATAACAACTTTTCTTACTTCAAATAAAAAAGAAAAACAATTTAAAGAAAGGGTTGATAAATAATGAAATAAGCATTTATTTACGTTGATATTATTTTGCTTTTCTTTTTGCAAACAAGGAAATAAATTGATAGAGAAAAAAAAATATTAAAATGTATTTAAACCTTTAATACAAGTGTCATATGGTATGTGTTTATTAATTATTTTTTTGTTTGTTTTGTTGTTGGTTTCGCAAGGTAACAGAATTTAATTGGAAATTTTATTTGAGAGTTCTGTTGTTAGTTATTTTTTAAGCATTTAATTTAGAGTTCCTGATATATTGTGAAATAGCATTGAATATGATTTTCAAAACAGATTGAGCAAGTTTTTGCATTTATTTATTTATTTTTTATGAAATAAGACTTTCTTTCTTTTAAAGTTATATTGAAAAATCTACATTACGTAGTCTTGTCTTGATAATATGATAATAATATTGATTGACATTTTAATTATTCAGATATGTTTTGACTTATTTAGAACATTGTTTATGAATGTTGCCAACAATTCAGTACTAGTTTTATATCAGTTAAAATAATGTTTTGATTAAATGACACGTAATTTAAAGTATATTTTCTTTCAAAAAAAATAATAAAATAAAATAAAATTTAAAAAATTTAAATTTTAAAGATACTTAAAAGTATAATGAAGTTTAATTATTTTAAAAGTATATTTTGCTAACGTTAAAGTTCACTGTTTTGTTTTATTAATGTCTTGTTTATATGAGTTGTAAAGCAAAGCTCACGTCCGGGGAACAATTTAAGTCGAATTTTTAGCTTTTTGTGGGGTATATAGCTTGTTGTTTTGCTAAAGATAAGAATGTCCGAGCTCAATAAAGCACGAAAAGAAGACCTGTTTCAGGTCGCTGTAGAAATGAATTTAGATGTACAGCCATCTAAAACCGTTGTCACATTGCGTGATAAGATTAAATCCTCTCCCTCGTACGAAGTTGATTTCGTGAATTCGTTAGTCAGAAACCAATTTGCGACTCGCGAGGAAGAACAGTGTAGACGAGACTTAGAGGAAAAGCAAAAAGCAGCTGAGTTAGACCAGCGTAGACGAGACTTAGAGGAAAAACAAAAAGCAGCTGAGTTAGAACAGCGTAAACAAACCTCATAAAAAGTTTTATTTTGTAGAAGAACATGAAGTACAAAATAATACGTGTACTGATGCGGTCAAAGTGTGTCCATAGGCCTTACGTAAAGATGAAGGCAAAAAGTTAAATTCCGATGACAGGAAAAAACTTAGATATTCCAAAAAGGTTTCAAAAGTGTTTTCGACCAGGGGGAGAGACAACCCCAAATCTTAAACGTTTTGTAAATATTTCAAAAAGTGTGAAAGAACGTGTTGAAACAAGGCCAGCGGAAGAGATATTACAATAAAAATCATAGACGATTATATTTCAAGCTCGGTGAAAAAGCATGGATTAACCTACACCCAGTTAATAATGCAGGTAGAAATAAAACATCAAAATTAATGCCTAAGAGAGATGGCCCATACATAATTTTGACTCAAAAGTCACTAGTGACATATGACATTGCTAGTCTAGAAAATCCTACTGAACGAATTGGATCTTACTACGTTTCTGCCTTGTTGCCTTTCCAAGAATCTGAAACTATTCCAGTTGCACCCTTGAGAAAAAGAGGAAGACCCAAAAAGCATCCTGTTTCCTCTCCGAGACGTAGATCGGAAACAGAGGGGGAGGATGTAACACGCGCATTCCAAAGGAAAAAAAAGAAAGAAATAATAGACTGTCACGCGTCACGTGACCTGAGTTTTGCTAAATTGAAAAAATGTAGTTGTAATATTTTTCGTTTAAAAAAACTGGCAACACTAGTTCTATTAAAAAAATATTCTTTTTCTTAGTGATGTTCGAATGTTGGTTGTGAACTGTGGTTCATCTCTTGTGATGGTGGCGGGCGCCAGAATTGTGTAAAAAGTTTTATTTTTATGTAATGTGTGTGTGTTAGTCTACTATATGTGAGTGCCGTTCTTTTCAAGTAATAAAAAGTATTTAAAGAAGCCTGCAGCCCCCGAGATATCTAAGTTAAGTTATGCTCTTTCTTTCTTCTCTTGTACATTTGTAAGACAACTTCTTACACTATTACTAATTTAATTTAAAATAAATATCTGTCAGATACATTTGAAATACACGTTTATCATCTCTGCTAAGAAAAGAAAAGACATGTAACTGTCATAAATAAAAACAGGTTAACCACTTCGTTTTTTACACATGCCAAGAGGCCATTTTTAATGAAAATTATTTTTCACAATAAAACTTCATAAAAGTTACATTTTTTGAAAGATCGTTCCAAAAAATTCATGTTAGAGCGATAAATTACATTCAAATATGTATATATTCTCAGATTACTTCAGATGAAATTAGGCTGATAGCTAAATATCTAATACCTTTAAGGTAAAGAAATAAGAGGGATTTCTTCATCTTATGCATTTAAAAATGTTAAGCTACATAGTTAATCATTCGTAAAACGAATTTTCTAGAGAGCAATAAAAAATAACTAACCTGTGACAAAATGCGACTTTGTCCGTGACCTCATTGGTTTATAAACACATGAATATTTTTCTTCCTTGTACAACTGTCCTATAAATTGTGAGCTCGCTGTTCATTGAACACGATTCATTTCTAAGTTATAGCTTGCATTCTCTGCTCAGACCGAAGTTGATTTTTCCATTTTTCCATTACTTCATGCGGTAAAACATGCATAAAAATTGCAACGCGTAATTATACATAAAGTACTTTTTCCCTATGATGCAGACTGCGAAAAATTCCCTGTAAATTTCAGTTATTTAAATCTTAAATTCACAGTAATTTTTTGAACCTGGCACTGGATGTTTTGGGTGTTGTATTAACTAAAAGGCGCCCACTGGCAGAAGACCCGATTTAGGAAGATTGTTTAATATGTTTTAAATCTCCTCGATAACGAACATATTACACTGCTGGCCATCGTAAATGCAACACCCTGAAGGAAGCATGCAAATAATATGAAATTTACAACATGCATTAGCTGAGGTGAGATATGCAAATGATTAGAATTTCAGCACAGACGCATATCAAGCGCGCCTGTGGCGCCACCTCAAAGCGCTATTTAAGGCTTGGAGATTTCGACGGTTTCAAGTACAGCAATTGTGTTTTTCTTGCTTTTTTTTCAAAAAAAAACGATAAATTATGCCTCGTAGGAAACAACGATCATCTTTTGATCAAGTATCCGAGTTTGACAGAGGAAGGATAGTGGCATACCGAGATTGTGGGTTATCTTTCAGGGAAATCGGTCGTCGTGTTGGACGAAACCAAACAACTGTGATGCGGATATGTGATCGTTGGGTGCAACAGGGTACGACGGACAGACGTGATCGACCGCATTGACCTCAGTGCACCACGTCACGTGATGACAGGCAGATTGTACGCATGGCAGTGACGGACCGCTCAGTCACATCACGAACCATATCACAGCATATTCAGTCTGTAACGCATCATCCAGTGTCTGCGCGTACCATTCGACGTCGTTTACAGCAGAATGGTCTGTCCGCAAGACGTCCGTTGCTTTGTCTACCTCTGACGCGGAACCACAGACGTCTCCGCCGCCAATGGTGCGATGAAAGAAGGATGTGGACGACAGAATGGAATGAAATTCTCTTTACTGACGAGTCACGCTTCTGTATGCAACACCACGACGGTCGGATTCGAGTCTGGAGACACCGTGGAGAGAGGATGCTGAACAGCTGCATTATGCACCGTCACACTGGTCCTGCACCGGGTATTATGGTATGGGGCGGTATCGGATATCTCTCTCGCACTCCTCTAGTACGCATTGCCGGTACTTTAACCAGCCAGCGCTACATCTCCGAGGTGTTGGAGTCAGTTGTCCTTCCTTACCTTCAGGGCTTGCCAACAGCCATATTTCAGCAGGATAATGCACGGCCACACGTGGCACGCATTGTCCAAGGGTTCTTCGTCAATCATCAGATTGAATTGCTTCCCTGGCCGGCGCGCTCTCCGGATCTTTCGCCGATAGAAAACATGTGGTCCATGGTTGCTCAACGACTGACCCAGAGTTCATCCCCAGCTGTCACACCAGATCAACTTTGGCAACATGTGGAAGCTGCTTGGTCTGCTGTACCCCAATAACACATTCAAAGTCTCTTTGAATCAATGCCAAGGCGTGTGGCAGCTGTGATCTCCAACAACGGCGGCTACTCTGGGTACTGATTTTGGCAGGAACCACGCTTCATAGAATGCTGTAAATTTAATCATTTGTTACTTGGTCAACATGTTATCTACACAATAAATTTTGTTGTGATATCTCTTGTTTTTCTTGGTGTTGAAATTTGGGTGGCCAGCAGTGTACAACTGATAAGCAAATGGGGCAGTTAAGTTTTATCCCGGCCATGTCATATACAATTGGTCGAAATATTGGACCACTTTGGTCACCCTGAGTTCAAGGCGACTAAAGTGGTAGCCAGGTAATAATAATGTCCTTAAAAAATAATAAAAAGCATACTAATACCCAATAAAATACATTTATACATCTGCATTTATTTACGGTATAAAAAAATAAATCGCTTATGGCTACCTCTTCAAAACATCAAACCATCATCGACTAAAAGAAAAAAAGCAGACAATAAAAAAGACATTGGCAATCATCCAAAGCATGCATATGATAGAACACCTACATTTATCCCCATTTTAGGATAAATTGGGCCACATGTATCCTTTGAGGTGCAGAACACGTTCATTGTTTAAAAGTTGAAATTAATTAGTCACACCGGAATTTAAAAAGAATTTAAACACGAAATATTTAATATGAACTTTAAAATATTCAAGTTTACTCGAAGGGCGATTAAAATAATCAAATATAAATATTAACAATTAATTTCTTTTAAAAACTTCTAGTACTTCCAAGCCTTTAATGAGGTTCTTCCTCAGACAATATTTTCTTTATTTATGATTTCCTTTTTAAAAATGAACGAGACTCGTGGCTTGAATATTGAATTAGTTATGTTTTAGGTGAACAATAAAAATAAGTATTTGATTGTTGTACCATAAATTTTAATACGTCGTTTTCTCAAACTGTCAGGATTTATTTTAAGGATATTAAATCATTAAACTCGGTGTATTATACGATAGGGCATCATTACACATTTGACTGTTTTTGCATAGGATTTCTACGGATTCTTCGATAATGAATAAATAATAATTTGATGTTAGGAATATGATTTTCGTATGATCATAATCTATTGTGGTATTCTGATTGATATATAAACGAGAGAGAGCAGTAGATTGGCGACAAAATTTTACATCTGCTTTATGTTCTTTTATTTTTTTCTGAGTTTTCTATTGGTTTTTCCGATGTAATTTATTAATTTATTTCAATCAATTCTAAAATTAATGGCATTCACATTACCTAATTCAACTGCCGGTATTGGATTGATTTTCGTTTTCTTTTCATTTCTTTGGTGGACAGGCTTTTCAATTTATATTTACTCATTCATTTCGCTCATTTCCAAAACGAAATCATGTATGTGTATAAATAACAAAAAGAATGTATTCTCTGAGGAAGAGCCTGATTGAGGTTTGAAAATACTAAGATGTTTTTAAATAAAATTAACTATCGACATCTCTAGTTGATTATTTTAATCGCCTTTTAAGTAAACCAGTACATTTTAAAGTTCATATAATATATTTTGTGTTTAAAGCAAGGCGAAATTCGTGTTCCGTCATATGTTTTAATGTCTTGGGGAAGAGCGACACGTATACGTGCCGCGAATCCTTGTTTATATCCACCAGTAATATTTTACAGTGAAATTTGCCTTACTTAATCGAATCATTTTCCCGATTTAATAAGACACAAATTTCTGTTTATAAAAACCGGTGATAAATCATTAAAAATTTCCTAAAAGGCTCCCGTCGCGAAGGGGTTAATTTGATTTGGAAAAGGCCTAGTAAAAGTACCTTCTCTACAGAAAAACATAAGTGTGGTCAGAAAAAATAGGTAATGCATTATAAATTTTTATTTTAGTCATGGAAATGCTTTTGAAAACACAATTTAAAGATAAAATTAATAAATGGATTAGCAATGTCCTAAATGTTCTCTCTATATAAAAATATTACCGACCATTAAAATTTCAATACAAATTTTAATATAAAATGCCGAAGTATTTCCAAACTTTTATTATGTAAAAACACCCGATCTATCAATAATTCATGAGTATTTTCTGCTAAACATAAAAGTTTTAATTTTGCGCCTCCTTCATTCTATTAAAAATTAATTTATAGAAGAAGTTAATAAAAGATGAATCCGAAAAGGAATCATTTTACAAAGAATTTAAATTACAGATTCTTGTAAATTTTAAGTTTTTTTCGATTAGATTAACCTTTTCCGGCGCGATCAAATTCTGTTAGTAAAATGAGAAATTATCGACTGACACCGGAATTCACAAACGAATTTTTAAGAAATCTAGAACTCCTTAATTTAAACTTTTATTGTAAAAGCAAGATTTTCGTAAAATAGTGTTGGTGCCGATTGCAAGTTTTGAATTAAAATTAGGTGTGTCCACTGGACTGGACACACTGCGCCGGAAAGGGTTAAAAAAGGTGAGATAATTTTGATATTTTTTGCATTATATTTATACACATTATAAAAGTTTTGTTTGTAAAAATAGTCAGTAACACGCCTTGCTCGACGGGGAGCATCAGCAAGAATATGTCGTGAACTTTCAATCGGGTGATCCTTTTTCTCCTTTCATAGTATTCGGAAGTAATTGAATCACTTAATTAAGAAAAGGTATTCAGTTGTATAGAGCTTAGATAAACATTAGTTCAATACGTCAATTTTTCACAAAATGGCGATCATTTGAACAAAAAAGCTCTTTATGTTTTAATCCTTTAACATAAAAATCGGTGAAAATCAATGACAACAATACTTATTATTAGCGCCTGCAAAAGCTATTATCGTTTTTTGTGAAGAAAAATGACAAAGGGTCGAGAAAAGGAGTCATCCAGTTTGGACATAATGTTTTAATAAGAAAAGGGAATCCCAGACGGTTTTGAGAGTGTTTCTCATAACGTTTTTAACCCCTTGGGGACGAGCGACACATATACGTGCCGCAAATAGGTTTAAGAATCCTTGTTTATCCCCACCAGTAAAATTATACTGTAAAATTTGCCTTATTTAATCCAAACTTTTCCTTAATTTAATAAGCTATAAATTTCTGTTTTTAGGTGCGTTCGTAATTATGTAAATACGTAGCACCTATTGTTGTCGCTCAATTCGTCCGTCCGTCTGTCCGTCTGTCTGTCTGTCCGTCTGTCCGCATATAACAACGCAAAAACTACCCAACCGAATCGTTTGAAATTTAAAATACATAATTATAACATAATTTTGTCGAGTCATTTCAAATTTTATGAAAATCGGATGGATAGATCAATTACAGGGACATTCAAAAGGATTCCGTTACATTACGGTCAATAGGGAAAAAAGTTTTAAATGCATTCTAATCGTCTGAAATTTAAAACATATAATTATTGCGTAATTTTGTGGAGTCATTTCAAATGTTATGAAAATCGGATGCATAGATCAATTACAGGGACAATCAAAAGGATTCCATTACATTACGGTCAATGGGGAAAAAGTTTCAAATGCATTTTAATGATGCCACACTCATTCGAACATAATAGAATTGGCATGAATCTATGAAATATATACTAAAATAAGCATTCTGTACAATCTGTGATGCAAAGAATTTTTATTATTAAATTACAGGGCCACACAAAAGTATTCCACTATATAATGCTATACGGGGAAACATGGTTTGGTACGTGTTTTAATTATATTCAACTATTTCACATTTTATGAATAAGATATACGTTGCTGAGGTGTAATACAAATTACTTCCTGCATATTTACAGAAACGTAAAGATTTCGACTACTATACTGTATCCGGAGTACGCTCTACTATATCAGCAAGATCTGAATATTTTTAAAACTTCGTTATCGTACGAACGCACCTCATTTGCTACGTTCACGTGCAATTTGCAACTTGTTTGAAACCAGTGACAAAACATTAAAATTTTCGTAAACGGCTTCTGTCGCAAAGGGGTAAAGAAACACAATAATCTTCGAGCGTAAAAATGTATGTACAACGCTCTTGTCAGGCTACTCCGAATAAAAGATTGTAAGATATAAGAACACAAATCACTTAAAAGCAAATGTTTTCACATAAAAAAATCAAAATATTTTATTGAAAGAATAGTCTCCGCTTAAAACGGAAATTAACTAACAATTAGCCGGATAAAGCCCCAAATCTTCCATCTCATGAAATGCTCAACTTTTTTTAAGTTGATTTGTGAGATCTCGAAACGGTATTGTGCATCGGTTGCATCTTAGATACGTGCCTAAATGTTGTCAGCTAGATCGCGAAATGCCAATCTGTGAAGTTCTGTGTAAATTATAATTTTGATCGGTTCTTTTAAATCGGTTCTTTTAAATCTTAATTTATTTAGAAATAATTCGTATTGTAAATGCATCTGCTATGTCTATGCCCAATCTCTTTACAAAAATGATAGTCTTACAAAGTTTTTTGTTCTTTCGCAACCCTGGAGGTAGTGGCACCAACTATAGTCCATGTTGGAGAAGGTTCTGCCGCCACCAGTTTTTACTTTTAACCACCATCATTTATTACTTATTAAATCGATTCGGTAAGTCTAGCGATTACCCTCTACAACCAACAAACAAAAATAAATGTTATTTCTCTATAATATAAGTATAGATTAACAAATCTGCATGATATTACTTATAAAAAGAAGTTTTCTTGTACGTCCATTAAAAACGTTTCAAAAAATATATATTAAAATATTTAATTGCTAAAACGGACGTCAAATACTAATAAAATACATTAAAAAATCTTAATAATTTGACATGTTTCGATTAAATTTATTCAATCATCATCAGAAAAAACAAAAATACAAATAAACACAAATATGGAAAATGACAATAAACTGTTACAAATAATTTTTTTTTAATTTTATAATTTTTTTCGTTGTTTGTTTTTTAGAATGCTGAATTCAGAAATAACCTCCATTTATCTCCACCACGAATAATATTGTTATCAAAATATGGGGAATTTACATCAGGAAAGCAGAACTGCGACGAAGAAAAAATCAATATTTTACTGAAAGAAACTATAATACTTTCTTGTTTATACTTCATATATCAGTTGATGGTTGAAATGCTGTGGAATCTGATGTCTGTGCATCACTGTTTTTTTTCTTTTCCTCAAATTTCTCGCATTCTCTATTTCCAATTTCTCTTGAGAATCAATCACCCTTAATAATATTAAAATAATATACTGAAGGATCATTGTATATGGATTTTTACTGAAAAAAAGGATACAAGATTCAGGTTAAAAAGAGAAATTTTACGTTTAATATAACTAAAAACATAAGTTGTGCAAGAAACTGCCGTGATGGAATTTTTTAACTCCTAGAGGGACGGTTCTACCCATGTTAAGAGTTTTAGCAGAAAAAATTAAGTTTTACTTTTATAGCTTTGGTAGGAAATATTGATTTTCATTGTTATGAAATAAAATTTTATCAAATTTCTACCGGGAATTTAGCAATATACAAATACAATTGTTTGTTCCTCAAGGGGTGAAATATTTTCCCCGGGTTAAGTGAATAAAAATCTATTATAAACAGTTAATACATCTCATGGAAGGTTTTTGGTAGCAAACCTGTGTTATCTTTACATAAGTAACAGACAACCAACCATAAAACAAATGATTTTCTGGAGAGAATTCTCAATTAAGTTTTAAGAAATCAGGTAATTCTGGTACAACACAAAGATAATAAAAACTAGACAATGCGCAATAAATCATATTACCCAGGCATTTTATTTTTTGTTTTTTCTTTTATTTCTGAAGCAGATACATAACCTTTTTTTTTAATATAAATTCAACAGAAAATAAATACAAAAGGAAACTTTGTGATAAATTTCCGATTTCTTCTTCAAAATTCGGTTTAATATTAAATTGATATCTTGAACCAGATTTATCACGACTGCTGACAGTGATTTCAGTCATCCAAACAAATGGATACTATTATCATCCGGAGAATTTACTGATAGCATTGGCGACCGATGATAGACAACATATTAGAAGAATGGCATAGGAAAAAATAAAAGCATGCCGCAATTTAAAAAAGATAAAAACCAACATAGTGCCAGAGTTTCAAATTCCAAAGCTAAACGTTAATGCATCGGAAGCCTATGAGTGTATCGACAAGGTCGCCGCCAAAATCAGCGAACTTCCTATAAGAAAAACCTTTTTAGTAGAAGAAATTGGAGAAAACGTAATTTCAGGACCCATGTTGGATGAATCATCATGGCTGCCAACTACTACGCCTATTTAAAGTCAAATAAATATGTTAGAAACAGAAGTTTTAGTAAATGATTAACAATAATTGCTATAGTTGATAACATTGAATACATTTTATACATATTACTTAAACATTTTTGTGGTTCCAAACATGTTGATATGATTTAAATAGGCGTAGAAGTTGGCAGCTCTGAATCATTAATCTGCTTTCCAAGTCACTCCCAGGCTGTGGAAAGTGACCTTAAAATTGTGACAGAATTTGCATCAAAGGTATGCAGGAGTAAAGAAAGAGATATCTTCATTAGAGCAAAACTGCAAAGAAACCAAATTGCATTTCTAAAAACGACTTTGTAGTATAAATGCGATTCAGTGCATTTTGAATATAACATTCTGTGGTTAGAAGGGCGGGTAAAACTCGATGTGCACCTACCTCCTCGTGGTGAGTTCTTGGTTGTTTCGCGTTGATACCGAACGCAAAACAAACTAAAAGCTGTACATTTTTAAAGAACATAGCACTAAAATAATGCATAATTAGAGGTTATTTAAACTTTTGGCACATTAAATATATCTTTTCAACTAAACACAACCAAAATAAACTTAATTTAAAATTTTTAGATTTTTGGCTAAAAAAGTTCAAAAATCAGCATTTTTGCAAAACTTTAAGCCATTTGCGGCAGGGTAAGGAATTGTTCAAAAAATCTCAAATTTTTTGTGTGAACTGAGTGCCACCAGTGTCCACTTTTCAGCACCCGCCATCATCGAAAATAAAAAAAAGTTTTTTTCAGTCCATTCTAATATGCATTGATCATTTCGCATTACAAAAGTAACTTTCTTGCTGCATAGGCATTATGTTCCCAATATTATTTCTTCATGCTACAAAAACAGTTAAATAAAAAAAAAATTAGAAGTTTAAAACATCAGTTGATTTTTAAATTTGAAACGAGCTAAATAAACAAAATACATTTTGTGGGCAATGTAAAATTCATTGATTAATAATAAATGGATGAATGTGATTATTAAAGTATGGAAACATGAATGGAGTTATTCTTAAATAATTATTATCATAAATTTATTGGCAAATTGTAAAATATTTCCCACTCCCTCTTTATTACAAGGGAATTAGCGAAAATAGAGAAAACGTTTTTTAACAAGACAAGAAAAAATTTATAATCATTATCAAAAATCCTATTAATCCTTTGCGACGCAGGGCAAATTTATTGCTTAAGTATTGAAATTAATAACTGTCACCGGAATTTGAAAACAATTTTATTCCTAAATAGGAAAACGCTATATTTCACGCATTCAATAAACCGTAGTTTACTTTAACAAAATTCCGGTGCGAATGTGGCGTTTGGGAATTAAAATTAAGTGGTATATGAAACCATCGAGCCGCAAAGGGTTAAGACAATATTTTTATTATGTAAAACACACATAAATATATAACGAGGATATTTACTACTTCATTCTATATATCTATTAGAAGAATAATTGTAATTGAATTTTTTTCTACTTCCAATTTAGCTTGGATTTCAAATTTTTAGGATTCAGAGATATTAAAAATATGTTTTTTAGAAAGTGTCTGTCATTTTGTTATTTTCATTTAACCACTTAATTGTTTCAGTGGCAAGGTATTTCTCTCCAAAAGTGTCCAAATAACTAATTTACACCGCAATTTATAAACAAATTTATTCGAAAATATACTGCAGTCTTTACAATTCTCGCAACACTTATACCTGAATAGCTAAAGGACAGATTTCCATTAAATTTCAGATTCAATTAGTTCTTGACATGAATTAATGTTTACATTTTGGTGAAAATCACTCAGCGGGCGGCACTGCTATGCTGCATTTTTATGAATTCCTTAATAGCTCTGTCTCAAAAATTAAAATAAGCATGGTAATTTACGAAAGTTCAAATTTACTAAATCAGTAATATGAACTAGTTCAGCTTACATTTTGGTGTAAGTCACCCAACAGGTGGAGCTGATACACTGATTTTTTTTCCGATTCCTGCAATAGTTCTATCTAAAGAACCAATGGAGGAACTTTTTCATCAAATTTTAGATTCAGGTATAGCTTGATATATATTACTGTTGTTTATGTTTTAATATAAATCCCCAACAGTTGGCGCTTTTATGTTGCATTTTTACAGATGTCTGCAATAGTCCTATTTCAAGAACTAATAAACAGAATTTCATGCCATTTAAATCCTTACGATAAGAATACATTTTCATTTAATTTTGAAGTAGTAACATGCATAAGATAGATGAAAGTTTTGTTACATCGTTACTAGTTTACTTATAGTAGTTTCACATGTAAATGAGTCGTAGCGTGAGTACCACAGTATAAAGATGTAGAAAACTCATTCAAAGAATTGTCGAAAGCGCTAAGAAAAATATTAAGTTACATTTATATACAGAGAAAATAAAGTTTTTTTTAATAGCAGAAGATGTCAAAATATTTTTTAAAAAACATTACTCGTAAAATTATTCTTATGTTAATTCTATTTTAACATTTTCAACATTTGATTGAAAATATTTAAAAAATTCAGGAAAAAAATTGATTTTTACTTTCTACTATCTTTACAAGAAACAAGCATTGGATTCGTGAAAATTTTCGAAATCCGGGTATCCGCGGGTTTACCGTTTATTGGTCAGAAATGCCAAAAACATGCTTTTACAATACGTCTGTCCCTGCGTCTGTGACTGTGTCTTAACAGTCTGTATATGACATAAATTTCGCGGGCGCTGTATCTCAAGCGGAATTTATGCACACAATATTTTTACACACGGAATTTATTAAACATTTATATTCAGGTGGTCCTTGATATTAATTGATGCTGATTAGTTTTTGGTGTAAATCGCTCAAAACGTGGCGCTGCTATGGTGCATTTTTTACGATTTACGAAGCAGCTGTACTTCAAGAGCTAATGTTCAGGTTTTATTAAAAAATTATATTCAAGTAATCCACGTTTTTAATTGATGCTTATTAGTTTTTCTTTCAAATTCTTCAACAGGTGACGTTGTTATGTAGCATTCTTTACGATCTGCTCAACAATTGTATATCTAAAACTAATGCACGAATTTCCAACAGATTCGGTTAGACCTTGGTATTAATTATAGTTGTTTACATTTTGCTGTAAATTGCTCATTAGATGGCTCTGCCATGCTGCATTTTTAACGATTTCCACAGTAACTCAATCTCAAGAATTAATTCATGAATTTTTATCAAACTTCAGATTGAATTAATCCTTGATATGAATTGGTTATGTTTAGTCGTTTTTGTATTAGTCGCCTAATAAGTGGAGCTGTTATGCTGAATTTTTCCTAATTTCCGCATTTGAACTAATCTCTAGAACTAATGTACGAATTTTCAAACTTCAGATTCAGATATAGCTTGATAAATATTATTGCTGATTATATTTTGATGTAAATGAACCAATAAGTAAAGCATTTATGTTGCATTTTTCCCGATATTCGCAATAATCCTATTACAAGAACTAATGCACGGATTTGTGTGCCTTTAGAGACTTCAGGATAACCGTAAAGTGTAGTATTGTTTTAGCACTGTGGCAGTGATTTTAAAAATATTAACATCTATGAGATAGAATGGATTGTCGGATTTGAGATTTCCACATCCGACTCGTTTAAATTTGTATTTCATTTATTTTTAGAATGGATTGTCGGATTTGAGATTTCCACATCCGACTCGTTTAAATTTGTATTTCATTTATTTTTAGAATAGAAACTACCCCTCCCGCCAAAAAGGGAACACAGATTGACAGAGAAGGTAACAAATTTGCAGTTGTTCCTTTGAAAAAACAAATTGAACTTCCCCCGTCCTGATGGGCGTCACTTATCTAGAGAATGTTGTGTCATTATTCTGACATAAATGGTTTTTATCGAGTGACAATAACATTTTTCGCTAAAGGATAAATTGAGTAGTATATTTCCCAACAAAGTTACTTATCGAAAATAACGTAGTTCAAGTTGCAATTAATTGCATTCGAGTGATGATTCTGTTTTTTATGAAGGCTGAAATTCATTTTTATGATTTTACACACTTACAGAGTAACAAAGATTTCTTTCTTGAGTTTATTTGAAAAAAATAAAAAAACAATTTACACCATAAAATTTAAGTCGTATATTATATTTATCAAAAACTTATATCCAATAATTGGGACTTCTTTGCAGAGCAGCTATTCGGTCAAGTAACTAAGCATCCCAATTTGGAGGCTTAGAAAAATGCATAAGAGAACAGAATTCTGCCACTTCCTACCCTTGAAGGTCTCACCTACACACATGCATTGGACTTTCATAAGATTTTAAAAAACTCGACAAAATTATGCAACAATTATATACAGGGTGTTTCTAAACTCATGGTACAACGTTTAAGGGTAGGTAGAGCACACAGTAACAATCATTTATTGTATAGGAACGTATGGGACCAAGTGAGGCATTAAGTTTAAAACACCAGGGAGGCAATCAGGTCCCTGTTTTAATTTTGAAAATTTCTCATTCATACCAGAAAAATTTTATGCTATCCTTTACTTGATATTTCATAATTACTGAACAATATAATTCTTCTTTGAAAATTTTTGAATTAACAAAAATGCAAAATTGGCAAATTTATGAAGCGAATTACATGAATAAAAAAGATAAAATGTTTTTTTTACAATGTAGTTTACAAGTAAATAATAATGCCTACAATAATATTAAAATAAGTGTTCAAAATTGAGTTCACCCACTGTGATACATGCTTCGCAGCGTCGGTAGACCGATTAGCCTACACTTCCAAAGATGTCGGGCATTTCCCGCAAACGTGCAGCTGCTTTGGTATGCGAAATACTAGATTTTCGTCTGAGTCAACTGGAGATTCATAAACAAGACTTTTCAGATGTCCCCATAAAAATAAATAAAGGCTCGATAAATCGGGAGATCGCGGTGGCCAAAGAACTGGTCCACCTCGCCCAATTGATCGAGTCCCAAATGTGACATTCATGTAATTGAGCACATCAGTGGGGAAGTGCGCGGGCGCTCCATCATGTTGAAACCACATCCGGTTAAGAATTGTGATCGGAACATCTTGCAGCAGTTTTGGTAAAACCTTCTGCAAAAAAATAAAGTACCAGTGACCATCTATCCTCTTTGGTAGTAGGTATGGGCCAATCAAATAATCATTAACAATACCCGCCCACAAACTCAAAGAAAATCGTTGTTGATAAGCATGTGGCCGCGTTGCACGTGGATTATTGGCTGCCCAAAGATAGAAATTGTGCGCATTAAATGCACTCTCGCGTGTAAATACTGCCTCATCTATAAATAGAATATGAGCAGTAAGGTCTGGATGTAATACATGTTGCTGCAGAACCCACTGGAAAAAACTCAGCCGCAGAAGATAGTCTTCCGGATTCAAAGTTTGTATGTGTTGAAAATGGAAGGGATGAAGTCAATTTTCATTTAAATGGTCGCATAACTCACTCCTAAATTCTGTGCAACATCTCTTGTTCTTGATTCGGCCCTTTCACTCACAAAATTCAAAATAATTTCTTCCAGGCTGGCACTGCGTACAGCTCTTTCTTGCCCAGTTTCCTGTCTGATGACGTGGAAAGAACCTGTTTTAGAAAGCTGACAGTGTAAGCGCTGAAATATTCTTTGATCAGGCATTCTTCTGCGAGGGAACTGCTACTACATTCGTAGCTCTCGACAGCTCTAACTTTGTCATTTGCGCAACCATACATGAAATGCATATCGGCTTTTTGTTGGCATATGTAAAGTCTTCCATGACGAACGATAGCATAAATAAAATGGTGAATTCTTTTACTCGAATGCGTGGTATTGAACGGCGACCAGTCACTTACTGTCTTCTACCGCCAGTGGAATCAATCAAAAATTCCATTTCTATTTCAAAAAATTTATATTTCTATTTTCAAATACAAAAACTTTCGATTTCATATCAAAAATTTTCAAAGAAGTTTTTCATTGTTAGGTAATTATTAAATGTCAACAAAGGGATAGCATAAATTTTTTCTGGTATGAATGAGAATTTTTTTTAATTAAAAAAGGGGCCTGGCCCATTAAAATGGACCCCTTAATGCCTCACTTGGTTCCCTACATTCCTATACAATAAATGATTATTACTGTGTGCTCTACCTACTTTTAAAGTTTGAGTTCAGTAACACCCTGTACACTAGTTTATAAGGAAAATAACGATCATAACTGTTCGTTGTTTCAATGATATGTTTACAGTACTGACATTCAAACATATATTACTAGGAAAAGTTTAATTTTATCATTTTGATTTATTTGCGTTTCTCAGAAGGTAACTGCATAAAGCAATTTGCGAAACAAGCGATTACCATAGCCACAAATCAATAAAACTACAAAATAGCCGTAAAGCAAAAATAATTAAGAAAACACCAGAAAAAGTATTAAAATATTTTGTAAATTATAAATATTGTTGACACAGCAGCACTACATTCTTGTCCATCGATTATGTTCTTGTTCAAGTAATCATATTGTTTATTTATTTCATTCTAAATGGCGACAAGAAAAAATAATAACGGAAAAATTGTAAACGGCTAAACGGGAATTTTTTTCGTTCAATCACTACGTTGCAACGTGTGATATTTCGTGCAAAATAGAACCATTTGAAAAAATATAAAGTTCTAAAGTATTCAAATGCATCAACTAATTTGGGACAGAAAGAATAGATATTATACATTTTTTTTCAAAAAGATTGATCAATAAAGCTTTTACAAAAATCCCATAATTTTTGAAGATACCCGTAATTTATGAAAATGTTTGATTTGTAGATTTTTTTACATAGTTTTGGCCACCTGCTTTTCTATTGACTAGAACGCTGATTGCTGAATAAAATGTATAGTGTTTGTAGCAGTATAGTGGTTGTAGTTCTATCGAATCACTCCAAGAATTTATTTGCACATCAGTATCTTGTCAAAGTGTTTTTCACTTTATTTCATTTTTTGAAGAATAATACTAAAGATACTTTCCGAAACTAGAGACCGTACAGAAACTGAAAATTCCGTCTGCTACAGACGCCAGTTTTTCGCAACATTTCGACCAAGTAATAAAGAGGCATACAATACAGAGCGATGTTATGGTGCAACAAATAGAAAATTGTCCGTTGAGTGCGGCAAAAGTAGTAAGTTTATACAAGTTTTATTAATATTAAGAAACTGGTAAAATAGCTATTGCACTCTTATGCAAAAATGAATGATTAGAGAAATTTATTTTGAAACTATACATCACTTTGAAATTTGGAATTAAATTTCCGTTTTGCAATTCTTGCTACTGCAATTTTTTTAAACTTCTAAACATGGCATATTCTCAGTTTTTGCAACCATGGTATAGAAAAAAGGGTCTTAAAATGCAATTTGTTAGAAAGCTGTATTTTAATTTATTTTTGAGACAATATTTTTTTTGTAATTTTTACTACCAATTTTGTAAATGTGGAAGAAGAAATACTGCATTTTCTCTTAAAATTAAAAAAATAAAATTTAAAACACGTACTATGTTAAAAATATCGTCTGCTATTAAATCCGGTGAATTTCGGTTTTATTCTTTTTTTCTCTTCCTCAATTAAATGTTTTTCAGTTTATTACAAACTTACTTTATAATCGATACAACACTGTCTCTCTACAAAAATGCATTTTAAATAAGATTTGTATGACTTTTCTGCGCATTTCCGTAATTCGTATCAGAAAGCTGAAAGAATGCAATTTTATTCATCCATGTGTAATGATATTTTCCGAATTTTGAACGAAACACATATGAATGATTTATGATAGAACATGGATCTATTATAAACAAACAAGTGAAGGCTTATGAATCACCCGATACCTATTACCTTCCACATTAATATCTTCATATGCATACTTTTCTATAAATACTGTTTTAGAGTGGATCCGAAAAAAATTTGCTCATTAACAGATTCAAATAACATCATTTTGTAAAAAAGCATGTTTTTTAATTATTTAACCCATTGGGGACGAGCGACACAAATATTTGCCGCAAATAGGCTTAAGAATTCTTGTTTATCATCACCAGTAAATTCTTACTGTAAAATTTCCTTATTAAATCGGAGCATTTTCTCGATACAAAGCCCTTTTTTTTTTTTTTTTTTTTTTTTTTTTTTAACCGGTTACAAAGCAATAAAAATTTTGTAAAAGGCTCCCGTCCCGAAGGGGTAGTAGTGCATTATTTCGTCCCAGCTGCTTTGAAATTCTTCCCAGGTAGAAATACTTCACTTTTAAAACTAATCAAAACTAATCAATAAAAACCTTTTGTGAAATACTACAGTCATTAAAACCCACGTTTAAACACACAATAATTAAAATCACATAAACATACGTATACGTTTTGCGAGTAACTAGGACTCGCTTCCTCAGTGATAAAATGTTTTAAACATTTTATCACTGAGGAAGGATTTTATCCCCCCCCCCAACTATTAAAAAGTCAGAAACCGAAATGATAGCAAAACATAGAACCAAAATATCATCAAGTCTCAGTAACCAATAGAATTAAACCGGAAATGAAGTTTCGTGACATAACAAATCTAAACAGAAAGTTGAGATGTATGGTACGCTAGATAAATCATTAACCAAGCAGTTTTTTTACTTTATTGATATGGAGTGTTTCAAAAAATCCAAATGAAGCAAAGTAGTGCTTTTTTGGATAATCATGGCTGAGGTAAAAAACAAATTATGACCCTCCTCCCATCAATGAGAAGCAATGGGGGAATTTTTCAACTCTTTTCTAGTAACATAATCTATGTGTTCTGCGACTCTTTTTCGGTGTTGCCAGTGGGCTACTTTTTTTTAATTCAATTTTCTTGACTGACACCACTTTTTTGAAACGATAAATTACCTTTTGTTTTCGCCTTTATTATCATGTAAATGAATAAGGCACATTTTATCATTTGTAAAAAGTGGTGTCAATCAAGAATTTGAATTTTAAAAAAGTTGCCCATCTGGCAACACTGCTCTTTTTAGGCGTTTACGTTTGGTTTGTGCAATGTATAGTCCAGTCAAAATAAGCGAAAAAAAGCGGAAACTAGGAAAAAATAGCGAAGAGCTGGAAATTTGTGTAGATGTTTAGAACATCATTTCGAATGAAATGCCAAGAATCTTAGTCGATCTGGCTGGAGCAAAAAATTTTATTTAAGGTCAAAGGTCAAAAATAAAATAAGTAGTTTTTTTGCAGATATCTGTTAAACGGTAAGTTTTATCCTAAAAAAAGTTGTCTTAAAAATTAAATATCTTTGGATTTTCTACATAAAATGTCTTTACTCACTCCCCGTCTCCTCTTTCATAAGATATTGCAAATGCAAAAAGCGCAAAAATCAAAAATTTTCATATTTTGGATAATAGTACATTTTTCTGAATGCAATTTATGTTATTAGCTGTTGAATGAAATACATATAAGTAGATATAATAAAATTAAATATAATACTTCATCCCATACACTCGAGGTAAACTGTGGTCGGTTTCCATCCACCCCCTCCCGTGGCGCAATATAAGCACGCGCCGCAGGCCCGTAGCTAGACGATGCTCCTAGGTCAGGCAAATGTTTTTTCAAGAAAGGCAAAATTACTTCTTTATTCCTTTTTATCTCAAAACCTAAAAGCTAATATACCAACAGGTTCTATATGTACTTACGTATGTAAGAATCGCAATACCTTTTGGTAGAAATATCCGATTTGCTTCAAATTGAGTAAATATGTTCATTCTGATAAGTGCATAACTGTTTAGTTTTGGAGATTCATTGATTAAGCATAAAGAGGGATGGGAGGTATAATCCTCCTGAATTTAGATAAATGGGTTTATCATGCAAAATTATCCGATTTTTTATTAATTTGTTATTTTTGTTTATTATGATAAGGTGCATCCCTGATTAGATTTGAAGGTTTATTGATTAAATACAAACGAAGAAACGGGGTTTAATCCTCCCCTCTTTAAGTTATATAAATGGGATTTTCATACAGAATTATCCGATTTGCTTCAAATTTTATATACCGGTTATTTATAAGGCACTTTCTTTATTTGATTTGGAGGTTAATTGATTAAGTATTAAGGGAAAGAGGGGATGGCAGATAATCCCATTTAAATTAGATAAATGAATTTTTCATGCGGAAATATCCGATTCGATTCAAATTTAGTAAAAGGTTTATTCGGATAAGGCACCTCCCTGATTATTTACCATTTTGCTATAAAAAGAGCGAGTTCTGTTTTAATTATAATAGACATAAATATGAGTATTATATGGAATTAACGTGAGTAGCCTATGAGCACAATGTCATCAATTTAACTGGACACTTTTTTATAGTCTTTTATGATCTCTTAAAAATATGTATTACGTATTCAGTTTATAGCTCTTTCCAGTGTAATTGAAAGGTGATATTCTTTCATCTTTCCGTCTATCCATAACTAATTTTTGTAAATATGAATTTCCACAAAAATGTAAGAGGTTTTCGAGGATTGCTACAACAGCGTCACAAACAAGATCTTTGGGGACCCTCCGTTCTCCGTAGAAAAATCTGAACACTTGCATTGTTAAGTTTTATTAGTAATAAACTAAAATTACAATATTCGAGGATGAAATAATACTAAAAATATTTTGGAGCAGCAAAACACCTTTTTTTTTGAAGCAGTAAAATTCATTTTTAGCAGTAAAAATCAGATTTTGTACCAGTAACATCCGACCTTTTGACTAAATTTACGTTTTTTCGCGGTCTTCTGACAAAAATTGCGTCTTTTCGATAAAATTAACAGGTTTTATTGTGATGTTTTGGCCGCGTTTAGTGCTTTTTTTCACAATGCTAATACTCATTTGACAAAATTCACATTTTTTTTTTCTCAATCCTTCGACAGAATTCGCGTGGTTTTTTTTTTTGTGGTATTTTGAAAAAATATTCATTTTTCTTTCCTATCTATTAACGAAATGGCCGTTTTTTGCAATCGTTTAACTACGTTTTGTAAGCTTTTGACAAAATTCGCGTTTTTTTTCCGCAATCTTTTGACGGACGTAGCGTGTTTTCCGCGATTTTTTTAGATAAAATTCGCATGTCTTTCGCGATTTTATGATAAAGTTGGCACATATTTTTTTTGTAATCTTTTGATAAAAATCACATGTTTTTCGACATTAATGGGTCAATTTCACGTGTTTTTTGCGATCTTTCGACGAAATTTGCTTTTTTGTGACCTTTTGAAAAAATATTCATTTTTTGCGATTTTTTGACGAAATTACCGTTTTTTGTGATCTTTTAACTACGTTTTGTTCGTTTTTCACAAAATTCACGTTTTTTCTGAACTTTTCACAAAATTACCGTTTTTTGCAATAACCATTAAAACTCTTCTCTCGTCTGAACCAGAAATATTGCTGCATACCAAATATATCTTTGAATTGAAATACAGGGTCATGAAAAATCGAAGAATGTGGAAACCAGGATTACACATATATCGTTAACTAATAATCCGATCGACTTCTTTCTTTATGCCAAATTTGTGTTATTTTATTGCCTTTTACATCCACTCCTTAAAATAAAAAAAATCGACAATTTTATATATCTTTCATCAAAATGAATCTTTCGAGAGTCCGTAAAAAATAGTTCTGGATAATCGAGATTACTGGTATTACATAGGTTTCGTCCCATTCTTACATACTAAGTACATACAAAATTTGAAGTCTCTATCTCAATTTGTTCGACAGATAGAGCGCAGACAGACAGACGACGGACGGACAGACAGACACACAGACAGACGGACGGACGGGAATTTTTTTTTATGTTTTTCGGAATCTCCAGTATCTGAAACATGTTAATCCGTCCAAAAAATTTCGATTTTCAAAACGATTGCAAGACTTATCCTATACTACTTATGATAGGTAAGTAAAAGCGAATTTTTTGCACCTTTGACCTTTGACCTTGAATAAAATTTTTTGCTCCAGCCAGATTAACATTTTTGGGATTTCATTTAGAATGATATTCTAAACGTTTGTGCAAATTTTCAGCTCTTCGCTAATTTTTCCTAGGTTAAATGTCTATTTTGACTGGACTATCCGTGATATTCACGGACGGCGAGTTTTACGGCTTTTATTCAGAATTCGATAAATCGCATTTCTATCAATTTTATAAAATAGTGAAATTAGTTTTATTCTGGTATTATTTTGTTGCCATTAAATAAGATTCTTTTACAAAAAAAGTGGTGGCAATAATTAAACTGAATTTTTAAGCCGAAATTTAATACGCAGCTTAACCCTTTCCGGCACGGGCAAATTCTATTAATAAAATGAGAAATTAGGGACTGCCACCGGAATTTACAAACGACTTTTTTAGAAATTAAGAATCCTCTAATTTAAACTTTTATTGTAAAAGCAAAATTTTGTTAAAATATTATTGATGCCGTTTCCACGTTTGGAATTTAAATTAATTACACTGATAAAAAAAATTTTAACGAATTTTCGATTTCTCTATATACGTTGGGTGTTTTTTATAGATTTCAAGCTGCTGAAAAAGAATATGTTTGTAAAAATTTTCTATCACCCTCCAATTTTGAGAAATTTCATTAATAAGTTTTGGAGTATGTAGGCATCGTATAGGCATTATAATTATATTATATTATTCTCTTTCATGTATTTGATTCACACAAACATTCCTTTTTCTTATTACAACGATAGAAGATACAGCAAGAGAGTAGAAACAGATGTCCCCCTAATAAATTTTATGTTAGCGACCTTGAACAGACAGCTCTAGCCACCCCCACAGTATTTGACTTTAACGCAAATCCCTGACAGTGGAAACTTATCTTTCGGGGAAAATATACTATTGTTTCTTTGTTCTGTAAGACTTTTTAATTAATTTTTTATTATAATTATCATATCTTCCTGTACAATATGTAAAACATGTCTAGAGGATGCGTTAATGAACCCGATTCTTTTTGCTGTGTGTGCGGGGAGCTAACTTTGAAAAAGCATCGATGCGCCTATCATATGTACTTTGGATATAAAGTAGTTGAACGAGATAAGAAATAAGCACCTCGTTCTTGTTATACACAGCGTGCTACAAACTTTCGGACGTGGATGAAAGGTACAAAAAAGTTTATGTCCTTTGCTATACCCATGATATGACACATGCCGAAGGATCAGATAACTGACTGCTACTAATGTATTACAAAAATTAAAGGCTTCTCTGCAAGAAGTAAACATATAAAATTAAGTACCCGAACTTAGATTCAGCAATGTGACCAGCATTACATAATGATGATTGAAAAATAGCGAAACCTCCAGAGAATTTCATATATGATGATGCAGCAGTAGAAATGGAAATCGGTGAAACTGAAACTTCCTCGGCATCTGATGTGAACTAATCTCCTGGCATAAATGAACAACCACACCTAATAACTCAAAAAGAATTAAATGATTTTGTGAGAGACTTAAATTTATCAAAGAAAAACTCAGAATTACTTGATCAAGATTGCAAGATTGGAATCTCCTGAAAAACTATACAAAGATATGTATTTATCGAGATTGATATAAAAAATATTCAATATTTTTTAAAAGAAAAGATGATTTACGCTATTGTAATGATATAAGTGGCTTAATGTCTGCTTTAAATTGACAATATAACTCGGAACAATGAGCTATAAGAGAGCACCCACAGATAAGACATTTACAGCTACATAAAGTATGAAATTTCTTATTAATATCATTTCTTTTTACAAAAAATCTGTATTTTTCTAGAACTTTATGAACAATGCATGATTTCAGTGTTTTAAATATTAATTTTAAGCTTTATAAATGTTTATTTAAAAGTTTGTCATTACTAAAATACCAAATGATAAATTTCATAAGGTGTATGTGTTGAATAAATACTACAAAATTGAGATTTTCAGGATTTTGAATTTTTTAAAAATCTGTGGGTGATGGAAACATTTTAATGGCATATTCTTTCACAGCACCACCTAAAATATAAAAGTCACCACATACTTAGTTAGAAATAGAAACCTTGTTTATCAGTGTTATAGAAAGATTTTCCCGAATCATTTAGAATTGTTTTTAATCAACTGCATAATTTAATTACAGAGACAGTCAAAAATTTTCCTTTACATCACGGCCATTGGGCAAAAAGTTTAAGTGCACGTTAATTACGTTGCAATCTTCCAAACAGAATGAAACTGAGATGCATTTACTAATGTGTACTAAAATATACACTGTATTACAATATGCGGCGCTAGAAATGTTTATTATTTATTTACAGGACCACACAAAATAATAACGATAAATAATAATATACGGTGAAACTTTGTTTTCGGCTTATTTTAATCATATTAAAATATTTCACAAATAATGAAAGTGATAAACATTGCTGAGGTTTATTGTGAGTTACATCCTGTATCATAGAAAATACACTGTATTTACAGGGGTGCACAAAATATTTATTTCGGATACTATACTGCAACGTAAATACTGTATATAAAAAAATTAAAAAGAAGTAATAGCACCCTAGCTTTGGTTAATAGTAACTTTTTTTTAATTAATATGTCATTTTACATAAAACTCTTGATTAAAAAAAAATTAGAAACATTAACGACGCACTTAGTTTTTTAACATAATAAAAAAAGAACTAATAATAAGCATTCATTATTTATAACGTATAAATTATTCGAAACACATTAACACATTCGCTGCCAATTGCTCCGCCTTCTGTGTTAAATGATTGAGAATTTCACGCGCTAGCGCGTGACCGGCAACGAATGTGTTAGGTGATTGCATATTGAAATGAGTTCTTTTAATGCACTCTCTCTGAATATAAAACAGTCATTAAAAATATTTTATGACAATTTTCGAAAAAATTATTATTTTTTATCTTAACCACCTACAACTACGGACAAAGCCTATGTACGATGATCAGGCCAAACGTAAATATTAACCCTTTCCAACACTGTGCCCGGTCTGGGATACCTAATTTTAATTCCAAACTTGCGAACGGCACCAGTAATATTTTAGTAAAATTTTGCTTTTACTATAAAAGCTTAAATCAAGGAATTCAAAATATGCAAAAAGTTCGTTTGTGAATTCCGGTGTCAGTTGATAATTTCTCATTTTAGTACAGATTTTGCCCGTGCCGGAAAGGGTTAAGGGGATAGTTCGTAGTACTATGATCCAGCCAAACGTGAATTTTGCGGACATAGCCCGTAGTACAATGATTGAGACACGCTCGATCAGCGTATTGGACATGTCGTGTGAAAGGTTCGAAGGCTGCGCGAACTTCTTTACGTTGCCGGCCCAAAATTCAGAAACGTAAATCGTAGGTTAAGAGATTAAAAAATCCTTTACTCAGGTTCAAGATAATTAATGGTTATTATATCTTAAAATCAGTAAAAAAAAAACCTTTTCAGTCTCATTGAAATCTCTGACAGTGGCTTAGGGGAACCGGCATGCAAAGTGTCTGATTTAAATGGAATATCCCTCAAAATATTTCCTAAAGCGAAATACAATTAAAGACACCTAAAATCCCACTATTTTTATTTCATAATGAGTTAAAGAACATGTTTAAGTTTAATTCCCAGCAAAAATTAATGTAATAAAAATCGCACCTTTTGCAAATATGCATTTTTTTTTTTATCGGTTTCAAAATTTTAAAAATTTTTTAGACTAACTTAAAGTGTTATAAGTTTAACACTATATTTTTTTCATAGGCTGCGAAATGAATATCAGTACATGAAGATAATTTGTCGAACAGATATTGAAATATAATTTTATTTATGAGATGTTACATTTGATAAACAAGCATTCAACAATGCTAACTGACGTCAGTTTTTCAATTTTTTTTTTTTTACTTTTTTTTATCGGAAACTATTTCACCAAAGAGTAAAAAAAATCACTGGTTATCATATTTTAATATAAAGAATAAACACACGCAGTTTCATTAAAATTCGTTATGGTTGACTACATATTGATATTTTCTGCACGAGTGGATATGAAATAACCCCATGAAATTTACAAAAAAAGAAAAAAAAGAAAACGGAAAATATATACAGAAAAGATTTAAAAATAAATATTGCACTAAATTTTTTCAACTATAGTTCATTTGCTGCAATAGGTTCATGTAAACAAGCTGTCGTCAGTGATAGCTTGAAAAATAAAGAAAAAAATTACTCAAACTACTGTTTCAATTTCGAATATAATAAACTATATTACTTACAAGCCGAATGAACTATAGTTAACCGTTTATCTACCGCATTATGAATTTCTAAAAATTTTACATTCTAAAACATTTTACGCAAATTGTTTAAACAAAATTAAAAGATTTACATAATCATTTAATAAATATTTGAAGGATTCATTAAATTCGAATTTACAGGGATTTTGTGCAATTTTTATAAACCCAGCCAAATCTTTTATTTTTAATTATTTTCTTAGTATTTTGTAGAATTATAAAATGTACAAATAGGATGTTCTTACAATATAAATATAGAAATATTTCCGTATTGAAAAATTCCCATCTCTCTCCCTCAGCGTCAAGAAAGGGAAAAATATGCATGAGCAAAAGAAATCATAAAAAAAATATTTTTGTTTTGTGTAACTAGTAATGCTTTAAAAACAAGGTAAAGTAATGTATCTGTAACTCATTCTAATCAGTATTACAACTAATTGACGTATTAAAAGAATTTTATATGTTATTGTAATGGTATTTATAACTACCGTCAGTAGATAAAGGGTTAAACTGTAAAAGAATATATACATATATATTTTTTAAATTACCGTAATTTCGCGAGTATCCGCCGCACCTCTGATAAGTCAATTTTCACCCAGAATTTATTTTAACCCTTTCCGGCACGGGTAAAATCTGTTAGTAAAATGAGATATTATCGACTGACACCGGAATTCACAAATGAATTTTTTATGTATTGTGAATTCCTTAATTTAAGGTTTTAATGTAAAAGCAAAACTTTGATAAAATATTATTGGTGCCGTTTGAAAGTTTGGAATTAAAATTAGGTATCCCAGACCGGGCACAGTGTGCCGATAAGGGTTAAATAAAATGTGACTTGCCTTTTTTTGGCATTTATTTGACCTCTTTTGCGCAATAAAATTTCCGGTCTGAAAAAGACGGAGCTGCGGCGTATTGGCGCGAAATTACGGTACTAGTTTGCAGTTGGGTTTACAGAATTGGCCTCTTTTTTAAGTCTTTTAAATCTGAGAATTTACGTTCACACGAGAAATTTTGTAAGGTTTTGTTTTCTTTACTTAATGACAGACGTTTCGTGTTAACTTATAGCAAAATTTTTTCTTTGAGAATTTCCGATGGGAATACGAAGTTTTAAATTGAAAGTCAGTTCAAACTGTCAACCCAGGTTTAAAATTTCTTTTTATTACCAATTTTCATAACAACTGAAAAAAGCTGTAATTATAATACATGCTATTTTGAGAAATTATAACTGATTTCTAACAAACAAGGAACTATTATAAATTATATTTAATTTTAAGTATTTACATTAATGTGAAACAAATGAAGGCATATGAATCATTCGATAACCCCAGCGGTATAGTTGATGGCGAGTGTTATGGTGGGTCTCGAGACAATCGAAATTTGCTGCAAAAATATGTCTTTAATTTCATCTATCTTTTTATCGTTTTCATTTATTATACTTCTGCTCAAGAAACTGGTGCCCAGCACCTGCGTTCCGAACAAGTGCACAGGTGTTTTGGTGGAAACGAACAGGGTTTCGAACAGATGCAGCTGTTCGACTGAGTAGCGGCGTCCGTCGGCCCAATCGTTCGGAGTTTCCCGTGGTTTTCTTCAAACCTTAGATTTCTTTGCGTAAATACGGGCTAGGTTCCTTTAGAAAGACCACCATGGACGGCACCTTCTACCTTAGCACCTATATGCCTCGTGGTGATAATTGGTCGTCGTAAACACAACCAACAACAAACCATTTATTATACTTTCGTCTTTAACAAATACAATATCTCACAATGGCAATAATCATGAAAATTATTAGTTACACACGTTGAGTTCCATTTAAACTAAAATATATATATTATTTGAAGTAATTAATAAGAAAGTATAAACTTGTAGTAAATAAAACTTAAGTACATTTTAAATTATTTTTCAGTAATTACTTAAGTTCCTGACCGCCGACCAAAAGGGCAAAATTGTATTTTTTTTTCTCTGCAATTTATTTTAAATGTTAATTTCTTTTGATATTGTTTTTAAAAGCAAGGATTCTGAGTAAGTAAATTTTGTTTTTGTTTTTTAATCTGTGCACAGAGTTTAAAAATGATTTTGATAAATTTTATTATTTCGTATGTTGTTTATTTTTAGATGTAGAGTAAGTTCTTTATTCATATTTCGAGTTGTTTTTATATTTATGTGTGGTTGATAATTATTTCGCAATGAATTAATTACCTATAATATTTCATACATTTAAAATGAATGATTTATGTCATTGGTAAGCTAATTTGGTAAAAAGGTTGAATTTTAACGTATAATAATATTTCTTCTAAATATTTTCATGAGCTCATGATTAACCCTGCTGTTCTGTTCGCATTTACTATACGTATGTAGTGTTCGGGTCAATGTGACCCGATTTAGAATATTACCATTTCTAGCAGTAAATGAAAATAACTATTTTAGAAATAATTAAAAAAATAGTAAAATAAGCTTAAATATATATCAAATAATACAAAACACCAGTAAAATAACTTAAAAATATTTGAATACTTACTTTTATTTACAATTTGGACAAAAATAGCTTACGTGAAATTTGCACGTGTGTTTTTTGCAATTGTAACATAATATATTAGTTTTGTTGTCGTTGGTTGATGGGCAGAACTTGCATCTTGCACGTTTAGTACACAATGAAGTGTTCTCATCTGATTCCGAGGGTACGTTTGCACTTTTACTACGCATTCTCTTCACAATTTTGACTGAATCTTCGCTTCTGGGAAGACGCTGTCTTGCTTCAATGTGTGGAAAAATTAGAGATTTCCCCAATTCTTCTAAAAAGAGCCTTCGTTTGGTTAATTTATTTTCATTCCATTTGCTGTTTATTGAAATCCACAAAATAAATGCATTGTAAGCAGATGTATCAAGCATATTATAGAATACTATCATAGGCCAGCGATTTGTTTTTCTCTTACAAGTATATGTACTCAAAAGTTGATCAAGACTATCCACCGCTCCTTTAGTTGCATTATAATCTAATATCATTTGTGGTTTTTTGTCAGGTCTGTCGCTAACTTCATTTCCATGATGGAAAGTGCTCATAAGAATAACATTTTTGTTATTTTTAGGGATGTAGTTTACAACTGTTGTATCTTCTGTAATATAAAATGATGAGCTGTGTACTTCTTTGTTTAGCATTTTCTCAGGAAGTTCGGGCTTATTTTTTCTAATGGTGCCAAGCATAGTCATTTTCCGTTTTAGAAGAAGTTTTCCTAAGTTATAGGATGTGAAAAAGTTATCACATGTAACATTGTGCCCCGAATACCCATAAGTAAGGTCACTCACTACCCGCATACCCTGACTTTTCTCTGGCTTTGATCCTTGATTTTTTCCAGTATAAATTTGTGCATTCAATACATACGAAGTTTTGCTATCACATAAAGTCCATATTTTTATCCCATACTTGGAGGGCTTACTAGGTATATATTGTTTGAAAGGGCATCGTCCACGAAATCCTACTAATTGTTCATCTACAGTAACATTTTCACTTGGATTATACAATTTAGGTTGAATTTCTATCCACTTTTCCCAAATATCTCGAACAGCAGCTAATTTATCTACAGACCTTCTTTCTTGCCTGGTAGATTTATTGTCAAAACGAATAACTCTCGATATCATATGAAAGGTTTCGAGGGACATTGTAGCACGAAATATATTTCTGCCTGTTTTTTGATTCCACAAACTTTTTGTTGATTCTCCATATGATTTGTACACACCAGCTAATAATAATAATCCGATGTATGCTTGAAAAGTTTCAATATTAATATCTTTCCACTCTTTTTCATACACTTTTCTTCCTTCTATATTTGTCATTTTTATGATTTCGTTCTCGATTGTAGAATTGAACACCGTCGCAAATGCGCTTTTTATGTCAGTTATCCTTGTCGTTGCATATCTTGTGACACGTGGAGTAGTTTTTATAATATTAGCGGATGTTAATCGACCAGAATGAAGAAAGGGATTCAATTTCCATATTATTTCACGATTCTTAGACTGAATACTCTGTATATTGTGCGTCTTTTGAATATCAATATCAAAATCGTTGTCAGAACTTTCACTTTCAATTTCCTCACTTGTATGATTTTCATACTCAGACGCATTTTCCTCTTCGCTGTCAGAGGCTTCCATTAATTTAGCAATATCAGCGTCGCTCAAATTTCTACGATTCGCCATTTTTTTACTAATACTCAGAGATACAACTGTTCTTCAGATTATTAGAAATTGAAAAAAAGCAAGAAAAAAGAAACGATACTAACAGGTGCATTTTTTTCCTTCCGCCAATGATATCAACATTTGACTTTGCTCTCCTGTCACGTGATCTAACACCTGTGCCAACGAAACACATTTCGAAATAGATACGTTGCAGTAATTATTTTTATTGAATGATTCCAAACAAAATTAAAAGTGCATGATAAAATTATTTTTTAACTCGGGTCAATATGACCCGAACAGTACATTAGGACTAAGTTAAAAAATATCCCTTGGAAATATAAACAAACGTAAATACTTCTAGGAATATATAGTTATACTACTAATGAACAAAGTCAAAAAGTTTCATGGAAATATCTCTGCACTAATTTTTTTTATAAGTGAACAATAAAATTTTCGGGTCAAATAGACCCGAACAGAACAGCAGGGTTAAATTAGTGGTATATTTTAGTATGTTTTAAATTATTTCCTGCATTTTTTTTAACATTTATTTATGAAAATTTATCCATATTTACATGTTTCATTTACCTGTAAGGGAAAGGTAGTCATTTTGTTCTTATTATTTAATGGGTCACGTATCTAATAGTTTTCTAATTTAAGCATAAATCAACAATATCAACAACAATTTGGAAAAATGGCGTTTCTTTCTAAAGGAAAAAAATCGATTTGTTTAATTTGGGCACAGAATTAGAGTTAGATGTAGATAAAGATGATAAACTATCAGTCTTACGTGAGAAAATTATGAAGTGTCAACTGCTTAAAGACGACGAACAATTTGTTAAAGAGGCATTTATTGCTATCGTGGAAGATCGCAAAAAACAAGAAATTGCAGAACAATAAATGATTCAGGATAAACGTATTGCAGAGGAAAGAGCATATGAGCTAGAAAAGCTTAAGCTACATGCTCAAAACCCTACCGCGACAACAGTACCACAAAATCAAATAGACCAGATGCGTATAGATATTAAAAATATCTTGCCAACATTTATTCCTGAAAAGGTTGATATGTCTTTGTTTTTGACAATGTTTGAACGTCAAATGAAAATGCTTAATATCTCCAAAGAATTTTGGGTTTCTCAATTAATTGCCGTACTTCCGAACGACATTGGTAAACTAATCGCCAGAGAACCAGAAGAAATGTTCAAAAATTATTCTTATATTCGTGACATATTGCTTAAAAGATTTAAGTTGACAGCAGAAAAATTTAGAGTATTATTTACCCGACATCAAAAAAGAGAAAATTCTACTTGGAAGGATTTTTATTTTGAACTTAGAAATTATTTTGAGGGTTGGTTATCCGAATTAGAAATCAATTCATTTGAAAAACTAACTGAACTAATAATCGCTGATCAGATTAAGAAAAAGTGTCCACCAGAATATAAAAATCATTATTTAGATGGTTGGGACAAGTTAAATGATCCTGTCGTGTTGGCTGAAAAGCTAGACATTTACGAAAACATTAAACCTTCTTCTCAAAAATCAGCAAGTTATCCAAAAACGCGTGAAGCGCAGAAACATGTTTTGCCGAAAAATTCAAATGGTCAAGAATTCTGGAAAAATCAAACACCCAAACATGAAACTAACGAACATTTTTCAAATTATAAAAATAATCATTCTACTTCAAAATATACAAATTCAAGATATGAAAACAATGATAAGCGTCCGATTATAAGTTGTTATGGCTGTGGTAAACAAGGATTTGTCAAAGCCAAATGCCCTAATTGTTCTCCATCTACTTCTACGCAGACGCAATCAGAAAATTTTCGTTCCCTTCATCTCAAATCTTGTTCTGTCAATACTCAAGCAACACCTTTGTTATACATAAAGGTAAATGGTGTTACAGGGGTTGCTTGCGCAGATACAGGAGCTACTCATTGCATTGCTGGGGAACTGTTATACAAGATTCTCTGTGACCAAGGAACTGTGTTCGAAGACACCGGTGTAAGCATAACACTTGCTGATGGACTACGAAAAGAAACCAACGTTCTTCAAGCAACAATCACAGTTGAAATAGAAGGTCGTACAACTAGTACAACGATTTTTGCCTTACCCGAAGCTCAGGGAAATAGAACATTGTTAGGCATAGATTTTTTAAATAAAATGGGGATCGTGCTAGACATGAGAAGCCAAAGTTGGTATTTCCAGAACAATCCTAAACGTAAAATTCCCTTTTCTGATGATCCTTTCATTACGACGCCTGAAATCTCAGCACCAACTGCCACAGTTAACTCGGTTATGTTAAGAGAAACAGAAGGTCAGCATCTATCTGAGATACAAAGGAAAAGGCTTAAAGACTCACCTGAAAATTTTTCCAATACCTTTCGACCAGGGGGAGAAGCAACACTCGTCGTCGAACATCATATAAATGCTAGAGAACATCGTCCTAAATCACTACCTCCTTACAAGTTATCACAAGCAAAGAAAGAATTGTTGAAAACCCAAATTGAGGATCTTCTAGCCAAAAGCAAAACTAACGTCATAGCTGACATGCTTTCTCGTCCTGCTTGTGATCACATCAATAAAGAAAGTTGCGATATTTGCGCTATAGTAGTTGATATTCCTTCTAAATCATCAAGTGATTTACGTGCTGAACAAATGAAAGATGAAGAATTAAAGAAAATTATTAAAAGTTTCGAAGATGAAGAAAAAACCCTTGACTATACTAACTGGACTGATCGCGGTTACATTATGAATCAAGGAGTTTTATACAGGTATTCTCCAAGTTCGGAATCAGAAGAAGCTCAACTAGTTGTCCCATCACATGAAAGGGAGAAAATTTTAAAAGAACACCACGATTCACCTACGGCTGGTCACTACGGTGCTGAAGGAACGTTAAATAGAATATCCAAAAGGTATTATTGGACTGGAATGCGTTCATACATTTCAAACTATGTCAAAAATTGTGCTGAATGCAATAGGTATAAGCCTTCTAATCAAAAACCATCCGGTTTGTTACAAACACCAGTGTATTCGCAAAGATTTGAAGTTCTATCAATTGATCTTTTTGGTCCTTTACCAAAAAGTAAAAACGGTAAAAGGTGGATATTTATAGTAAAAGACTGTGCAGCAAGATGGGTGGAATTGTTTGCCCTTACACATGCTACTGCAGCGCAGTGTGCAACTACGTTGCTTGAAGAAGTTATCCTTAGATATGGTCTACCGAGACGTATAATATGTGATAATGGACCCCAATTTGTTAGTAGTGTGATGCAACAACTTTGTTTTCTTTTAGGTATCAAACAAAATCCAACTCCCATATACCATCCCCAGGCTAATCCTGTGGAGAGGAAAAATAGAGATCTCAAGCCGAGATTAGCTACATTAGTAGAAAATGATCACTGCTCTTGGGAAGAAAAGCTTCCAACAATCCGTTTTGCACTAAATACTGCTAAGTGTGACACTACTGGAGAAACAGCAGCATTCTTGCAATTTGGAAGAGAATTGAGAACAACGGATGATGTTCAGCATGACATTCGTGCTGTAATTCAAAATGATAATTTTGTGCCTGAGATTACTCAATATCTCAAGAAATTCGCAAAATTCACCAAAGAAATCAAAGACAAAGTTGAATCTAAGCAAGATCAGAGGAAAATATTTGCTGACCGTAGTCGGAAACCGGGACATAGTTTTGTGCCAGGAGACAAAGTTTGGGTTGACTTACATACAGTAAGTAAAGCCTCTAACAACAAAACGTCGAAGTTCATGCCTAAACGTGATGGACCTTACATCATTTTAACTCAAAAATCACCCACCACTTTTGTCATAGCAAGTATGGATAATCCAAATGATCCATTTGCTACATGTCACACTTCTGCCTTAAAACTATGTAATGACTCTCACATAGTGCCTGTCGCACCCATTAGGAAACGCGGTAGGCCACCAAAGAAAATTACTGGTTCCACACCGGGACGTTCGCGGAACCAGAGGGGGAGGCTGTAACAGGGTGACTGCCTTCCCTAAATTATAGTATCTATAGGTGGCGCTATTGCCACCTTCGGCAAAATATCTTGAGATATTTTGCCTTCCTTTCTAAAAAGACATGAAATGAAGTGAAGTAATTGAGTTTTAAGTTAAGATGTAAGATTGGGATGTGTGTTTGCTATACATCTCTCTTAGAGATGTTCTTTGTGCTAAGTAATTTTTATGAATATTCAATTGATTGAGTTGCGCTCGTCTTGCGATTTGTATATAATGTGATATGTGTTGTGTCGTCTACAATAAAATGTGACTGTAACATCTCTGTTCTATATTTTAAGTACCGAATAACATCCCACACTACTTCATTATAAGATTTTTGTCATCATATTGGCAATCTTGGAAAAATGCTTACCCCGGGAGAATGCGCGTACATCCAGTATATGAATGAATTTTACTTTGCATGCAGATGAAAGAATTTTGTTTAGTACGTTGAAAAGGAGAATGTGTAGAATTTTTAAAATCTATTGTATTTAAAAAAATTTCTTAACAAGGCCAATAGGGTAGTTATTATTAACCAAATCATGATAAATTTTACATTTTTCTATTTCAAAACCATTACTGGAACTGCAATATCTAATGGACAAATAACAAATAACAAATAAATCATAAACAAAATAATCAAATCGAATAAGCAAATAATAAGCAAAACTTACAACGTTCTTTCATCTGTATCCCTTTTTATAAGGGTATTTCTGATAAAATTTCTAGCAATTTAAAATCATTTAAAGTTGGTGTTTCTTTTAAATCAATATATAAATTTAGTTCTTTCTTTAATAAGAATAAATTTCAATATGATAAGTCTAAATTACTCGGTTCTTGTCTATGTCATTCCCTGAGGAGATTGTGATAGTGCATACAGTGGTGAAACAGGCAGATCTTTAGAAATTCACCTGAGGGAACATATCAGTGCTCTAAACAGCGGTAATTTAAATTCATAAATTGTCCAACATTGCGTTCAAACGAAACACATCCCGCAATTTGCGAAGGCCAGTATCTTGAAATCAGGTTGTAGCAATTATCACGACAGAATTCTCATTGAAGATTGGTTCATTTGCTTACGATCGCCACCTTTGAATGAGGCTCGTGCTATCCCAAATGAATATTATTTTTTTCTGAATAATAAAAACTAACTGTAACTGTCTTGATTTGTTCCAATATTTATTTTGCAATGAATTATTATTTGTACTGGCGAGGCGTTGCGTGTAGCTTGGCGAAGCGTTTACTTTTATATTTTTAAATGTTTTTTAGTCTTTAAATTTTTTGTATACATATTTTATTTATTTTTAAAAAAATTATTCAAGTCTGTCTTAAATTATATTATTCAATCTTTTAATAAAACTAGGTTAGCTATCAAACTTTCTATTTGTACACCAACACATAAAAGATAAAATTGATTATTTGTTTGAATAAAATTAATATATTTTTTAATGTCATGCCAAAACAATTTTTAAAAGTTTCCCTAAACTTTTCACCGATGTTTTAGTGTTACGTTTTATAAATTCTTTTCTTGATGCACAATATTCCAAATCTGAATGTGTAAAAATAAGTCATTTTTATTTTGTAACGCACAATAACTTATTTTTATACATACACAAGTGTGACAATTTCGTTTATTATATAAATAATTCATTATTAATGTAATGAAAACACGATGAATTAATACATCACTGTTAAAAAATAGATACTTATGAAGTGATTTTGAAGGAAAAAATAAAATGGATATCTAAGAATTGCAATCTGCAGTATTTGATAATAAGTAATAAAAGAACGTTATTTATTTTTCTTTTGATTTAATGCTTGATTCTGTTTGTTTGTTGTTGTGATTCTACAAAAATACATTAAGCTGTCTCCCTACTGTTTCTTTTAATAATTGTTTTTTTAAACTATCCCAGAACACTTAATAGCATAGTACTTATATTTCATGAAACATAATGGGGAAAGTTTTAATATTCTTTTTTCAAAGCTTTTAAAAGGGAAAATCAAATATTATTTTCAGTTTCATTTTATAACTCGAGTTTAAAGAACTTTTTAATCAAGAATCATTTCGAGAAAATGTTCTTTCATGCATTTATGTCAAACAAAATCTTCACTTGTTTGTAGAAAATAGTCTTGATATCATTTCTTAATGAAGTGCTTTTTGAAATCATGAAATTTTACATTAAAAACGTAATAGATAAACTGTTTTTGACTGTTCGTCACTTTCATTTTTGATATTTAATAATTAAAAATTTGAATTTGTATCACTTAAAAGTATTCAGAAATGTATTTTTTTTTGTTTGTTTTCAACAAACATGTTTCTTCATGTGTTCTTTTTCTTTAACAAACACTAAGCTATTTGTTAAAAAAAAAAGAACAAATATTTTTACATAAATCAATTAAATTACATTATTAGATAAATTAGTGAATATTTTCTTTTTTTTTTCGAAACAATTCTCAACATTCTCAATCTAAAAACAGCTTTATTTTTACCTGCTACTATTTAAGATTAGTTATCTAGAGCAGCGACTCTAAATCTATGAGTCGTGGCGGGTATTTTGGAAAATCGCAGAACAATCGAAATTTGCCCCCAATGTATCTTTTATTTAACCTGTTTAAAAAATCCTAATAAATACAATATTTTACAACCGCAATAACGTAATAATGAAAACTGTTATCCTAACCCTCTCATGTATAAAATATTTACCTTTATTGTTCATCTTTTTTCAGTATTACCTTTATTTTATGATAAATGAGAATGAACGCATTGTAAATTATATATATTTTTACTGTTGTGCATGCTAGCTGATATCTGTCCGTAAATTATATGTCCGTAAATGAATGTTTTTTTTTAAAAATTTTTAAGGCAATTTTTATCTGTCCTCATATGAAGTCCGTATGAAGGAGTGGGTTAAAGTAAAACTTTGTGGTTGTTTTCGACTAAAATGATTTAAACATTACATCCATACATTAGCGGCGTTTAACTATTTATTAATAAACAGTTATTGCTGCTAGGCAACAAGTAAATGGAAAATATGTAATGAAATATTATACAATTTAAATTAAAAAAAATTCTAAAACACGTTTTATATTATTTTAACATATGTATAAAAATAATCCAAATTCACAAAAATAATTAACACAATCTGACAAATGCATATACGACATTTCAAATTAAAAAGAATAACGTAAGACCCGAATTGGGAAATTTCAGTATTCATAATTTATCATTTAAATCCATTAATAAAAAGAGGCATTTTCGATCAACAATGAAATTTGTCTAAATTGCCATAGGAAAGCATCGTGGTGCAAAATAAAATTTTCAGTATTTTCCGAACAAATAAACCAAACATAACCCAAAACTATGGAGTTAAATCCGGGTATTTCAATTAATTTCAAGGAAATCGGATGCTTTTTACGGCTGTTATTGCGGAACAGACAGACAGGGAGACAAAAAGACAGAAATCAAAAAATTTCATGTCACTGACGTTTCGGCAACTATTCTCCAGTGCTGTCAGCTGGCTAACCCTTTCCAGTGCAAACAAGTCCTGTTCTTAAAATGAGAAATTACCAATTGACACCGGAATTTACAAATGATTTTTTTTTTAAATTAAGAAATTTTCAATTTAAGCTCTCATTGTAAAAGCAAAATTTTATTAAGATATTATTGGTGCTGTTTTCAAGTTTGGAATTAAAATTAGGTGTGCTCAGAGTGGGACCACTGGGCCGGAATTGGTTAATTAATATGCCATTAAATAAGGCGAATTTTACTACTTCAAAAACGTAGGGCCAATCATGAAATCATAATGTAAGAAAATTTAGTCTACTCTCAACACTGCTATTTTGATGTAATCGACAAAAGATAAACATGCCACAGTATAACTTAACATGAACTTCTTTTCTTTATTTGACTTACTGTCACTGAGACAGCAAGATTACACGATCGATATAATATCCAAAAAACGCATATAAACTCAGGCGCGATATATTTAATATTTTTCACATTTGCAACATAATTTTTCCGGTGTGTTTTTAAATATCGATTTTTATATTTTTTAGTGCACAAAATTGATTTGTTTGGAAATCGTAAAAATTAAAGGGTAACCCTTTCCGGCACGGGCAAAATCTGTAACAAAATGAGAAATTATTGACTGACACCGGAATTCACAAACGAATTTTTTACATATTTTGAAATCCTTAATTTAAGCTTTTATTGTAAAAGCAAAATTTTAGTAAAATATTACTGGTGGCTTTTGCAAGTTTGTAATTAAAATTAGGTATCCCAGACCGGGCACAGTGTGCCGGAAAGGGGTAAGGTGCAATGATAGTTGATCAATTAATTACATTTTTGTTTTCCAGATGTGCCTTTTTTTGGTTTTTCACGCTTAAAGTTATGCAATAGCCTATGATTTTCTTCATTTGCTTGTCTTGTGAAATGTGACACAGGGTACACCATTACACTGCATTTTAACCCTTTAACGATCATAGCATTTTCATTGCTAAGATGTCGAAATAAATGAATGACACCGGTAATTAAGGACAAATATATTTCTAAATAAGAAAACGTGATTTTTCACATACAAAATAAAAGGGATATTTTTAAATAAAAATACCGGTGTCAGTGTTGCGTATCGGAATTAAAATTTTGTGGTTTCGTGGCGAAACCAATGAACGTTAAAGGGTTAAGCGACAAATCGTGAAACGAGAAAGATGGTTACAGCAAATCGGTAGTTTCCCCAGAACCAAACTACTCTCGTAATCAAGAACGTGCGGACATATTAAACTTACAAGCAGCCTATTATTAATGCAGAAGCCACATACTACATTCGATCCATTGTAAAAGGGATAGCGAAAACTTCAAGCATGTTGCCCTATTGTACATACATCAATATGTTTTGTTAAATAAGTTGTGAAACGACGTTGATTACAATTCCAGAATATGGAAGTTTGTGAATGGCTTTGGAGAAGATTTCTAATGGAGCAGAGAGAGACATGTTCAGGGGTGCAAAAATCTAGGCGCCAGAAGACAATTTCTCACCACAAAATTTATTTCGTTTTTCTTCGTCTAATATTTCGTGTGAAATTCCTGCTAGATTGGCTATTAAATTTTGCGCGAAAAAAACTCTAAAATTTTAGTGGTGAGAGACTACCCTCTGGCACCTAGATTTTTGCACCCATGGACATGTTACAGTTGTGACCGCATATTTTGACTGAGTGTTATAGATATAATAATATATCAGGGTTTGTATTCATCTAGGAATTCAGAAGATTTTAGTTGTTCTAGTATCAAAAATTTTGTAAAATACTAGATGCTACATTTGAAAAAGGATAATCCCTCACCCCTCCCCCCTAATAAAGAAAACGAATATTACATTAAAAAATTACTTCCAAATCCTTCCAGACTAAGTACACTGTTTTTGAAAATTTTTGAAATTTTTCCTATGTATAATATGTACGAAAATTTTCAAAAATAACAAAAATTACATATAGGAGGAAGCAAAATATCGGCCATTTTTCCATTTTTCTTTCATAAAATACGCCATTATTTTTAGATTTAAATGTAAGTCTATTACAAGTAAAATTAGTTTCATTCCATCTATTATTATCGTAATAAAGTGTAAATTGCACAAATATTACAAAATCCCATAAATTCAATGGCAATTACTAAAAATATATGTTTTATATGTATATCTATCCTCTAATATTTCTGTAGGTGTTTTTTTACACAAACATAGAATTTTTTAACGAAATAAATTCACTTCACTTTAGGTTATTTTTTTTTTTTAGTATAAGTATGTTAAATGTTTTAATATAACTACTAGCACTGTTGCTTAATAATTTAAATTTTAACAACTTAATTGTCGCATTAAATTACGGTTTAAAAACTCAAATTCATAATTGGCACCACTTTAAAATATATATATATATTCATCTCATTTAATGGGCAAGTAAAATGATACCAGAATAAAGATAATTGCACTATTTTATAAAACTGGTGGGAATAAAACAATTCTGAATAAAAACCATGAAAGTTGCAGCCGGTGAATGTCACGGGCGCATCGATTAAATGGTTAACTAACTTATTTGTTTACAACGAATACATTTCTGAATATGTGCGTAGATCTTTTCACAGCATTGTAATTAGTTCTAAAGTTATTTTAATATGCATGAAATTGAATTTTACTTTATTTTGCTGAAGTGAAATTAATGGATTTTTCAAAGCGCTACTTCTAATTACTTGATAATATTTTTATATAATATTTTGAAACATGATAAAATGACATTTCGTAAAGTGATTCTGTAAGAAAAAGGACATAGGCTGATAAGCACAAGAAGTATGCCTTTCTATCAAATTTCTTCATTTTTTTACAGGTGTGTCTACCTATCTGACAATTTATTTCCCCTGCTATTACCTTACAAATATTGATATTTTATGAAATAAAAATACTTTTGCATTTTTTAAAAAACTTCATTTTTTCAAAAACCACTACATCAAATTACATATTATTAATTAAGATTATACAAATATACATAACTGTGAATTTTTGTATAATTTTCTGATTACGAAAAATGTGTGAAAAAGCAATTAGAAAATTTAGATAAATAAAAATCAAATCTTGTAGTTTTCCGAAAATTACCATTTTCTTGTAAAACTTTCTTCATATGTGTCCGCATATCTATATAATAAAGGCCAAACGTATCTGTGCGTAACGCATACGTCATGTTTTGAATGGCAATACTTTTCGATGAAATTTTAATTTTGCAATTTTCGCTATTGTAAAAATTTAAACTTCTAGACATAGCACGTTTTCGACATTTATACCATCGTATGGAGGAAAATATGCACGTTTAAATGCAGTTTGTTAGAAAACTGTATCTCAATTTGTTTTTGAGATATTAATTTTTTTATAGTTTTTAGTTCATTTTCTCTAATGGTGGCAACTTAAGTATCGCATTTGTGTGGGAAAAAAAGGAAAAATATCCATAGAGTAAAAAAAAAAGAAGATGAATAGAGATGCAGTTTGGTGGCTGGAGGTAACGCCTAAAAAGCATCTCTAAAATTCGCTGAATTGCATCAAACACAACCGCGTGCTTTCGCAAAAAAAGGAAAACTTTCAGCGATACAGTTTTAATTCATAATACAATGAAATGCTATTTTAGAATGCTAAAATATAATAATTATTTTTTTTTCATTTAGAGAAAAAATGATGTTAAAGGATTCGGTCTCTGTTCTTAGAGATTGTTTTGTTTGGCCCGAAACTTAAATTGGAAGAAAAACGCCCATAAAACCGTTTTAATCGCATACTTCACCTCCATTTATCTATTTTTTCCGTGAAAAATAACAGATCACTGTATATTTTAGTTGCCATTTTTTCATAGCAACCGAAAAAAACAGTAATTAAAAATGTGTTATGTCAAAATATCGTCGGCTATAAAACCCAGTGAATGTTGTTTGTTTTATTTCGTTTTTTCCTATCAATATAATAACTTTCAGTTCGTTGCAAACTTAATTTACAAAAAATACATCAATCAATCTTTACAAAAATGTATTTTAAAGAATATCTGCGTGTCATATTTTCTTAGTTGATTTTATAAACTGAAATAATGCAATTTTATTCTTTGGCAAGATCTTTGGGTAATAACTTGGGTAATACGGAAGTACCGATTTCAAAGCTTTATATGATAACTTAAATAATATTTTTCATATAAAATTGCTGTTTGGAATTAGTTGGCAGTTTAAAAAGCATATTACGTAGGAAAAATTGATTAGACTTTCCAATTTTAATTTTTAAAAAAGTTTTTCACCTTTGCTCTGTGACCCGGGAACCCCGGGTTCGGTGTACTAGTCTATATTATAAAGGCCAAACGTATCTGTGCGTAACGCATACGTCATTTTGTGAATGGCAACACTTTCGCATGCAATTCAGTTTTGCAATTTTCAGTGTTACAAATTTTATACTTCTAAATATCGGACATTTTCAATTTTTATACTGTCGTATTGAGAAAAAAATGTACTTTTAAATGCAATTTGTTTGAAAGCTGTATCTCAATTTGTTTATGAGTTATTATTTTTTTATAGTTTTAAGTATGAATTTTGTTATTGTGGCAACATAAATTCGCCATTTTCTTTTAAAAATGATAAAAACTGAAATAACAAATCATGTCAAAAGATATCGTCTGACATAAAATCCGATGAAATTTGTTTTATTGTATTTTTATTCATAAATTAAATGGTTTTTTAGTTTACTGAAAACCTTATTTACAAAGGATACAACAATTTCTTTTCACAAAACTGTATTTTAAATAATATTCGAGTGACTTCACCGCATTTACTCAGTTTGTATCAGAAAGCTAAATAAGTGCAATTTTATTTATCCGCATGTATGCAATATTTTCCAAATTTGAAAAAATATGCAAATGAATGATTTCTGATAAAACATGGAGCTATTATAAATAAAGAAGTTAAGATTTGTGAATCATCACATTTTCGATTTGATTTTACAGAGTGCCTTGAATATTGTTTTTGCTGCGTTTGTGTAATATTCTGTCCTAATGACGTCATATGCAAACGTTAAAAATGGAATGCTTTTAGCGGATGCAAATAACGTCTTTTTATATAAAAAAGCAAATGATTTTAAAATGATCAAATTAAAATACTATGAAAAGTGCGCATGTAAATTTTGACAGTATGAAATTATGACGGGTTTAGATTTCACGTGGGAATTCTATGATCATGTCCATTTGGAATATTTTTTTTTCATTTGCTTTAAACCAAACATAAGATCCTCAATTGATATTTTCGTCATAATAACTTATCTTTGTTATACTTTACTGATTACATATGCGATTTAAGTTTAATTTTAATAATTGGGTCAACTAAGTTTTATAGAAATAGTTTTTTTTTCTCTTTTTAGCTTAAAATAATATTTGTTTGCCAGTTAGTCTGACCAATCTAAGATGCATTTTTACTGTAGCTAATTTTGTGGGCTTATTATAAATCAATGAAACAGTTCCTTCCTAAACATTTTCTTTCGTCGAAATTCGACGGGTTCCACCTCGTTATATATAAATACAGAAAGTTTGCGTTGCGTACTACATATAAATATTTACAAATATATGTCTAAAAAATATTAAAATTCATTTAAAGACGTTATTTGGGGCGGAACTAGTCATTTTCAACACGTCAAGAATTTTTGGAATATGCACTTAAATAATTGCTTTATTTTAAATTTTAATGAGGACAACAATTCTCAACGCGGAGGATATGACAGCTATGACTACAATAAATGAAGATTGTAACGATAACATCGCATTTAAACTTTTAATGTGCCTGTTAAAATAAACTTTTGAAAAATATTTCATTTATTTTATACTTTCCAATGTGAAATCACGCCGCGTAATTCTCCTTCGTTATACCATTTGAATGTTTATAATAATTGGTACTACTCTGTTATCCCGTGGACCAATTTCGCCAAATTATTCAAATTGCCAAACTAATAACCAAATTATACATACTGACATAATTTTTATTTTAAATAACGAAAAAACAAATAATTAGTAGAATATTAATAAAAGTCGAAATAAAAATTTCAGAATGATATTTTAAACACTTGAATCGTATTTAATGTCATTGAAAGTGACATTCACAATCATCCATTATTGTCATTTAATCTTTTAATTTGGCGACAATTTTTAGTCGGCGGGATAACCTAGTAGTACCTAATAATCTTTAAGATAAATGCTGGCAATGAATATTTTCCTGATTTTAATTGTTTAAAGCAATAATTCACGGGTAATATGATAAACTTTTTAATTTTTTATTTTGTTTTGGAAGCAATTTTTAAGAATTTCCAAATTATGCTGGTATGTTTCAATAAAGAGAAAAAAACCTGTAATTTTTTAAAATTTGAATTAAAAAAAATTTATTTAATCCTTTTTTGAACAATAGTCCCACTCCAGGCACATCTAATTTTAATTCCAAATGGCGCCAATAATATTTTAATGAAATGATGCTTTTCAAATGAAATGTTAAATTAAGGAGTTCATAATTTCTAAAGAAGTCATTTAAAAAATTCCTCAAATTCCTCCTTTTACGAACAGTTTGCCCGTGTCGGAAACGGTTACAGTAATTTCGCGCGCATCCGCCGCACCTCAGATAAGTCGATTTCCTCCCAGAATTTGTTATAAATAAAATGTGACTTGCTTTTGCTTCTTTTTTACAATAAAATTTTCGGTGTGAAAAAAATTAACTGAGCCTCGGAGGATTCGCTCAGAATTACGGTACATCAATTTCGTGTCACTAAAAATATGAAAACATATGCGAAATTATGATATATATTTATTTCAAAATGGCTCAGGTTTGTGCAAAAAAAAATCTTTACATCATATATTGGCTTTCAGAATTACTAAAATAAGTTTGAAATTTCAAACAATTTAAGTTAAACAATTTTAAATTTTCTGAAACTGTCAACTTTGCATACATTTTTTTTATGTAAAACAATATGTAAAATTCAAACAAAATATAGTTAGTAATGATCTAAAATATGTTTTATGAAATAAATAATCATATTTTCCAACAATTTTTGATGTAGTTTATGTAGGTCCTATTTCGAACCCGTTTAAAAGACCCACAAGTTCACAGAATAATAATTCTAAATCTGAAAAGATGTATTGTACAGGCTGTACAAGTATTATATAAAGTTACATAGTGTGGAAAATAAATATACATTCATGTTATATGTATTCGTAAGCATATATTCGTATATAGACGTTCCTAAAAGAATTTAAAAGAACTTTCCAATATCGTCAAACAGCAACGCTTGCTAAATTCTATTTGAACAACTCTTGCAGTTCCATAGACTTTAATAATTCCAAGTTAATAATTTCATGCAATACTGGTATTGATGACCTACTGGAAGAATCCTTTGAAATTATGATTACAAAATATGAAGCTTGTACCGATAATTTTATTTTATACTTTCCAATGTGAAATCACGCCGCGTGATTCTCCTTCGCTATACCATTTCAATGTTGAAAACAACTTTTTTAGATAAATGTTGGCAATGCATATTTTCCTGAGCAATAGATCACTGGTAATATGATAAACTTTTTAATTTTTATTTGGTTTTATTTTGTTTTGGAAGCAATATAACAGCCTTTTCCTTATGGAGATCAAAACATACATTATCTTACATTTACTTTAATGTGTGTATAACTTATCGACTTCACAACAAATTATGCACCATTTGGTAACATTGTGATGTATTTTTCCAAAAAATATGAGTTAAAAATATTAATTTCCCGGGTAGATATTTTAAATATACGAATGCATCAAATATCCCATAGAGTTTACGTTAGCAAGAGGAATAAGGAAACAAAGTGACTAGTTTTTTTTAACACTAGAACTGCGGCGACGGATCATTTTGACCCGTATCTCATAGAAAGATGTCAATTCGAACCACAAAACTCAAAATAAAATAAGCTAGATATATGCTGAGCAAATAATTTTCAATAAATAAGTTAAACTGTTCTAAATGAAATTTCCGGGGAGAAATATTTTTATAAAACTTGAATGAATTTTCCCGCCGTTCTAGTGTTAACCCCTTAACCCTTTCCGGCACGGGCAAAATCTGTACTAAAAAGAGAAATTATCGACTGACATCGGAATTCCCAAACGATTTTTTAAATATTTTGAATTCCTTAATTTAAGTTTTTAATATAAAAGCAAAATTTTACTAAAATATTACTGGTGGCGTTTGGAAGTTTGGAATTAAAATTAGGTATCCTAGATCGGGCACAGTGTCCCGGAAAGGGTTAACACCTTCGCGACGCGAGCCTTTTACGAAATTTTTAATGTTTTGTCACCTGTTTTTAAAACCAGAAATTTGTGCCTTATTAAGTCGAGAAAATGCTCCGATTAACCCTTTCCGGCACGGGCAAAATCTCTAGTAAGATGAGAAATTATCGACTGACACCGGAACTCACAAACAAATTTTTAGATATTTTTAGTTCCTTAATTTAAGCTTTTATTGTAAAAGCAAAATTTTACTAGAATATTATTGGTGCCGTCTGCAAGTTTGGAATTAAAATTAGGTATCCCAGACCGGGCACAGTGTGCCGGAAAGGGTTAATGAAGAAAAATTTTACAGTATAATGGTGGCGATAAACAAGGATTCTTAAGCCTTTTTTGAGGCACGTATACTTGTCACTCGTCCCCAAGGGGTGAACATGGCATTTCTTTTCTGTTTAATAAATTGAAAATAACGGATTTTCACCACAATTTTTTAAATAAAATATTCGTAACATTTAGTCTAGACATTTCCACCTTCAAATAGTTTGAATTTTATTAAATTGTGCTGTGAAAAAGATGATGATAAATAAGATGATTTTAAATGATGAATTAACCTTTTCCGACACACTGTGTCCGGTCCTGGGATACCTAAGTTTAATTCCAAACTTCATCATCAATAATATTTTTAACTGACTTCAAGGAGGAGTTTATGATTTCGACCTGTATGTATTTGTTTTTTACCCATAACTTCCATAAAGTGAACCGATTTTGATAATTCTTTTTTTGTTTGAAAGTTTGAAATGGCCATGTGGTCCCATTTTAATTTCATTAAATTCTGGTGATTAGAATTTTTTTAAAAACAAAAACATTAAAAATTCAAATTTTTTTTGAAGCTGTCGTCCAATTATTTGCGTTCATGCTGTTACACGGTAAAAAATTTACCCTTTTGCTGCATCGTTACTCCATAGCTTTTATAGAATATTTCTGTTTTGACCAATGAGAATGCTCCATAATACAGCAAAGTAATCGTTCCCTATAAAAGCGATAGAGTGACGATGCAGCAAAAGTGTCAAATATATTACAGTGTACTTTTACGCAGATACATGATCTTGCGAAATTTTGAATGAACCGGATTTTGGTAGATTTTGCGCTATTGAGAATTTAGATTGACCATTAAGAAAATTTACTTACTTTAAATTAGCAGCAACAATTCCGCAAAAAATACAGGTTTCTAATTGGCCAATCTGGTTTCGTTAATAGCGCAAAATCTACCGGATTGCGGCCAAGCTCTCTTTCGCTGTTAACAAAATCAGATTGGCCAATTAGAAGCCTGCATTTTTGCGAACTTTTCACTGTTTACTGCAGTGAAAAGTTTGCAAAAATGCAGCCTTCTGATTAGTCAATCTCGTTACGCTACACTGTTAAAAATCTGCTGCATTTTGCTGCAACGCACTCCCCTGCTTGTATAGAAAACGGTTACTTGGCCGTGAAATGGCGCTTTCTCATTGGTTGGAATAGAGATATTATATACAAGTGGTGGAGGGCGTTGAAGCAAAATGCAGCAAATTTTTAACAGTGTAAATGGTTGAAAAAATATGTATACACTGTTAAAAATTCTGAATGAAAATAAGTGACTCATTTGCTGCAGAGTCACTCCACAGCTTTTATAGAATATCTCTTTTATGACCAATGAGAATGTTCAATAACAAAGTAACCTTTTTCTATAAAAGTGGTGGAGTGATGCTGCAGCAAATGGGTGACATTTTTAACAGTGTGTATGGATCGTAGTCACTGTTTCAAAGATGCGAGTTCTTTCCAACGTGGAAAATCTTAATTGGATCAATTCTCGTATGCACCGAATTGGAAGGTGGTCATCATGTCTTTCATGTCGAGTACACAAATCAGGTGTATGTATGTGTATTGTTCTTGCACCCATATAATCGTATTCGTTCAGGCGACTATCGCCAAGTTTTGGAATAGAAAATTCCTACATTTTATGTAGTTTGGAAAACCATATCTGTCGATACCTGTTTTTGAGGTCCGTAAAAATCAATGTGAACCTTAAAGTTTGATGAAAGCGCAACTTTTGGAAGAGCGAGATCGTATCCAAACAAGTTAACACATCCGGAAAACCTAAAGATCTACAATGATACTAACCGACATTGTAATTTTCTTTCGAATAGCTGAAAATGAAATAGAAAATTGACCAGCAAATTCAATACTTCAAAACCCAGCAAAGTACATCATATAGTCAATGCATTGCAAAGAGACATCATATGTCAGTACACATAATTGAGTATTACAGCATAAATAACTAAAAAGTAGGAAATAAAATAAGCTTTTTTTTTAAAAAAAATTATCAACCGACTTCAAAAAAGCGCTTAAAAGAATTAAATAATTCTTTAAAATTCTCTATATAGCTATCTTCAATATAATAAGAATTGTGCCTATATTGTGCCTAGTACCATAATTAAAATGGTGATAATCATTATTGATTATGATTGCTTGGCACCGACTTCAATAATTCATTACTTTTTATATGTATATATTCATAAATTAAATCATAACTATCCAAATTCATCTCTTCTAAAAAATATTCTCTCTAAAACCCATGTTTGGAGGATATTAAATTACACATATTGAATGTAACTGTTTTTATGCCGGTACCTGATATCCGATGTCTGATTTTTGGGTAATGTTTTGCCATTAGAGAATTTTAAAAAATTATTTAATTCTTTTAAGCGCTTTTTTTTTTAAGTCGGTTGATATTTTTTTAAAAGCCTTTTTTATAGTAAAATTTTGCTCTTACAATAAAAGCTTAAATTAAGGAATTCAAAGTATCTAAAAAATTCATTTGTGAATTCCGGTGTCAGTCGATAATTTCTCATTTTACTACGGCGTACGGGCAAATCAATTAAGGAGTTAAATACTGATTCATTGTGACGTCGTTGAATACAAGAAATTTCATTAATCTTAAATATCTACTTACGTAAATGAATAAATACAAAAAAAATTAAATATTTGTAATATACTTTTTTCCTTTGTCCATTATTTTTTTCAATTTTTAAAATGTATATTTAGTTATTCAGAATTGAGTAATTGTGAAATTGTTATAACATACGGTGCCCTGTTCTTGCATGAACAGTTAATCCGTTAATTCCTTCGAGCCTTTTACGAAATTTTTAATCTTTTGTCATCGTTTTTTGAAAACAGAAAATGTGTGTTATTGAATCGAGTAAATGCTCTGATTATATAAGGCAACATGCATTCTGAGTTCTTTATGCGGCAGATATACCTGCCGCTTGTTCCCAAGGGGTTGCTTTCTACACATCCTCTCGTCTAACAGTGAAAATTTATTTTGCCACCGATAAAATTACATTGTTTTAAATTTTAGTAAGTGGTAGTAAAATAAATCTGGTTATCTCGTGTCATGGCAATATGTCGTGGCAACCATTTTCTTCATAGTACGAAGATATGGTCATGGAACGGATACGCTCATGGAACTATAATCCACTTAACTGATTCGTCCGTACGTCGTACACGAAGAAGAGTTCGCTTGGTCCATAACTTAAAGCTTTTTGATACCACTAAAATTTATAAATAAAATTTCAAACTATTTAACTCTTTGCGGCGCAGGGCAAATTCATTGGCTTAGTTTTGAAATTAATGACTGACACCAGAATTTGAAAACAACTTTATTCGTAAATAGGGGGAAAAAAACCATCTTTCGCACATTCAATAAACAGCAAATTCTTTTAGCAAAATTCCGGTGCCAATGTTGCTTTTCAGAATTAAAATTAAGTGGTTTCATAGATATACCACTGCGCAGCAAGAGGTTAATGGCAGAAACGCTTTTCAAAAAGGAAATTTTTGCTTAATTATATCAGAAAAATTGGCGGATTAACCTCTTAACTGATTTTCCCGTACACCGTTCGGGCAAGACGAATTTGCTTAATTCATCATTTAACCTCTTGCGGGGCAGTGGTTTCATAGATATACCATTTAATTTTAATTCCCAAATGCCACATTGGCACTGGAATTTTGTTTAAAATAATTAAAGTTTATTGAATGCGTGAAATATAGCGTTTTCTTATTTAAAAATAAAGTTGTTTTCAAATTCCGGTGTCAGTCATTAATTTCAACACCTAAGCAATGAATATGTCCTGCGCCGGAAAGGGCACCACAATTTGACACCACAATTTTTTCAAAAAAATAATTTCATACTATTTAATACCTAAATATGTTTAGACTAAATGTTACGAATATTTTATTTAAAAAATTGCGGTGAGAATCCGTTATATTCAATTTATTGAAAGGAAAAGAAAGTGCCAGTTAAAGGGTTAAATAATGTAAAATTTACAATAAAAATTTACTGGAGAGAATAATAAATTATGATTTGAAATCACTTGCCAGTACATCTTATGGGCAAATCTTGAATGGGAAAATCAAGTTATCCAAATAGTGTGCGGTTAAAATAGTGAAGCTTCAACTGTAACCGATTTTGTAGGAAGTCATTACCACTGCGGTGAACTTTCACCTGTAAAGTTATGCAGAAAACATTGTTTTACAAAAATGCCCCATTCATGAAAAGCTTCAATCTAAATTACAGTAAAACCCCGATAATTCGGATTAATTGTGACTAGACCCAATCCGGATTATGAAAATACGGATTATCCGGAGAAGTAGAAAAAATGAAATAAAATAACGCATACTTGCAGAAAATCATCTTTACGTTAAACTTATTGAATATTTACAGACAGTAAAAATGTTTACTTTGTAAAATAAAAGGTTGTCATTTTCTGCTGTGTCAGTTTTCTAGTACCTTTTGGAATCCGTACGGCTAGTCGCTTCTGAAACTATAAAAAATGACCAAACCGATCCGGATTGAACTGAGATAAGGATTACCGGGGTCCGAATTAGCGAGGTTCTACTGTAATATCAAAAACTGACATTCATTTTTACTGATTAGTGTTTACTTCTTCCGTAATACGTCCGCCAGTTTATGCCTACCAAAACAACCCTACGTCTGTGACAGGGTAAAGAATATGCTACCTGGAAAAATTGTTACCTGTAAAAAGAACATAATTTGTTTACCATATTTGTGAGAGAAGTTTCGGTACTACTTGGTTAACCCATCGACCAAAAAACTATCGCCAAACTATAAGGTTAAATGACAATAAGGGATCTTAAATGTAAGATTCAACGACATTAAATACGATACACGTGTTTAAAACGTCGTCATTAAGTAATTTTTTCCGAATTTTTAGTTGTATTTTTATTAATATTCTATTAATTATTTGTTTGTTTTTTCGTTATTTAAAATAAAAACTATGTCGATGTGTATAGTTCGGCGAAATTGGTCGACGCGGTAACCAAGAAGTACCAATTACAAAAATATATGCAAGTATATAATATAATTTATAGATGCATATATTATGCATACCTCTATGTGTAATTACATATATACAGAGATATATCAAAAATGTTTCGACATAAAAAAATTTATGTAAGCATCATACATTTTTTTAAATGTGACAAATTATTGATATTTAATTTTATAGTATGGCGATAGCTTTTTGGTCGACGGGATAACCAAGTAGTACCAAAATTTCTTATCAGTAAGGCGAAATTTTCTATTCAAATTTACTGGTGAAAATTTTCGCCAACAGCAATCAGAAACTGTTGATCCGATAAAATGATACAACTGCCATCTTGTGACAAACCCCTTGAGTTATTTCATTCGTAAGTGATAGACTGTCTAAAATATATTTGAAAGATAAAATTTGAAACGACAACTTTTAAATTAATATAAAGAGACCGATATACATACCGATAGTAAGAGAAAAGAAAATTCTTCCCATATGACAATTCATGCAAAAATACTTGAAAACACTGAGACAGTCTATTCTTATGGAGCAATATTTTATTAACACAATGGAAATAAAAAGCTATATAAAAATTAAAACTTTACAATAAAAATGAATTATTCTTTATTATCATTATCAAATTTAATTTTTACGTATGCCGGAGAAATTTCCTTACAGAAATAATCTGGCAAAAGTACCATAGGTTAGCCAACCCTGGGTTAAACAGTAACACTGTAAGTAGTAAGCGGCACTGTAAAAGTTTATAACAGGTCAAACTGAAACCAGTAAAAAACAAACATATATTTTTTGCTATATTTGTAAGAGTATTTTTTTTTCAAGAATAACTTATTTAAGTAAAACGTAAATTTTTATAAAATTTTACTACCTAGGCGGTAATTAGAAACTATTGATCGGATGCAAAAGAATCAGACGCCATCTTGGGGCAACTTTCTCAGTAACTTCACTCGCAACAAGTAGACAACATACTATATGTTCCCTCCTGTTTACTCCTAACTATATTATTGAAGGCTGCTCGTAAATGAGGAATTCTTCATAATTATAGTATAATATTTACAATTTCCACTTACATCGAAATGTCATTAAAAATGTCATTACATGTCATTAAAAATATAAAAACATATATTTTAAATCACACCGGAAAAAATATGATACAAATGTGAAATAGATTAAGTATTTACGTTTCTCTGATTGTGCAGTGGTAAAAAATAAAGTGAGTCACGTATCTTGGAGTCTATGATGACAGCAAGTCAGATTAAGAAAATTACCTCAAGTTCGTCGCGTTTGATGGATTCACCAAAACTCTATTAGTAACTCTTTGTGAATTTTGAAAGAAAAGTTCCTGTTTTTTATGAGGACTTCTTGACATAATTCTTAAACGCATAATATAAATGTCAGCATCCAACTATTCATGGTATTGTGACACCTAACAACATTTACTCCGCGGTGTTGTCAGTAGAAATTTTTTTCAGATTGCTTGGTAACATTTATGAATTTTTAATGTTTGTTTTTTGAAATGATTATTTCAAAAAACACCTTAGGCTATTTCCATGAGTACTTGTAGTGTAAGTCACAGGCTACGATTTTTGGCTACCAGTATTATAGAACGAAAAAAAATTTGATTAATTTTATTGGCACGTTCTCATTAATTGAATAAGGTTAAGCAGACTTTTCGAAAATAACGGTGGCTAACAAGCATAGCAATTAATAAGTTATGTGACTTACACTACAGAACCCATGGAATTAGCCCTTAAAGAAAGGGTATGGCAGCAATAGGAATAATAATTTAATAAAAATGATGCTACTCAGCGATTTCAGTTGACAAGATTTAATTTAGGCAATTTTGTGTTTTCATTCATCACACTTTATCGACATTGCTAAAGTTTATATATTATACAGCCTTGGCCAATAGTTTGGCCACACTCATTTTTAATATATTTTTTTATGTAAAAAATAAATGTCTTATTGTTTTATACATTGTTGTACTAACATAAAATTACAAAAAATATCAATATTTTGTTGGTCCACCCTTGACTTTAACTAGAGCAGAGATCTTTTGGGGTATGCTTCGTGTATGGCGTTTACATTTTTCTGAGCATATATTACCCATTTTTAAATAAGATCATTTTTTAACCCGGCAGAACACGCGCTTATCCAGGGTAGAAATGGTTTTAACTTTGTCACGAATAAAATCAAATTATAATCGTCATTTTATTTAGTCGGAGACAATCCTTACAATTTTGCGAGATAAAATAAGCTTAAGATTACTTTTAAAAGATAAGTGATTAAAATTGCAAAAACACACGCACTCCGGGTCAAAAAGACCGGGACGTGTACTCCCGGGTTAAAGTTCTTATTCATGTTATGGTGTGTTTTCTGTTCTTACGTTTTAATATGGTTCAAAGGTGCTCGATTGGATTTAAATTCTTGGACTGTGCTGATCAGTCTATCAATACAATTTTACTGTCGTTAAACCAGTGCTTCGTAGAGGCCTATTTCTGATGCGGAGAATTATATTGTAGGAACGGGAAGCTATGTAATCTGGTGTCACAAGAATTGTGCGTTAATGGCGGCGTCATCTTAGCTTTTAGCAGTTCATGTGACTTTCTTTTACGAACATGTAATCAACACTATCAACAGCCATGCAGGCCTGATCGCCTCCGTGTATTACAGTTGCGTGTATTACGCAATCTGGATAATATTGTTCTTTGGTAAATTGCGTCACAAAGGTCATGCCGGATGTTTCGAATACCCGAATATAAAATAAAAATGCTTCATCTGTATTCCCATTTTTATTACAAAAACTGACTCTGACTAAATGGTGGTTATTTGTCATTATAAAAAAGGATTAAATTACTCACCTCAATGTTAGATTCATTGGAACATATAACATTTGACCAATCTTCTTCTGCAAAATGTTGAAATTGACGAGCCCACTCCAAGCGATTATTATTTTTGTTTTCTGAAAGCTAGGGCTGCCTCTTGGGTTTGCACCTTTTTAATTCAGTTTCTGTCAATCTTTTTCTTGCTGTTCTATCACTTAGATACTATACTACGTATATATGCTGCAGTGAGCTCAGAAGAAAATTTTCTGGGATCTTCAACAGACCAGTCTTACTTTTCTGTCCTGACTTTTCGTTGTTACATGTTTTCTGCCCACTCATGTTTTTTCTCTGAGACCGTATCCTCAAAAACCTTTTAATAGCAAATTCCCCTGTACTTTCACAACACAATCAAATAGTTCACTACTATGTATATATATTATGATTGACATTTTACGATGCCGTTTATGCCTTTGTACAAAGCATTTGTTATTATTTTGTATTTATTTTTTTATAATTTAAGTGTTTTGAAGAGGATGTACGGAGGTGTACTAAATTGGAAATAAATAGTGAACTGTCTTAAAGTTTAAGAAAATGTTTAATTTTAGAAAAATTTGCAGCTTGTTGCTGCAATAGAAATCGTTTCTGTAGCAACTGCGTCACACAACCCGTCAGCAGGGTTACACACAAGATTGCCGATTGGCATATTCGCGTGGGTGGTGTTCGTCGCCAAAGGCGATGTTACAAGGTTACAGGCACGGAACACCTGCAATTTTACAGGTGCGCAACAGGGTGCCTAATTGTTTTGGCTAAGGCTGTATTTTTCATTTAAGTATTTGAATTCAAAAATAAAACTGTCATAAGAAGTGCACGTATACAAATAATTAAAAATTCCACTAACAAATTTTAAAGGGTTATAGAGCATCCAGTGAAGGACCATTCTTTTAAAGAACCTAGCATCAGATCTACGAAAGAGTTTTTGAAACAAATACTAATTATTACTAATTATTAATACTAATTATTTGTTGAAAACAGACTAATATTTAATAAATAGGTCAGATTTAATGCATTAACCTTTTAACGTTCATTGGTTTCGCCACGAAACCACAAAATTTTAATTCCGATGTGCAACACTGATACCGGTATTTTTATCTAAAAATATCCCTTTTATTTTGTATGTAAAAAATCACGTTTTCTTTTTTAGAAATATATTTGTTCTTAATTACCGGTGTCATTCATTTATTTCGAAATCTTAGCAATGAAAATGCTATGATCGTTAAAGGGTTAAAACATAAAAATACAAATGTATATAAACCAGGGATGCACAACCTTTTTACCAGAAAATCGGTTGACACCAGAATATTTGAAAAGTGTAGTTTATTTTCTTTAATAGCAAAGTTTCTGCCATTACTATAAGGAAAATTATTCTGCATAAAAATTGTGGTATTATTGTGGCCCGCGGGCCAAAGGTTGTGCACCCCTGATATAAACAAATAATACATGATTGTAAATATTTGCCAAATTAACCGAAACTCCATTAAACGGAGATTTATCTAGAGCTGGGGTTCCCAACCTTCCATTGGCCATGCTCTGCCAAAGCATCTGTGAAATCACTATCCCTCAATCCCGCATTTTGTAATTTATGTGTCTTCTTAATTCAAAAGATGACATATTCACACGGTGGAGGTGTAATAGAGCCTTAAAAATAATTGTTTGAATTTTTAATTTGTCAAAGAGGTAAATCTTTTATTACAAATGTTTTTAACATTATTTTAACAATATCGCTATGTACAACATATCCCCTTTTTAAGCAAACATAATAAATGAAGAACATCAACATAAAAATTAAAATGAACATTATTTGTTATTCCTGCAAGTGCCAATCCAGTTACGCAGCTGAAAACATTTAATTGGGAATGTATATGTGAACATGAAAACCGATATTTTGGTTTAACCCTTTGAGGGACAAGCAACAATGTCTCTGTAAGACTGTATTCTCACCAGAATAACCTATAAATTTTATTTTAAAATAAGGGAATTTCTCAAGATTTTGCCTTCTAAGATAAAATTATAAAATTTCGTTAAAAGTTGGTTGTCTGAATCTTGTTTAAATTTAGGTGGGATAAAATCTATCCTACGGCTTGTCACGTATTTAAGAAAACTGATTATTGCAATGTAAACTCGTCGTTGGGGGCCACCGTAATACTTACCCATCATATATATGCATAATATTTCTAATATACATATTCAGTGCATCATATATATTTCAATGTTTTTAATATACATGCTCTATTATTGAATTGCTGATGAATCTGTTTCGACAAATTATTCAATACGTCTAACTACACAAGTAGTACTGAATTGCTAAAAAGAAACATCCTTATAACTCCAAAAAGAATTATCTTATTAACTAACAGTTTATTGCGTCTTATTTCCAATTAAAATATATCTTTGAACTGAAATTTGATTGAAATACAGGGTCATGAAAAATCGTCGACTGTAGAAAACAGGATTACAGATATCTCGGCAACTAATAATTCGATCGACTTCGTTCTTTATGCAAAATTTGTGTTATTTTATTGCCTTTTACGATCACTCCTTCAAATAAAAAACGTCCAAAATTTTTATATACCTTTCATCAGAACGAATTTTTCGAGAGTCCGAAAAAATAGTTCCAGATAATCGAGGATACTGATATTAAATAGGCTTTGTTCCATTCTGACATACTAAATAAATACAAAATTTCAAGTCTCTATCTCAATTTGTTCGGGTGATAGAGCGTTTACAGACAGACAGACGGACGGCAAATTTTTTTTTCTAAAAATATGTTTTTCGAAATCTCCAGTGTCTAAAATGTGTAAATCCGTCAAAAAAAAAATTTTTTTTCGATTTTCAAAACGATTGCAAGATTTATCCTATACTACGTATGATGGTTAAGTAAAATGAATCGGAAACGAATCTGAAAGCCAGCGACAGTCAAAAACTTTGCTTTACTGTGTGGTTTTTATAATCCAGGACCGATATTGGTTTCTGAAGTTTTCGAATAGTTTTCATTCTGTGTCTATATAGTAAAGACCTGTGTTTATACTAGTATATTGCGGATACTGTACCGTATCCAAAATACTATATATTAGAGATGATTGCTGAAAGTGCATTTTCCATTGCGATATGATTTTTTTTATTAAACTAATTTTTTGCATATTACTTTTTGAGTAAAAATGCTGTAGATCAGGGATGCACAACCTTTTTACCAGAAAATCGGTTGACACCAGAATATTTGAAAAGTGTAGTTTATTTTCTTTAATAGCAAAGTTTCTGCCATTACTATAAGGAAAATTATTCTGCATAAAAATTGTGGTATTATTGTGGCCCGCGGGCCAAAGGTTGTGCACCCCTGCTGTAGATCATATACAGGGTAACACAACAGAATCTGCAAAGGTTAGAGAGTATGAACGATAATAGCTTATCGGTGATTTTTAAATGATGTATAACTTGTTATGCTGAATTAGATTTGATAAATCAAGATATGTTTGTAGAATATAGAAAACATGATATATAGCGCCATTCAAATAGTTTTATACATGGCTGTTTACGGAAGATAACGTCCTGAAGTGTGAATTTAACTAGATTTAAGAATGTTTTTGTCCTAATTAAATTTTAGCTAAATTGGGGCATATAAATAAAGATTTTAAGAAAAAATTTAGTATTGAAGTATGCTACCGTTTATTTTATTAATTATGAAAGTCAAATTTCAATCTATTATGCATCTAACACTTTAAAATATAGTTGAATTTTATTAAGAATTAGGTCTGCATGTTTGTCTGTCTGTCTGAAATCTATTGGTCGTAACTATATCAACATGTTGAAATTATAATCGTTATTTGGGCTGCATTCGTCTTTCTGCATAAAACAACGCAAATCTACCCAACAGAGTGGTTTGAAATTTAATTTATATAATCGATGGAGAATTTTGTTGGCTCATTTCAAATTTTATGAAAATCGAATCAGAAATTACAAAGATAGTAATAAAAGCTTTCTTCATTCTACTAAATCCGATCATACTTATTTAATTCAATGATATCCCAAGATAGGTAATGATTCTAGGTTTACCATGTTTATGCCCTATTCAAGATAGAGTCCTATTATCTATATATTTAAAACACCTGGCTGTTTTTTTGGTCATCAGCCCTGAGCTTTCTACTGGCCCGATTTTGATAATTATTTTTTTAATGAAAGCTGTTTATGTGTAGATGTGCCCATTCTGGCTAATTTTTAATTTATTTCAATTTTTATATTTTATTTTTAATTTTAAAAGCTTTTTCGTGACATTTCTTCAAAACAGTGGCAACAGGTTCAGCTTTTCTCAAAATTTATTTTGTTTCATTATTTTCCACCAATTAGGAGCTTGATCTCATCGGTGAATGTATAATCGCATTTCAAACAACAACAACAACAACAACAACATAAATAAAGGTTTTCGTAAAAAATAATCATAATAAAATAATTGCATTTAGTTATTCCCTGCAATACACAGATTACTTACTGAGTAATATTATTAAGTATTATGTAATTAAAATAACATAACATAAACTTTAATAAAATATAATATCTAAAGTGAAATTTTGTCGATGGAGAAAATGTCGTCATACAGAAACCAGATAAATTTATTCCATGAATATAATGTACATTGTCATAGCAGCTGTGTCAGTGATGATGTCATATTCATTGACTTTAATTCCTGCATTTAATAAAGTGAACTTCTATTAATTTAAAGGTCCGTGTTGTGCACAGTTGAAAATATTTCTATAAACTGAGACATTTCTATTTAATTATAATGAATATTTTATGAAACTAAAAAATTCTTAAATAACTGCATAAATCACGCTTTTTATTTAAGAAAAGAAGAGTATTTCTGAAGGTGTAAATGATGTCATATTAGAAAAAAAAAATAAAACCTGTGATATGCCGGTATTACTATATTTTTATTTTACATAATATCAAAAAATAATTAAAATCATTTCATTGTATTAAGTTATTGTTAAAAAAATCCGCATTTCAGCAACAAATATCACAATTTTATTCTTTTTAATAACAGAGATGTCGTTTTTTTTTTCGTTACCATAACAATAAAATTAACTTTTACAAGTTCATGGAGGATACAAACCAATAAATAAATTAAGTTTATTGTAAGTGCTGTAAATATGTAGTGGGTTGGTTACGCAGTTTAATAAGTCCCTGTTTCTTTTATAATTAAAATGTTTCATTGATATTATAATTATTGTGCAGTTATCAAGCGATATTTAAACAGAGAAAAAATAAACTATGCAGATATTTTTGAATTCGTCTTTCGGGATATAATATTAACTTCCTAAATAATTTGGCATTTAAATAATATTTAAGGTTTAGAAACCGCATTAAAAAAAGATTTTAGCTGAAGTTAAGTCGAACATAATAATTTGAGAGTTGTTTTCCTTATTTTTTGTTATTTTCTGAAGTTTGTGTATCTTCATCATGAAAAACTATGTTATCCCTATTTTAAGAGGTGGCAATTGTTTATTTCGCTCAGTATTTCACTGTCTATATAAGATTGATATGTATCATACCTAATATATATTCTTTTCCGTCGAGTTTCGACGGGTGCAGCTAGTATTCTTATTAAGTAATTAAAAATATATAATTGTATGAATTATATTTTTGTATTTATACATTTTTACATAAAAGTTTAACAGCTATTTCATCAAAATCTGAATATTTATAAAATAAATAACAATACGATCGCACCTCATATGCCCCGTTTGACGTGCAATTTCCAACTTATTTAATTTAATTTGTTCTTTTTCATTATTCGGATCACGTAAAGTTGATGTTCAGTGCTTTCCAACATTACTGTTTGTAAATAACATGTGCATTATTTTATCGCAGAATCTGTGCGATTCATTTCAAGCTGCGTATTTTCCCCGATTATGAAGCCAAAGATCATTGATCGCAAATATGATTAAATTTAAAGACTGTTCATCCCCTATCAATTTTAGTTACATAAATGCAGTTACATAAATGCATGGATATTCAATTCACCAGTTGTAACTTACCAGTAAAAAATAATGACAGAGAGCAGAAAAATCTGAACATTAAACATGAGTTAAACGTAGAAAGGTTTCGAAAAAGAGAGTAAATGACCGCAGATGCTAATCGCATCGTTATTTTGGAAGTCGCAGTTGTTTTCTCATTGAGTGATGTACACAGTTACACTATCCATGTTTTTAAACTTTTTTTCTTTACCAAAATTCTAGAGCCAATTTGGCATTTGGAAATTAAAATTAAGTGGCTTTATAGATATACCACCGTCCTTCAATGGGCTAAAAATATTTGCCGAGTTTGGGATTTTAAATACAATGCTTTAATCCTTTCGGGGGCGGACAAATTATGTTCGTAAAATGAGAAATAATCGAATTACACCGGAATTCGCAAACGACTTTATTAGAAATTAAAAACGTCTGAATTCAAAATTTCATTGTAAAGGCAAAATTTTAGCAAAATATTCATGGCGCATAATACAAGTTCGGATTACAATTAAGCGTGCCCGGAGTGGACACACTGGGCCGGAAAGGGTTACCATGTTCATCATGCTGGCAGAGGACAGCATAATATCACGAGTAATATGCTCTTTGCTCATACAGCGCATACAATGGAAAATAATTATACCCTATCATCTTCAGAGCAGACTTTTTCCGGTGTGAATAAAAAATAAAAGAAAATTTAAATTGATCATTAGTGAAATAAAATCGATCTTTGCAGAAATCGTAATTAATGTATGGTACCTGCTAGAGATCTGCACGGGCCGATTTCTATTAACGGCATTCGGGCCGGGCCGGGCTCGGGCATTAATTTTTATTCCTGGAGTATCGGGCCGGGCCGAGCCTAACTTATTTTTTCCGTACAAAGCCGAGACTGATTTCATTCTTCCTAGTCTTCACGGACCAAAATAATCAGTCCTGTTAAACCTGTCTATATGAAAATCCTTTTCTCGACGTGAAAAAGTCTGTTCATAAATCAGTAAAGTTTGGCTTGTTGCAAAATTTTTTGCAAAATAGGCATATACTTTTAAGTCGTCATTATAATACAATTAAACATCAGAATTTATTCTTTTTAAAGAATCGTAGATCTCTAGGCGTCTTAAAACAGTATTAAACACATAAAAAAAGAAAAACATGATTATGACGGAATTTTCGTTTAAACTGAAAACTGCAAATTTCTTTTAAACTGTTCATTCATGCAAAATGAATGAACAGTTATACGTTATATAATGAAGTTAACCTATGAAGTTATATAATGAACAGAATACGCGATAAAAAAATATATAAAACATTTACATCTGCTAAGAAGGAAACCTATTTTTTTTTCTTTCCAATGTCTTAAAAGATTTTACTTTTACAATATACCATTTTTTAGATTTTTTTTATGTATTATTAATACTAATGATAACTGAAAATTTACATACAACAAACAAAGGTTCAAAAACCCTTTAATTCCCATGCTAGAACACGTTCTAGAAATTATGTAGTTCATTTCACACCAGAAAAATTCAGTGGCTAATTTCGTTTTATTTAAATACGGAATGTTCCGATATTGATTAAAACAAATATTGTTGTTTTAATTTTCTGGTGAGAACTGTAATATACGAATTAAAATATATCGGGCGGTTTGGGATCCAGAGGGTTAAAAGGGTAAATATCGCAGCCTATGGCACTTCTGCATAAATAGAGATTATAAACATGAAAGAAAGAAAAAAGCACTAAGATAAGTTATTTTGATCTGAACTCTACCGTTAGATTAAAGATCAATGTTCAGAAGAAATTCACCCAGGCCTAATTTTAAACTTTTTTCCAGGCCGGGCCGAAATTTTAACTTTCAGGCCAGGCCGGACCGGGCAAATATTTCTTTCGTTTGGGCTGGGCCGGGCTCGGGCCTGGAAATATCAGTCCGTGGCAGACGTCTAGTACCTGCAGTGTTGCTAATAGACTCCTTTTTTAAATTCAGATTTCTTGACTGGCACCACTTTTTTGAAACTGTAAAAATCACTTTGCGTTTACCTTAATTAATGTGTCATTAAATAAGGCGCATTTTACCATTTCAAAATAGCGGTGTTAAACAAGAATATGAATTTATAAAAAGTAGTCCATCTGGTAACACTGGGTACCTGTATGTTTGTATCTACGGTTTGTACGTGGACTTTTTTTTCAGGTCGTTTAACAACATTTTTTAATGGAAAAATAAATCTAATTTAAACTCAAGAAAATTCGCCTTAATTAACAAGAGTTTTTTTTAAGATACAGGTGCTGATGAGTTTCCTGGCTTTGAAAATCCAAGATCCATACGAACCCTGTAAAGGGCATCAAATAATGACATTTTCAGTTTTCAAATATCCTGTGGACTGTATTACCGCATGAAAAGCTATGGACAACCAATGAGGTTTTTTTTTTTTTGCTTGTTTGTCTCTTGTGAAACGCAATATAAGGAACCTCGTTGGAACTTGTTTCAAATGCACGCTAAAATCTTAGAAAAAAAGGCAGATCGTTATGATAAAAAGTTAATTAAATCCAATTGATTAATAAATCATCAGATTTTAAAATATTCACCTTTTATATACACATTTTAATAACAATTTTAATTTTTCTTAAGGAAGGTGTTATAGTAAAAATAAAATACATTGACATGTTTCGGAACCGTCAAATAAGTTCCATAGTCATAATATAAATAAAACAAAATTTCAAAATATATCTCGGACAATACAAATGACACGCGACAATGAGATATAAGTAAGAAAAAACACGCGCTCTATTGCAAAAAATTAAATTAAAATATAGACCATGATCTAAAACTTAAATAAAAGTAAAAATTTCAAACTATTTCACGGTCAATACAAATGACACGCGACAAAGAGATATAAAAAACACCAAAAAACACGCGCGCTATTGTAAAAATTAAATTAAAATAAAAATAGACCATGATCAAAAGAAATTCCAACTTGGTTCATCCCATTCAAGCCCTCACGAGGATTTTATTTATTAATTCTAACCATAACTTAGGAATAATAAAAGAAACGCTATCATTGCAAACTAGATTATTACGCGTATAAATTTCAATGGACTCTCTTATAATAGATTTACGATTACAATTAGATATGAAACATAATTTACTTTGATTAAACAATATTTTTTTTTCTGATGTATAATGTGAAGCTTAAAAAACTTACGTCTTAATAAAGACAAGTTAATGCTGTGATCACAACAATTAGACTGCAGAAAAAAATGCAAAAAATATGAGGGTTTTTTTTTTTTTCAGTGTCATGACAGATATTTCTGAAATTTTTTAGAGTAATTTAATTTAAATAATTTCAGAGTAAGCTGTTCGAAAGAATTTCTAACGAGACACATTCATTTTTGAACTTGTTATTGGTTTAGTATAAAATTGTGTTTTTATTTCTGCAAAAGTTACAAATTTATAAAAGTAGATGTTGTTAAAACTTATAACACTCTATGATAGTGAGACCTGGACCCAAAAAGATGAAAGGTTACTTATTACTTGTAAATGGAAGATCTTAACAAATATTTGGACCAATTAAGAAAGACAATACTTGGCGTATTAGATGACATATGGAATTGAACAACTATATAATGAGAAAGACATAATAATCACTATCAAAATAAAAAGAATGCAATAGTTAGGCCATTTAATACGAATGAGGGGTGACAGAAGCACGAAGAAAATATTTCATAATAAATTAATAGGGAAAAGGAATGTTGGTAGACACTGAAAATATAGAAAAGGACCTTGAACAAAACCAAACTATAAATTATAAAGTGCAGAAATAGAAATTTCTGGTGGGGTATATTAAGGGAGTTCAAAATCCTTCATAGATTCAGGGGCGTAAACCACTCTAGTCGCGTAGGGGGGTGTAGGTTCATAAATTTCCGACTTTCAAGATGGAAAATTTCCGAGTACTATGGCCAGCATGAGGACTAATATATATATACTATATATATATATATATACATATATAATCATAGATATATATACATTAATATATATATTATAATTATCAAGATAATTTTGACTTAGTGTACCGAGATAGTCAAATAATCTTACATTATGCTATTATTAGTCTTATATAACAATATATTTTCCCCATTAGTAGAAGATCTCCTGATGGAATAATCATACCACCCGAGAGGGGCATGGGTAGTGCATAATATGAATAAGCAGTCGCAGGGCTTTCCAACGATATATCACACGAAAGGTGTGGGCTAAATTTAGAAAAGCGGTGACTTGTGAGGACTAAGTGGGTATCCAACGATATATCACAAGAGAGATGTAGGCCAAATTTAGGAAATATTTCCCCTCTCAAAGTAGACTCTTCCTCTAACTGTGAATCTTTCATATATCATAAATAATATTTATCGGAGGGCGCTGTAAAAAAATCCGATCTTAAATGATAAAACGCTACAGTTTAAAAAAAGATCGAAAATTGTCCACGGTAGGGAAATTGGAGGGGGTCAGGGGGAGGGGAGCAAGGTTTATAATATGAAAGAGTGATCTGAGGGCTCTCTTATGATACGACACATGGTCCAAAAAGTATGGAATTTTTCCACCCCCACTTTAACCCCCTCGGGAGTGGAAATTTATAAATATTGCTGAAACACTTATTTAATTAGTTTTTAATAATTTTATTTTCTGCCGTTTCATGCTATTATTAAAAAAGACTGCTGAGTTGTGCCAAATGTCCTAAATTTTTCGACCCCCCCCCCTTTTAACCCCCTGAGGGGGGATTTCGAAAACAGTTGGATTATGTGTTTAATAATATTTTTAGTAGATTTATTTTCTGGAATTTCACGCTCCTACCTTAAATGTTTGCTGAGATATGGTAAGTTGTTCCAAAATTTTTGACCCCGTCCCCCCGCTTGTCCCTCTTAGGGGCGGGGGGGTAATTTCAAAAATTCCATCTTAGTGGACACGTACATCATGAGAAGTATTTTCTCTCCAATTTTCATGGTTCTACATTCAATAGTTTGGGCCGAACGTTGATTATCAGTCAGTCAGGACAAACTATTTTATTTTTATATATGTATAGATATCTCTACTAGCTGACCCGCCCGCCGTTGCCCAGCCATTAGATAAAATACATACTAGATAAAACAGTAATCAGGTGGCTCCAAGAAAACTGCGACAGTATCACAACATTAAAGCAAACAAACATATAAAACAGAAAGCCCTCTCATTTTGATAACCCAGCAGAAACATAATACTGTATGTTATGTGTTATATGTTGTATGTTAAAAAAAAAAGGCCTAAAATTTTTTTTCTTTCGAAGAAAAAAAAATGTTTGTATATGTTTTATGTCTTTTAGCAGTGTGCGGTAGTCGCACAACATCAGCTGTAACCATGGCCCGCAATAGGAGCCCCGCAACATATGAATTGCATGCACAATGAATATAACCAACGGTTCAGCAAGTTGTGCAATATGACATAGTAAGAAGCTTCAAACGCCCCCGACACTGCTTGTCCGTCCACTGTGTTGTGTTATAAAATATATATATATATATATATATATAAAAGGTCTAGGAATCCCCTAATGCCAAAAAAAAAAAAAATTAAAAACTGTTTTTTTTTTTAAGTTTTTTTCATTTATTATTTTTTTTTGATTCTTTATTTAACTATTTTTTTTAATTTTATTATTACTAATTTTTATTTATTTAATTATTTATTCTTGACAGCTCGCCTCTTTATTTGGTTCAGTAGGACTCTGTCCGCACAAAATACCGGACCCGCTCTAATGGGGCAACCCAGGGAGCCAGTTTTTCTCGGTGGGGTACGGTAGAAAGGTGGGTTCTTGTCTCTCACTCTGCAACGCTCTCGTTTGCCTTGCTATTTGGCGCAAAAAAAAAAAAAAAAAAAAAAAAAATCCTCCATCAGCGGTACGACTTAGCTTTTCGGCCATTTTCTGTTTTTTTATTTTTTGTTTTTTTTTATTCCCTCAAAATTTTCCCAACATTCAGCTAAGTTCAGTACCATTGTTTAGGCTCAAAAACATCCAGTCCCATTTCGTCTGGTAAGATGAGTACAAGGTGTGCGGCAACAAATCACAAAGTTAACCCAATGTGCAATAAACCACAAAGATTACCAACAAAGCACTTAACCTAAACAGCTGACCCGGGTACTTGTCTTAGTGGTTCGCCACTTTGCCGGCAAAAATTACATCATGTACGCGCCTGGTGCATGTAAAATCCGTCGTGGGTGCAAAGTCCTCCAAGTTACCTGTGAATTATACCTCTGGAGGTGTCTTGCCAGGTGAAGGTCTCGTCATCTGATCAAGGCTCTAAATTACGAGACCATCTTGCGAAGCCATTTACAGTTCAAACAACAGGATGTACCATTAATTAACAGGCGAAACAAAGTATGCTCAACGACAAGCAAGTACTGCAGAAATGATGGCATGCGTAGCAAAGAAATCAGGTTTATTGCCGCTACGCGGCAATTAGGCGATCGACCGCCCGGATACCAGGTATCTAATAACTCGGCAGGTAGGGGCCTGGCCATCGGTTAGAAAGAAAGAAAGAAAAATACATACTAGATATATCATATAAATATATTAGTTGCATTATATAGATTAATAACAAATTATTAAAGCAAAGTATGTAAGTTTTCAGGTGCGAATTCATTGTGTTCTCAAATTATTCTTAAAAAAATAATAAATAAATAAATAAGGCAATTAAATAGAGCCAACAGTTTTGCTGTCGCCGTATGAAAACATGCACAAAATACAAAACAAAAAAAACGAAATGCATAAGTAAAATTCTTGTTTCTCTACAAACCCCCCCCCCTTCCCCTACACACACATACGCAGGCACACCAGGCTCAAAAAAAGAAGAAAAAAGTATCATTAAAAATTTTTAATTTGCAAAAGAGGTTAAGATCGATTTAATCATCAATTAGCTTTAAACAATCAAAAGTTGCGCCATTTTATTTTCTCCCAAGGCCGAAATTATTTTCAAGTTTCAAATGATTAAATTTTGTTTCTTATCTATAACATTCTTTATCTAACACACAAATACAAAAAAAAATATATACATATATGTACAAAATAATAATTAAATTATTGTTATGCAGTGAGACAAAATTATTGTATCCGGTACTATAACAAAGTTTTAAAAATATAGAATATTTTACATATATTGACATTAGAACTTCAAAAAATAAATTAACTTTCTTAGTAATGATATTGAAAATGAAAATTGACATTATTTCTATGAAATAATATTGATAAAATATAAAAAGATCCATAGTACAGTTTTAACTTCATGCACAATACTAAATACATTGACTTGCGAATTGTAAAATGGTTGGCAAAAAAGAAAGCAAATATATTGAAAGAAAAAATTTAGTTAAAAATAATAATAACTTCATGAAATTTAAATAATAACTAGCTTGTTATCTCCAGTTTGAAACAAAACTAGCAAATAGTTCGGGAATTGCGATACTAACTGTTAAAAAAAAAGTTAATATATATCGAATAACAGTACATTTTTACAAGTTATTAAATAATTTATTTGTCCCCTCAATAAATAAATAAATAAATAAATAAATCTATTTTTAAATATGAAAACAATAGTTATTTACACATTTTATGTATCTAAAATATTCTGTAATAAAGTAGCTTACTTACTTCAAAAGGTTTTCTTGGAACTCCAGCAATGCAAAACGGTATATGTATATGGGCTGAAGTTTTATCAGCATGTTTTTGTTTATTATGTGTGTTCCTGTAATCATTATCGAAAATGGAATTACATAACGCAGATTGTACTTTTTGTCTCTTATATTTAGGTGAGGACATAACTGATGCAAAAATATTGAATTATTAACCAAATACCAAAATATTCTCGCATAAGCATTTTGTAATTGAATGATTTCGTACTATGAGCTTGAATACTAACGGTTTAAACAAAGAGTTAATGCAGGTGCTGTTTGTTTTGTAATTTACACATAGGACAGGAAGTTCAGCGCCCAGTTGTCTAGGTGCCCAAGCTTTACTTTGAAGAGAAAAAAAGTTCTATCTTTCTATTTTTCAGAAGTCAGTTACAATCTCTAGCTGTTTTTTTTTTTTTTTTTTTTTTTTTTTTTTTTTTTGTGTGTGTGTGTGTGTGTGTGTGTTTTGCTTAAGGAATATTTTAGAGACAAAAATTTGTCAAAAATACGGGATTTCTTAATATAGGTTTTAATTCTTTCTAACGACAAACTTTAAAACAGCGTAACAACTTGATGTTACCCCTTATTTTTCGGACTAAACAAAATGCAATAGTATTAATAAAAATATTTTTAAAAAAATGAATACAATTGATTCAGGAAAAAAAAAAAAAAAAAAAAAAAAAAAAAAAAACCGAACGTATTATTTCTGAGAGAAATATACTCGTATACTGTAAAATATTCATATTATTTCGAGATAAAAATTCAAAGTATTTGGGTATTTTCAATTTAAATCCTATATCATATGAAGACCCCAGAAGCCAAGGGGTACAAGTGACAAAATTTCGATTTGGGGGTAAATTGAGTTTAAAGATAATTGATGTTAAATTGGAACTTCAATAACAATTGAGTGGATTGAAATAGAAAATTTCTGCTTGTTGCATTCTGGTCTTTGAACTCTTATTTCAATAACTGTTAAAAAATAAAGTACAATTTTCTTTAAATGTATAATTAATCAATATTGTTTGTTTTTCGAAAAAAGTGGTTTGCCTCTATAACTCAGCAAATAATAAGAAAATCACTTATATTTCTTTACCTGAAATGAAAAAAGCATATTTTTAGGTCGTCTGTGTATTTAGTTTATTTTTTTTCAGTTTTGTCACTTTATACCCCTTTGACTTCTGGGGTCCTCATATATATTTCTTAAGCACTTTTTTTAATCAATCCAAAATTACGTAAAAAGGTAAATAAAAACAGTTTCACATTTTTAATTATATATTTGTTAATAAAATAAAAAAGAAAACGCAATATTAGTTAGTAGGAAAAAATAAAGCCATAATTATTTTCAATTAAAGGTAAAATTTGTATAGAGTGGAAAACATCCAGATTTCGATATGGAAAAATATTAAATATTTGTATTTTAGTTTTGAATTTTCATCGGATACCATTTAAATTCCGTGATACATATTTCTAACTAAATTTAAAGTTTAGATAAAAAAAAGTAAGAGTTTCTTCACTTCAATCAGTATAGCTTAAAATTTCGAGACTAAACTAAAAAAAACTTTCCTATAGTAAATAAATACAGGTAGATTCCGATATTTCGAAGTCAAAAGAGACAGAAAAAAAAATCGGAATATTAAGGTTTTACTCAAAATACCACAGTTACAAATAACATTAACATTGCTACAATATGTACATAAATATTTTTTTTCGTCATATCTAGGTTTCCGAGTACACAATATTTGACAAATCAAATTTTTTCTGAATAGTTTTATCAAAAAAAAAAAAAAATCCTATATATTAATAAGTTATATTAATTAGTAAATTAAACTAATTAATAAATTACCAATTAGTTAAATTAATTAGTTCCGGTTAAGAATAAGTTTATGTTTTCTTCGTTATAAATTGTTTTTTTCTTATTAGAAACTACAAGGGGAAATAAATCCGACAAAGAATAAAATTTTATAGGTTTTCTTCGATCTAACTTGTTTTTCTTATTTAATTAAAAACTACATAAATATTTCTCCAATTCATAAATATTTATAGATTAATACCTTTTTTTTCGGCTAGACATACTTTTTTTTCGATCGAACAAGAATTTTTCCGACTGACTTTTCCGTTTTTCCAATTTATCAATTTTTATGGGTTAATACGGAATATTATTTTTTCCGACTAAACATGCCTTTTCTGATGGAACGGAAAAATTTCCGAATGATATTTTTGTTTTTTCAACTTATAAGTTTTTGTAGGTTAATACCATTTTTTTCTGATCGGACAAGAAATTTTCCGACTGATTTTTCCGTTTTTGCAATTTATAAGCTTTTAGATGTTAATACGTAATATACTGTTTTTTCCGACTAAACATGCCTTTTCCAATGGAACGGGAAATTTTCCGAATGATATTTTCGTTTTTCCAGTTTAGAAGTTTTTATAGGTTAACACCATTTTTTCCGATTGACTTTTCCGTTTTTCCAATTTATAAATTTTTATAGGTTAATACGTAATACTGTTTTTCCCGACTAAACATGCTTTTTTTCCGATGGAAACGGAAAATTTTCCGAATGATATTTTAGTTTTTCTAATTTATAAGTTTTTATAAGTTAATGCCATTTTTTCCAATCGAACAAGAGTTTTTCCGACTGATTTTTCCATTTTTCTAATTTATAAGTTTTTATAGGGTAATACATAATACTATTTTTTCCGACTTTCCGATTAAACGGTAAAATTTCCGAATGATATTTCCGTTTTTCCAGTTTATAAGTTTTTATATGTTAATACTATTTTTTTCCGACTAAAGATACTTTTTCCGAGCGATCTGGTAATTTTCCGACTGATTTCTTCTGGGGGGGTGCTGCACCCCCCCAAACCCCCCCGGGATTTACGCCCCTGCATAGATTGCAGCACCATTGATGATGATGATGATGACTTATAATGTTAAATTTCTGATTTATTTCAATAAATTAGGAAAATAAAATTTATGTTATGAACTTTTTTATTTATCATGATGAAGAAATTTAAACATTATATTTTGTAAAATGCATTCAACTGTATGAATTAAAAATGCATTTTCATAAATAGTATTTCTCTTGCTCTAATATTGTCAAAACATAAGTGAAAAAAGCGGCTATATAAAGTGGTACGAACCTAATAGTCCGGGAGCCGACCGTCGATTTTCGTATGTATCGAGTACAAGGACCGGACATACATCAAAATGTAGGTCTCAATGTGCACATTAAGAATATCACTGGCTGCCAGGTCCTATCCTGCCGGAACCCAAGGCAGCAGCACTTTTATGACGTCAATTTTGCGTGTTTTCCTATGTATCGAGTACAAGGACCGGACATACATCAAAATGTAGGTCTCAATATTCACATTAAGAATATCACTGGCAGCCAGGTCCTATCCTGCCGGAACCCGGTGGCATATTTCAGATGTGTATATTGCTGGGACGATTACTGTTTCTAAACCAATAGGAGAGCGTCATTATCACGGTCAAGTACACGCCCACACAGTTTGATTGACAGGAACTCGTGGACAATTGACGGTGCTAATTATAACGATAATCTGTTGCGGAAGAAAGTGAGCTGGCTGGCTGAATGGTTAGAGCGTCGAGCTTGAAACCGGAGGATATGGGTTCGAGTCCATCGCGGGCCGAGAGTCCGTGAGTGATTTTTTTTTTTTTAATTATTGGAGGCTGTCTTTTATTAATAAATAAGACATTTAAAAAAAATATTTCAAACCCTTTTAATATTCTAAATATCGTTCCAAAATGATTTATATATATATTAAACAAATGGGAAAAAAAGTATTCTGCGAAAATATCCGTATAAGCAAAATTCTTACTTTAATTTTTATTTATTTATTTATTTATTTATTTCAGGAACAGAGGAAGTATAATTTCTAATTGAAGTAAATAAAATTCAGTCATTTTGAAAAAAAAAAAAATTCTTTCGTACCTTTAATTTTTAATTACCGAGTACAAATTCAAACAATCCGAGTACAAATAAATAATAAACATACACGATCAATTGTCCACGAGTTCCTGTCAATCAAACTGTGTGGGCGTGTACTTGACCGTGATAATGACGGTCTCCTATTGATTTAGAAACAGTAATCGTCCCAGCAATATACACATCTGAAATATGCAACCCGGTGGCAGCCGCACATTTATGACGTCAATTTTGAGTGTTTGCCTATGTATCGAGTACAAGGACCGGACATACATCAAAATGTAGGTCTCAAAGTGCACATTAAGAATATCCCTGGCTGCCAGGTCCTATCCTGCCGGAACCCGGTGGCAGCCGCACATTCATGACGTCAATTTTGAGTGTTTGCCTATGTATCGAGTACAAGGACCGGACATACATCAAAATGTAGATTTCAATGTGCACATTAAGAATATCACTGGCTGTCACACACATCAAAATGTAGGTCTCAATGTGCACATTAAGAATATCACTGGCAGCCAGGTCCTATCCTGCCGGAACCCGGTGGCAGGATAAATTTTTGAAAAAATAAAAAAATACCGAACTAGCAACTTTTGCTATAGAATTTCCATTATTATCGATAATTTTTATATTATATTAGTACCAATCAGAGCCTGATTACTAACGGGGCACTCTCTCACCAGAAAAAAATTATAGAAATTTTCGTCTTCTTTAAACACCCTTTTCATACAAGATTACTGTCATGAATAAGGAAAAATTCTTTATTTCTTTTTCCTGGTGGGAGAGTGCCCCGTTACTAATCAGGCCCTGGTACCAATAACTTTAAAAGATTTTCTTATTTTTTTATTTTTCTTGAATAAGATAGTTTATTGTAGGACTTTTCTGTATGTACGGAAAAAGTTTAAATAAATATATAAAATAAATAAATAAATCTATTTGTCTTTGGTGCCTGATTCTTATGATACAAATATTAATCTTACGCATTCATAATACGTGAATAACAGTATCATCCATGAAAACTTTGAAATACCTATAACCTATATGTTTCAATAATAAGTTATTTAATGATTAAAATTAGGATTAACTAGTGTCCATGGAGTTTTGAAAATTATTTATGAAATTGCATTGAAATATTTCATGTTTGGATTAACGTTGTGTCTTCCGAAAACCGTCGATTTTGAAACTATTCTTGGATTAGATTTGGTAATAACCTTGCATTAGAATAATTTATGACTATTTTTATTTGTATAACAGTTCTCATTTTATGCCTTTAATTTTGCTCAAGCCTTGTGACATAAATTTAAACTTAAGGAATTTAATAAAGTAACTAACTTTAGTTGTTTGTATTCTAAATGTGTTCAAAATTAAAATTCAAACTTAAATTTGAAATAGATAATGTACCTTTTGAATTTATGAAGCTATTTTTCTTTGAATTCCATGACATTAAAGCTCTAATTTATTACTTTCCCTTTTCAGTCAAAACATCTAGAAATTCAAAGCAATAAAATGAACTAAGCTAAACCATTTTAAGCGTGGTGGTTCCAAATGTTAACCCTTAATTTTAACTTGAAACTGTAACACATGTCTAAACTGAGACTTATAATGTATTGTCTTTCAGTTGCAAGTGAAGAAACTCAGGAGGTTGCCACAAGATGACAGATATTTCTTTAACACTAGAAATACGGGAAATTTTACTAAAGTTTTAAAAAATATATTTAACACTAGAATTTTCCTTTCAGACTGTTTAATTTATTTATTTGTCTTATTTTTACTGTATCTTGTTTTAACTTATTTTATAAATAATTTTTTGGTTTGAACCGAAATATTTTCATTCGGTAGGGGTCAAAATGACCCCTCACCGTAATTCTAGTGTTAAATCACATCAACAGTTTCTGATTACTGCAGTTGAAATTTTCCACCAGTGAACATGAAAAAAAGCTTCGTTTCATGTAAGTGCCTTATTATAGAGAAATGTCTATTGCAATTATGATTTTAAAAAAATTGTATTTCTTTTTACTGGTGACAATTTGCTTAAGAATTATAATCATTTCACTGACACAGATAGTTGGTTGCTTAGATTGTCACAATTTGACAAAAGTGCTATCGCCGAAGTGAACTGTTATCAGTAAAAGTAAATATGATTTCTGCCATTATTTTCATATGCAATTTTCAATAAATCTGAAACTCAAAAAAGCAATTTTTTTACATAAATTTACTGGTGGAAGTTTTCTGCGGCAGCAATGAACTCCATGCAAAAGCGAGTCACCAATAAGTGTGAAATATAATTATCTTATTTAGTCGGAGACAACTGTTAGAAATTCTGCGATAAAATGAGTTGAAGATAATTTTTGAAAAAGTAGTGGTGACATTTGTAAAATCCATGCGCACTTTTGGGTCTATCCGGTCTAGCGCCCGTCCTCCCTGGTTAACCATTTCTTCGAATAAACGGAAGCACAGTTGACTTCTGGGTAGCTACATACGAGTCTTTGAAATTCTTGAATACAGCATTTTCTTATTAAAATTTCCGATTAAATAAGGCGAAACTTCGCGTTTTTAAACTAAACTTTATTTTTTTTTTTACTATGTATGTATTTTTTTACTACTTTGAAAATCTCGGTATCCGTACGAATCCTGCATGTGTAGGATCGACAGAATTTCTGCACATCAATTGTTATGCGATAAACTTGTTAAATTTAACAAGTTGGAAATTGCACGTAAAGCGTAGCAAATGAGGTGCGTTCGTTGATAACGAAGTTTTAAAATGTTCAGATCTTGCTGATATAGTAGAGCGTACTTTGGATACAGTATAGTGGTCGAAATCTTTGTGTTCCTGTAAATATGCAGGGAGTAATTTTTATTATACTTCATTAACGTATATCTTATTCATAAAATGTGAAGTAGTTTAATATAATTAAAACACCCCCCAAACAATGTTTCCCCGTATAACATTATTTGTGTGGCCCTGTAATTTACTAATAAATATTATTTGCATCACAGATTGTACAAAATGTATTTTTTAGTACATATTTCATAGATTCGTGTCAATTCTGTTATATTCAAATGAGTGTAACACCATTAAAATGCATTTGAAACTTTTTCTCTATTGACCGTAATGTAACGGAATACTTTTGATTGTCCCTGTAAATGATTTATGCATCCGACTTTCATAACATTTGAAATGACTCGACAAAATAACGTAATAATTATATGTTTTAAATTTCAAACGATTAAAATGCATTTGAAATTTTTTCCCCCATTGACCATAATGTAACGGAATCCTTTTGATTGCCCCTGTAATTGATTTATACATCCGATTCTTATTAAATTTGAAATGACTCGACAAAATTACGCAATAATTATATGTTTTAAATTTCAAACGATTAAAATGCATTTGAAACATTTTCCCCCATTGACCGCAATGTAACGGAATCCTTTTGATTGTCCCTGTAATTAATCTATCCATTCGATTTTCATAAAATTTGAAATGACTCGACAAAATTATGTAATAATTATGTATTTTAAATTTCAAGCGATTCGGTTGGGTAGTTTTTGCGTTGTTATATGCGGACGGACAGACAGACGGACAGACAGACGGACAGACAGACAGACAGACGGACGGACTGAGCGACAACAATAGGTGCTACGTATTTACATGATTACGAACGCACCTAAAAAGAAGCAAACAACTTAAAACGCACTTGTAACAATGATCATTCATAGGTAACATTATAACTGTATTATTTTGTGTGTCCCTATCAATAAACGACAAGTATTCTGCACACCCTATTCTGCTTTAATGTTTTTTTTTACTGTAGCATTTTAAATCCACATCAGTAGTTTCTTAGTGTTTTAAACACTTTTGAATTAATGTAATATCTTAGAAACACTTTGAAAACGACCTTTCTCGACGTTCCATAATTTAGAGGAACTCTTTTCAGTGTCCCTATAAACGAACTAATTGTTATATTCTTCATTCGTACCGAACATGTCACGGTAAATTACAATAACATAAAGCAGTTACGTGGAAATATGAGTTATGAAATTTACAGCATGGGTTGACAAATAGGAAAATTGAAGTTATTAATGACTTATTAACTTTTTTTATGAAAGTGTTAAACACGTTATTCTCCGATATTCATTCGACAAGCTCAAAGGGTTATTAACGGGGATCCAGTTGAACGTTAATTATACTGGAACAGATCCTAAACTATGAAGCGGTTGAAGTTCACGAAAATATGTATTCAGGTTGTGATGACACACAAGAACGTAAACGAGAAAAACCAGTTGGAAATTTCACGTGAAGCGTAGCAAATGAGGTGCGTTCGTACGATAACGAAGTTTTAAAAATGTCACTCTCATATATCAATCTCATAAAACTGTAAATAGTTAATTACAATTAAAATGCGCATCAAACAATGTTCTCCCTATACTCATTATGTAATGGAATACTTTTGTGTGGCCTTGTAAATCAATAAAAAATATTTTTCGCACCACAGATTATGCAAAATGTATATTATAATATTTACTTTATAGATGTATTACTTTATAGATGTATAATTTTATTATGTTCGAATGAGTGTAAAACCATTAAAATGCTTTTGAAACTTTTTCCCCCATTGACCGTAATGTAACGGAATACTTTTGATTGTCTCTGTAATTGATCTATGCATCCAATTATCATAAAATTTAAAATGACTCGATAAAATTATGTGATTATTAGGTATTTTAAATTTCAAACGATTCGGTTGGGTAATTTTTGAGTTGTTATATGCGGACGTACGGACAGACAGACGGACGGACGGACTGAACGATAACTATAGGTGCTACGTATTTGCATAATTATGAACGCGAAACAAAAAACTATATTTCACATAATTTAGAACATATAAAGTAATTATTACGCGTGTTGTTCGAAGTGTCATCATTGCACAATTTGAAACGGCGTAGAACGCCATCGAAGATACTGGTTGTGGATTTGATACCAGCTGCTGCGACTTTTAAATTGCCATTCTTCGTCATTATTTTACATTTCATTTAAGCTAACAAAGTTATTTTTTGTGAACGTTAAGAAACTTTTTTTAGGTCTTGAATGTTGTAAAAGTTATGTTTAGAAAATGCTTAGGAATGCCCTTATGCTTCTAAAACTAATTTATATTATGTTATGAGAAAAAGCTGCCGAAATTAAAAACTCTGAATTTTTATAAATTTTCATGCTTTTCCGGCATTACTAAAAACGTAAGAAAACGTTTCAAATTCCGCAAATAAATATAGATCATTACTCGGTCAATTTCTTTCATACAAAGAATTACTTCACTTTTATTTTCCATTTTACTTCTTAGCGTATTGGCAATATTTTTCTAAGTACATCAAATAGGAAGCGAGACCCATGAAAAAATTTAATCTTGAAAAAATTACTCAAAATCCAATTTCAAAATCAAAAAGTTATTGATAAACCCAAATTAAAAGACTGTTTTTATATTTTAATTTTAGTTTTACGCCATAATGATATTGATGATCCATATCGATTTTCAAGTAATGCATTAGCCAACTGATAATTATAATATCTAAAACAAAATATCGACTGTCATTGACTATATCATTCAGTTTTCGATTTGCTCCGATGTTTACATAACAGCCCATACTCACGTGATAACAACTAGGAGAAAAGGAAATCTCAAAGTAGCTCCTGCCACAAATAAAAATCTCACAGGAAACAGATGAAAAACAGAATAAATGAAGTCGGACAAAGAAACGGAAAAATTATTCGCTATATTCTTAAGATGATTTACAAAACAATTTTTTCTGCAACCTAATATTTTGAACAGATTTTTTTTTCATTGCAATTTTTTTCGATAAAATGTTAATTACACATATCGTTCTATGTTTTTATGTTTCTACAATATTTTTATCAAACGTTTTATACGGTTTGGAAATTAAAAAAATAATCCATAGTGTGAAATTAAACCAATAATATGTAATTTTAAATCCATAAAAGGAATTATTATTATTTTTAGCACTTTTCAACAAGTTAAAAAGTGTTTATGAGTCGGTTTGTCTGTCCGTCTGCCCGTCTGTCCATGCTCTAAATCCCGTAAATATACTCAGAATTTCATGCAATTGATGAAACTTAAGAATCACCAAAGCATATTTTGTATTGGATATGAAGTATGTACCATTAATAGATCATTTATAGCGACACTCAGAAAAATTCAGTCACATTATGGTATATGGGAAAAATCATTTGCTGAGTATTTTAATGACATTACCCTTTTTCAAATGCATTAAAACTGATATAAATCACTGAATTTCACTACGGTCATGTTAAAAAAGAGTAGCATTAGTTATTAACTTAGATGGTCACATAAAAGATATCCGTTACGGTACCATCTTTGCGTAATAATTACTAGAGAATACATTTTAAAATTTGGTATACGCTTTTAAATTAAATTTGAATATTACTCTTTATATATAAGTTCTATATCTCATATATAAGGCTGCACAAAAGTATCCACATACCATTCTCCTTATTAGAGAAAATTGGTGAAGAGGATTTTTCAACTCAAATATATGCATCGCTTAAATGAACTGCATTTTTTAATGCATATTATTAATAGATACAAATTATCTCTATATCATACACAGTACTGCTAAAAAATTCGGATGATTTTCAGATTGTAGATGGGAACAGATGAAATTCGGTTTTGAAATGTGTTATTACATTTGCATATGGTGAAATGAGGCGTAATATTTTATTTTTTTTAACAATGCAATTTTGTTATTAATCTGAATGTGTTGCAAAGTGCTTCATAATCTATGCTTGACGCATGAATTTTTTCTTTCTTGTTTCCTTTCCATCGAAATTTTTCTGCTTTGGAGGACATGAATTAGCATCAAAATTTTAGCTATTTCTACTTTTCAAGTCCACAGACGCTAAATAGTAAAATGTCTTTTGTTTTCTCCTTTAGATTTCGATAGTTGGATTTTTCGAGTTTTTGAGACGTGAAATTGAAAAATTATTAAAATGAAAAACATTTTTTCTATTTTTTCTTTCAAAACTCTAAGAACTGAGTTAGAAAATCGATATAGTGAAATTTTCGCCTTATTTTTCTTGTTTTCCTTTCTAATATAACCAACAGCAACACTAGTATTTTAGCTAGCCAGGAGTCGGAGTCGGAGTCGTGGTCATTAAAATTTCCGGAGTCAGAGTCAGAATCGGCCATTTTTTCCACTGACTCCGCAGACCTGGTAGTTAAAAGTTTCTTAAGATTTTATATCTCCTTAAAAAGTCCAATAATCTCATGAAGTACTCGAGTGATTTTCATAATGATTTTTTGATGATAGAGCATATAAATAAGATCATACGTAGCAAAAGGTTTTTAAAAACTTTAGTTAGTTTCAGAAAAAAAAATGCGAAATTGAAAATTGTCGTGGGAAAATTACTCTTAACCTTCCTACCCTGAATGGGTCTAATCGACCCAGTCCCACAATGCGTTTCATTCTATTTAAACCAGAAAATGTTTCATAAAGTAAATTAAATAAATAATACAAAGATTTAAGTCAAATAAGTATGTTAAATGGATTTAAATAAAAATTCTGGTGTTAAATATTTTAATCAAGTTTGAGTAAAATTTCAACAGGGTAGCCTAATTTTTTGAATATGGATTTCAAATTTCACTAAAATCGGTCCGGTAATTTCTGAGGAAACTTGTTTTAAAGCTGGTATATTTTCCATAGGATTCGACTCAGTCATGTCTTCTCTTAATAAAGTTCAATCATTCCAAACCCTCTAATACATGTATGTTACCATCAGTGTCGCAGATTTATTACTTTATTTACATATTCCGTATTCACTAGGCAAATTCCATGCGACGAATTTCTTTCAGTGAAATTTACAACAGAGAACAATGTTCATCCGTTCTACTCGATTACATGAAACTCAGGAAAGAGCGACAAGCATAGCAGTCGAAAATATTTTTTATATTTAAAGATCTTGTTACATATTCCGGTATAGAAATATTTTTATGGACTAAATGCATTTACCGCAGCAAGGTGAAAATTGAGTTGGGGATAATCCAACGCAGCCCACGAGAATAATGACTAATATCTCTGATTTCTAAATTTTCTTTTCTTTACAAAACCTAAATCAAACTCATGATATATCCAATGTTGTTAAATGATTCAAAGTAAATTTTACGTGAAATAATAAATCAAATTCTTCGAACATTTCACCAAGAAATACTTGTTCCCGGAAAATATCCCTAGCGGCTCGAAATTCCCCGAAATGTGAATGGACAAAATCCGCAATTCGGCAACGCCAAATGAAACTTAACATAGTTGTATTTTTTTTATTTTATTACAGACAAATCAACATTAAATAAGTCGAAATTTACTAGTTAGATTTTCTGGTATGAATTCCGATTCTCTGAATGACACAGTTTCTGAAAGACATTCTACCACGAAAAATAATTCTTTTCAATTTTTCAGTTATTTTCAGATTTTTAAAGATCGTCTTAATTATTACTCTTTACTGCGCTTAAATGTAATCCAAATATTTTAATTTTTTTTAAAAATAAAGATTTGTACAAAAAATAAACATTTAACAAAAAACAGAGGAAAAATGTTACTGAGTTTTAGTTTTGAAAGCCACTTCAATAATCGCACAGAAAATAAATTGCAGAATACGAATAAGCTAGGCTTTTAGGTTTATTTTGTGACGATCGATTACACTCGAGAGATATAAGACCTGGGGGGTGCCCTTCATGGAGATCTTTCTAAGGGAACTTAACCCGTATTTACGCAAGATTCGCAGAAAACAACGAAAACTCCGAACGGTTAGGCCGACGGCCGCGATTGAGTTCGAACCGAGCACCTGCCGTCTACCAGTTACAAGGTCAGAACCTTGCAGCCACTGGTGGGTCCCAGAATGAATACGCTAATCGCGAGTCCTAGAAAATAGTTTCTAATATCTAAAAATGCCATTTGTAAATTCCGGTGTCAGTCAATCGTGTCATTATTTTAGGAACAGAATTATTTTATGCTGGAAAGAGTTTATTCTCTAATTCCTATGATAGAATACGTTTTTGAAATTCCGTTAATCAGAGTACCCGAATCCACACCAGAAAATGTCAATAATAAATTTAGCTTTATTTAAATACGAAATATCTCTCGTTACGCAAAGCATGTGTTGCTATTTTAAATTTCTGCTCTGAGTCTGAAATAGCCAAATTAAAAATTGCTCTAAATTCGAATACTGGTGATAGAATAATTGTTACCATCGGCATTAAAGGGTTAAAAAGCTCGTTCACGTAATAAAAAGACTAGTCGTTGGGGGGGGGGGGAAGGGGCACTGTAATACTTACTCATCATAGATATGCATAATATAAAATATAAAAATTAAAAATGTGTAAACTATGTATAAAATGCATCGTCACTCGAAATTAAAATGTAAACGCATATTTTAATATTTTTAATATATAGTAATGCTCTATTAATGAATTTTTGATGAACCAGTTTGGACAAATTACATAAAACGTCATATTACTCAAGCAGTATCGAATTACACAAGAGAAACATCCTTATAACTCCAAAAATAATAATCATATTAACTAACAGTTTACTTCGTTGGATTAAGCGTCTCATTTCCAATTAAAATCTATCTTTGAATTGAAATTTGAATGAAATACAGGGTCATGAAAAATCGAAGAGGGTGAAAAACGTGATTACAAATATCTCGGCAAATAATCATACGATTGACTTCGTTTTTTATGCAAAATTTTTGTTATTTTATTGCCTTTCACGTCCTCTCCTTAAAATAAAAAATTTCGAAAATTTTTATATACCTTTCATCAGAACGAATTATCGAGAGTCCGAAAAAAAATAGTTCCGGATAATCGAGGTTACTGATATTAAATAGGCTTCGTCCCATTCTTACACACTAAGTACATACAAAATTTCAAGTCTCTATATCAGTTTGTTAGGGATATAGAGCGTTTACAGATAGACAGATAGACAGACGGACGGACGGCAAAAATTTTTTCTAAAAATATGTTTTTCGAAATCTCCAGTATCTGAAATGTGTAAATCCGTCAAATTGTTTTTTTCGAGTTACAAAACAATTGTAAGATTTACCCTATACTACGTATGATGAGTATGTAATAACAAAAGATACAGAGAATTCAATGATCTTATTACAGTGATGTTATGGAGTTATGAATAAAAAGAAGGAGGACCTATAGACAAAGTCTATCAGTTGCTAATGAAGTAACTGCTACAAGATGACAGCTGTTTCTTTTGACCATATCATAAGGTTCTGGTAACCGTCAGTAAAAAGTTCCACTAGAAACTTGCATAGATAATGCCTTATTTTAGCACCTTATTGGAGGGTTTTCCTTTCCAAACATATTTTTACTGGTGTCAGTTTACCTAGGTATTGTAATCTTTTCACTGATATTGACAGAAAAATGTCTTTAATTGTCAAAACGTGGAGGAACTATTACCAGCAAATTAAAATACCTCCAATAAAAACGAATTCTGTTTTTGCCTTTTTAATCGACATTTTCCATTAATGAAGCATTTATATAAAGAAAAATCTTCTACATAAATTTATTGGTGGAAGTTTGACTGGGTAATAATGAAACCCTGTGAAAAAAGTTGTAATTGAAGCTTCAGTAATTTCAGGATATGTCAGTTCTCTATCTTAATAGTCCCAAGGCTTCGAGTTAATTAGAAAATAAAATCATATTAAAGTTCAAGCTTTATTAGCGTTAAAAAGGGAAAACACAACACTTGGCACATACAAATTAGTTTTGAATATGATTTAGAATAAAAAAAGGAGCATTTTTAAGAAAAAGTGTCAGTTTCATGAAGAATATTCCTAGGAAATTTAAAGGGTGAAGGATTTTGAACACTTCTTCCTAACAGCGATTCCTAATCCGATACTTATGTAGTAAAAGGTATACAGTGGCTTGGTTGTTTGTCTAGGATTCAAGAACAAATCCAGGTGACTTCTTTGACGAGAAATCTTTAATGTATAATTTTTCTTGGCTAACATGAATCGATATATACATTGATATAGCACACTTATTTACATATTTGCAGGATGTGGTTGGCATAGTCTTATATAAAATGAGAGACCGTCTGTCCCTCAGCAATCTCTGAATCCGAATACCGAATACCGAAACGTCTTTTGCAGGTCCGTCCGACCCTATTCTTCTGAGATGTGGTCGGCTTTGGACACACCCTCTGCAGCCGAACTCCTGTTCGCATCTGTCCTCTCTTTCCTAAAAACCTACTTACATCATCACAATTTACCGTTAGTCGCGATGCTAGGATCCTCATCACGAGCCTCTAGGTGCTTACTCAGCAGTACAAAGTTCATTGCCGTTGCTGTTGCTAAGTGCCTTGTGAATAGAACCTACACTTATGCTTTGGCAAATTTATTAACATTTTCCGGGAAACAGTGCCTGGTCTGGTATACCTAATTTAAATTCCAAACATACAAACGGTACTAATGATATTTTAGTAACATTTTGCCTTTATAATAAAACCTTAAAGTAAGGCTTTCAAAGTATGTAAAAAATCCGTTTTTAAATTCTGGTTAGATAATTTCTCCTTTTACTAAGAGATTTTGCCCGTGCCGAAAGTGTTAACATATAAAGATCGGACAATTTCAATTTTACACAATCTCTAAACAATATAAATTGTACAGCACTTCTTTTGGCTAATATTTCATAAAGAAATTAAAACTTCATCAATCAAAAAAAAAAAATACAAGAAAAATACAAATATATCACAAAATGAACAACAATCAATTGCAACTATACTCTCTCATTTGTATGCAAATAATTCAATATCGTGTTTTAAAATCAATATCGATAAATATTATTTAAAATATTTGTTTTTTAAATAAGACGTCACCTGTTTTCAGTAAAATCTCATATTGATGCGCTCCGTTTTACAAACAAATGTTTTAAAACGTCATTCCACCATAACGCCATATTCATCTTATTTTGAATTCTTAAAAAAATCACTTTTATTTTACATGTGACACATCTTTCAACTTAGAACTTTATGACAAAAATTATCATGGCTTTTGAATTTTTCAAACATTAAAGAAATAATGCTAATTTTATAGGAAAATGACCTTTGACGAAAGTCTCAAACTTTGTAATTATTATGTTAAGTGTTTTAATATATAAAACATTGACTGTGCTACTTTTTAAATTTTAATCCACACATATACAACATCATTTTATCATTTGTCTTTATTTTAACATCAAACAAACGCTTTCAAAATTTAAATTAAAATATTATTAGAATGAGCAAAAAATAACAAAATAATTGTGGCATCAAGATAAAAAAAAAGAGCTTCACAGGCTTTTATATTTTAAATTAACATTAGAAATGTGACACTGGAAATAAGCAAGTATTCAGCTGCCACACAATACATAAATAATCATGAAAAGCCAATAGCCCTGGTAAAATTATGTCACATTGTTTAATCAAAGTTTCAGCTAGCTGTGATTTCATTATCACGAGTAAGTTGAAAGTTACTCTTATATTTAGTTCTTTATATATATGCACATATATAGAGAGAAATATATATATATATATAGGTGATAAAGAAATAAAAAATAATCCAAAAATCCAAATAATGTTGAACCCACAGCGTTATGGCAATCATAAGTTGGTGGAAACCGAAATGGCAAGCGAAAAAAATGGCTAATGACTGAAATGGCCAAAAACCGAACTAGCCAAAAACCGAACTGGCCTCTGAACCGAAACGCCAGGAGAACAAAACTGCAGGACTGAAATATTATGTACTCACTGTTTCTAGTTTAGCAACAAAACATAAATTGCAGTTATCCTGTGAGTGTGCATTTTCATGATAAACACTGGATGTTCATAAAAAAGCGAATTTAAAATAATAAATATTAAACCGTTTCTACTTATATTCTCATTTTCTACTCTGTCAACAGAAGTCAAGTCAATATTTAACTAACAGTCATTAATTAGTAATTAGTCATAATCTAACAAATTCTCATACTCCGAGCTTTTTCATGCTCTCATGCATGAAAAACAGAGCATGAAAAATAAATGAATTTGCCCTCATTAGATTTCTTGGGCTGTGATGAGAAAAGTTAATCGTACAGCATAAACAAATGCCTCCATGCAATTAAATCTGCCAAAAAATTGACATTTTTTTTAGGTCAGAGTTATTCGAAAACCTTTATCTATGAAATTTATTTGTCATATAAGTCACATTTGATATAAATTGTTGGTGACAGTGTCATATGGTATAAACGTCTTCTGCTCGAGAAAAATATGCAAAAAAGAAGAATTTTAAAGTGATGTGAAAATGAAAATTGAGTGAAAGTCTTTTTTTCCTTCAGTGATTTATATAAAAAGAAAAAAGTATTTCACATTCTTTTTATTCCAAAATTTTATTATTTTAAACTTTTAAGAATTGACTTAAATTTATGTTATTAAAATATGCGCATGGTAATCGAACAGATAATAAAAAGAAGTTATTATCATCTCTGTTTGAAATAAAATGTAAAAAGTAGGGTTATTGCTATATTCAGATAGTTTTATTCAAATAAAATATTAAATAAATATTGAAATCGACTGATAAGTATAATATTTTACTTTATAAATTTTCTGCATAATAAACAAGAAACAAAACTTTAAAAAATATTGCATTTTGACAGATAATTGAATTTTACCCAAACATAAATCTTTGCTGTAGATTGAAGTCAATTAAATTTCGTGGTTGGTTTGGATTTGAAAAACTTTATCTTTTGCAGTATTAAAGTTTTTATAATAATCTTTTTTATGTATACCATTTTTTAAAAAAGGAAAAAAAAAGAAGAACATTATTTTATTCAAACCTACATTATGAATTATGAAACTACTTATGAAACTACCAATTTTCTTTTTCTTTATATGAGACAAACTTGATATTTGATACTGTGAATTGATTAATTGTGAATAATTCCACATCATAGTGAATGATGTGGAACATCATTCAATATGATGTGGAATGATGACACCCACCAATGATGTCATCATTGGTGGACATCATCCACCAATTAAATAATCCATTTTTATTCATTTCTTGCTTTAGGTAATATTTCTGCTTTTGTTTTGAAGTTTGGGAAGTTTGAATAGAGTTTATTCGAGGGTCAAGTTATATCGGATTATTTTGTTTGGTTTTGCGTTCATTCAAAATGGTGTTATTGGATTCTTGTCAGATATAATTTGTTTCTAGCACTCCTCTCCCCGATGTCAGTATGTAAGACAGTTCAGTCTGAACAGTGTAAAAAGATCTAGCTGTAATTTAACAATGATCGTTGCTCTAAAGAATAAAATCAGCAAATAATTTTTCATCCAATTTCACATTTTTGTTATTATTATAGTTGCATCTAAAAAAATAAAACATTCTTTGAATGTAATGTGATATTTACATTAGTTATTTCCATTCAAAAATTGCTTGATGAAATATTAGTTGAATAATATACAAAAGCTGATAAGCCCTGTAGTTTTTGTCCAGTGATTGCACAAAAATGAAATGATCTCATCGAATTCAGTAAATAGTATATACTTATTTTTTTTATAGTTCAACATTAAAAAAGTTTAAAAAACAAGAATAAGTACTAAGAATGGCTTCTTAATGTGAACATGTTTCTCTCTTTTGTACATTTTGATGTCCCTTTCAACATTCATTGCATGTTTCATTTAAAGGAATTTCGTGAAACAAAATAAAACACATAATTGTGTTTACTTTTACTGTCTATGGAACTTCGCGGATCGAAAAAATATACTTGCCGAGAGAAATCAATATGCAGAGTTGCCAAGTCTCCAGCTTTTTGTGCACCGGTATTATCCGAGATAAAATATGGTTCTTTTAAATCGCTGAAATGTTCTAATTCAATAAAACAACATTTTCTGTATTAAAATATTGGTATAGAAAAACAGCCGGAGACTTGACAGCTCTGAATATGGTAACCTATTTTCTGTCAATCCATTTACTGTTTCCCTATAAGCAGGCAATATTTTGCAACATTTATACAGTTTAATGAATATGAAGAAGTCATTTGTCTACTTTTGTAAACAAAGATAAGTAATTTGTATATAAAAACTATTCAGTCTAACCTCGTTAACATGAATCTCAAGGAGAATCAAAATTTTGTTCATGTTAACAGTAATTCATGTTATCAGTATCAAATCTTTGTATTCATTTTTATAGGAGACTGAAAACAATTCATGTTATCAGTATCAAATCTTCGTATTCGTTTTTATAGGAGACTGTGAAAACAATTCATGTTAAAAGTACTAATTCACCTTAAGCGTGTTCATGTTAACGAGGCTTGGTTATATTATATAATCCAATGTTAATCCATATAGAACCAAGTATAAAAAATCACCAAGTTACATTTTTGTAGCTGTTTATATTGGTGGGCACGAAGTTTACTTTCTAAAGATCGATTCGCACCATCTTCTAAGAAAACCACAGAAAAGCACCCATCTTTCTATAGCAAGGTGTATAATCTTTTGAATTGCTAGCTTATTTTGGTCCACTGAATCATTTTATGCAAAAAAGGACCCAGCTAAAAATGAACTGCAGATTTTTTATTTGAAGTAAAGTGTTTTTGAGGTTTTTCTAAAGTTAACTGTGGACTTTCTGTAGTGCACTCTCAACATAAACTCACTTCAGTTATTTTGTAGTTAATTGGAGGTGATTTTACAGTAATTTATTTTAAACATTCTGTGAGCTTTTAACTTTAAAAACACTGTAGTTTTTATAAAGCCATTCTATAATCAAAAATTAAAAAATATATAAGACTATAACCGTAGACTCACTGCAGTGAATTTGAAGTTATTATCCAACCATTAATTTAGAAATACCTATATCCTACTATAACTGTAGTTATTGTCCAATAAATTCAGACTTTAATCGGAGAAAAATAATTTCAATTATACTTTAAAATCGAATTAGGAATTTCCCATCCCATCCACTCATTTCCTTAGTGACAAATTTATTAGTTCTTACTTTATTTTGTTACTTGGAAATTACAAGTTTTAATATGTTAAAATCCTTTTTTTTTTAAATTCAGGCATGGTTGTACCTATCTATGCTTCCTTCCCCATCACTTAAATGTCTTAGTTCCTTTATTATTTTAAGCTAAGAGAAAAAAATTCAATTTCACTAAGTTAATTTCAAAATCCAGTTAGGGGTATTGACTACCTATGCCCCCTGCCTATGAAGGAAATTTCTTAGTTCCTTCATTTTAAGTTACTCTGAACGAATATACAATGCTATGTTTATCAAAATCAGAGAAAAAATATATTAAGTTTCAAATGTTATGAGGAACAATTGGCCTTTCACTCAGCAGCCCCTTAATGGGAAATTTCTTCTTACTTTTTATTCTAAATTACTTGAAAATTATACATTTTACTATGCTTTTGAAAATAGAAGAAAATATTTTTTTTTCTATTTAGGGAGGGGCAAAAGCTTTCTTCTATCTTTCTCCCCCTAACAGAAAAGTTTCTTAGTTCCTCTTATATTTTAAGCTAAGAAAAAAAAGATTAAAATTCAGTATGTTTTCAGAAATCGGAGAAAAAAATTAGTTAAATTTCAAAATCGAGGGAGGGAAAATGGCTCATCTATGCACTCCTCACATAACGGAAAATTCTTCGTTTCTTTATTTTAAATTACTCTAAAAGAATAAATTTTATTATGCTTTTGTAAATTGGAGAAAAAATTACCAATTGAGTTTTAAAATCCAGAGAGGGGGGCAATGAGTCTACCCCCTTCCCTTAACTGAAAAATTCTTATATCTTTTCTTTTTAAGTTACTTGAAAACTTTACATTATCTTTTTGAAAAAAATAGAAAATAACATTTTTTAAAATCCAAGGAGGGCCAGTTTGTTTCCTCTGATTCTTGCCTCCATCCCTTTCCATCTTCATAAATTAAAAGGACTTGCAATTAAATTACAATTACTTCATTTTGAAATGAACATACAAATATTTGAATCATCAAATAATTTTTTGAATAGCTCTTTAAAATTATTATTCGATCTAAACTTAGTTGTAGAAAGAAAAGAAATGTTTCATAAGTTAATTGAACTTATTTTCTAATTATATATTTATTTTAAAAACATATCTACGTTTCTTATTTAAAATAAATATTGAATTATTAAAATGATTTAAAAAATTTTTAACAAGCTATAAAAATATAAAAAAAAATCTAATCATTTTTTATATTTAAAATTTTAAAGAAAGATTTTTTAAAAATTAATCACCAAAAATTACTACATACTCTTAAAAAATTATTTACCAAATTAAAAAAAAGGGGGGGGGTAAATTAATTTTTCAATTTTATTTTTAGATAAAATCATTGATAAGTTAACAAATAAAAATTCTACATAATCATTAAAAATGTATGCTATATTAAAACATACATAATCATTAAAAATGTATGCTATATTATGCTATATTCTTTTTATAAGAAAGATTCAGGAATATCCCACATTAAAAAAATTAAATACTAAAATTAAATATATTAAGATTTTTATTTTATTTTTAAATTAAAAGGAATTCTTATTATAATTAAAAGTTATTAATTACTGATTTACGATTTATTAAAAAAATGAGTGTTCCCATGTCGAAAATATAAATATTTATTTTATAAATCAACGCAACGTATGTAATTACATTACAATTCATAATGAGAAAATTTTATTGATTGAACGCATGTTCTGAAAATAAAACTATTTTATAAAGTATTTACTGATTCTTAAGTTTATAAGAAAAATCAATTCATTTGCTTCAACTAATTCACTAATATATTTATTTCGTTTATTTAAAAATTAAATTAACTTTCAAATACACATGCATTGTAAAAATATGGATTAAGGATTCTATGCCTCGAGCCGCAGGTTGAGAATGGCTGCATTAAATTATTTTAAAACTGAATCCAACTATTTATTTTATTTATTTAAATAAGAATCCAGATGCGGCTGATGCGGAGAGGAATATTTTAACCCTTTGATGCGCAAAGGATTTTCATTACTTAAGTGTTGAAATTAATGGTTGACACCGGAATTTGATTACATCTTTATTTTTAAATAAGAAAAAGCTGTACCTCACCCACACAATAAACGGGAGTCTTTTTGTATACGAAAATACTGGTGCCAATGTGACTTGGAGAAATTTAAATTAAGTAGTTTTATAGATACACCACCGCCCCTCATACCTAAAATGAAGTTCTTTTTTTTTTCTAACTTGCTCTCACTGAAAGCAGCAAGATTTCACGATCGAACCAGCACGTTACATGTGGGAATGTACATCAGTGACAAATACTTAATATTTTTTACAATTACACAGTATTTTTTCTGGTGTGAATTAAAATATAGATTTTTTTATATTTTTATATCAGCTTCCTTTTTTAGTATACAAAATTGATTTGCGCGGAAATCATAAATACTAGAGCTAACCTGCAATAATAATAAACCAAATAAAGATATCTTTGTTTTCCAAGTGTTCTGCGGTCTGTCTTTCTCGCTAAAACTTTTGTAATAACCCATGATTTTCTTCATTTGCTTATCTATTTTGTGAAACGTGGTATAGCGAACTTCATTACAATATATTTTACACCTTCTTATCCCATGGTAGAGATTTCGTAATTAAGAGAATCTCAAATCACATCAGAATATTTCAATAGTAAATTTCGCTTTATATAAAGCTCTTCTGTATTCTCCTTATAAAATCACGCCTCTGTGATTAGAACATTCCATGAGCAAAAGACAATGAAAAATTTAAGGAATGAATGTATGCATTTTTTTCAGTGTTATGACGGCATTTTCAGAGTCTTTTTTCAATGCGTTTTTATATTTTAAACTTTTAAGGGAAGGAATTTTAGAAATTTAGAATTTTTTCTTTCGAGAAGAATGCATTTTTATAATTTTCATGAGTTTAATATAAAACTGTGATTTTATTTCGATAAAAGTTACAAATTTATAAAAAAAAAAAAGTCTTGAATTTTTAGTTATTTTGAATAAAATGGGAGAAACATTTTTTTCTTAGGTTTAACCCCTTGATGGGAGATATTTTTAATCATGACTTGAACCAGATTTTTTTTATTAAGTTTTATTTTAAATCTTGTGAAAAAAGGGGTTCGGGAAAAATACCTTTTCTTTATATGGAAACACGTTTCTTTCGAAATTTCCGATGTAAGTTCAACATTATAGAAACCTAATTGCTTGCCCCTGAAAGGGTTAAATAATTATATAGGAAATTTAAAAATTGCTGTGTTTGATATGTCTTTTATCATTTGGAATTAAAATGATTTTCTTATTACCCGCTTATATGGTCTAATTTTTCTGGGCCGCTGACGTGACCATATAACCGATACAGACTGTATTTTCAAAACAGAAGTAGGAACAATAAAATCTTCCCTGTATGATGCGACTTCTAGTACACGCAGCCGACCACGACTGAAGTAGGGAAGAATCTTATTTTATCGGGTGCGCTTCCGAAGGGATTGTTTATTTTCTGTCAAGAAAAGGGAATACAAAATAAAATATCACATCGGACTTTAGATGACAGTTTTCATGTATTGTATAAGATTATTAATCCCTTCGGGACGGGAGTCTTTTATGAAATTTTTAATGTTCTTTCACCGGTTTTTATAAACAGAAATCTATGCCTTATTAAATCGAGACAATACTCCGATTAGATAAGGCAAATTTTACAGTACAATTTTACTGGTGGGAATAAACAAGGATTCTTGAAGTACAAGAAAATGCAACCGCATCAAACATGTTGTCATTTAATAGTTGGCGTGATAAAGCTGTATTGATACGATGCAAAGTAGTAAAACAACAACAATAGAAAGCTAATTACAACACATTTTGCAAAATAAATAAGTATCGTACATGTCTATATAATAAATTGCTCAAAATTACGCAATGGAAAAAATAAGTAAGTTGATTCTGTTTATTTATTTTATAAAGAACATGGTTTTTTTAACACTCTTTCTACCAGTGCTCAATAACACCATTGAAAGGTCTGATTTTCGCTTATTTTGCTTCAATTTTTAAAGATAATAAGTATTAAAAGAAATTTAAATTCATTAAAAATTATTTGGAATTGTTTTGACTTAAAAATTACAAATAAAATAATAATCATAAATCAAATGTGTTGTAAGTTGCCATTCGACATCGGTAAAAATAGTGTTGATAAAAAAAATTCACATTTAATATGAACATTAAGGATTTTTAAGGTCATTCGGTTAAGCCGATTTTTGGATAATCCGGATTCGGATAAACGAGGTTATAGTGTGTCAACTGAATAACTGTACTTAACTTACCTTTGCTGGCTGGTTAAAAAATCTAATTAATGCACATAAATTTAAAAATACGCATGCTAAATACTCTTAATTTAATTTCCTATTGGCTATTGTGTAAAAAAAAATTTTTCACTTTGCAGTAGTTCTTGTAGTCCATTTTACTTTTAGTAAAAAAGTTTACTTTTTATTATGTTGATTAAGTGAATTTTGTAATAAAATAAATATTTAAATAAACTCTTACAAAAATTAAGCATAATATTATCATACGTCAGCAATACACTGATTATTCCTTTTTAAAAAATGAATAAAAATTTCAGATGCGATACTCTATCTGAAGTACTGTAAAGCGATGATTGTTGAAAGTTCATTTTTACTTTTGATATAAGCTTTTAACAAAACTTTTGCATATTACGTTATATATACAAATGTTAAAAATCAGATACAGGTTTACAGAAAAGAATTTATAAGGAATACGTAGTATGAACTAAAATAGCTTAAAAGTTTTTTTTTCTCATACATTTTAACTACATTTAGTACAGAAAGATATCTTTGTACAATATACAGGGTGGTCATAATTAAAGTTACCCTGTTTGGACATACGTAGAGTTCGCCGTGGTTGACCGTTATCGATGAAACTTGGAATATAAATTATATGGACCATGGGGAAACGAAATCTGCAATAAAAAAATTAATTCAAATTTCGACCACCAGGTGGAAAAAAGGCACTTTAAGACCATAAATCTCAAACTGGAAACAGAAATCTCTTTTTTACTTTCTTCTATCTTCAATAGAAGAAAGTATTGTAATCCAAATTTTTTTCGACTTCCGGTTTTCGACGGATTTACACGTTTTAGGGATCAGAGATTCCAAAAAACATGTTTTTAGAAAATGTCTGTCTGTCCGTGTGTCTGTGTGTCTGTGTGTCCGTGTGCCTGTGTGTCTGTGTGTCTGTATGTCGCCATTCTACAATAAAAAAGTGTATGAAGCTATACATAGAATTGAACCAATTTTTTTGTGAATGTTTTTGGCTGTGGCAAGCAGGTCCTCCTTCAGTTTTGAAATATTCCGCCTGAAGGGGGCGCTGCAATTGCGATTTTTGTGCCATTTTCAATATTGTACCGACCAAAAGTATATGAAGTTATGCATCGAATTGAACCAAAGTTTTTGTGTATGTGTATGACTATGGCTAATTGGTCCTCCCTGAATTTGAAAAAAATCCGCCGGAAGGGGGCGCTGCAATCGCCATTTTTGTGCCATGTTCAATATTGTACCGACCAAAATTATATGAAGTTATGCATCGAATTGAACCAAATTTCTTGTGTATGTGTATGACTATGGCTAGTTGGTCCTCCCTGAATTTGAAAAAAATCCGCTGGAAGGGAGCGCTGCAATCACGATTTTTGTGCCATTTTCAATATTGTACCGATCAAAAGTACATGAAGTTATGCATCGAATTGAACGAAATTTTTTGTGTAAGTGTATGGCTATGGCTAGTTGGATCGCCCTGAATCTGAAAAAAATCCGCCGGAAGGAGGTACTGCAATACCGAATTTTATGCCATTTTCAATATTGCACCACATAAAAGTGTATTGCATGAAGTTAGTTTTAGAACTGAACTAAACATTTTGTATATGATTATTTTTTGGTAAGGCAAGTAGATCCTCCCTGAATTTGAAAAAAAATCTGCTTATCATTCTATTGTTCATCGGCTCGTACAGAGACGGAAATTCATTTTTACTCCGATTAATTGATTGAAGCATAAATTTAAGATGAAAATCAAAGTTGGTAAGGTATTGAATTAAAATTATTAAAGCATTAAAATGGGTAACTATTTTTTTTATATTAAAATGTATGTATGAGATAGAAGAAAGTTTTGGGATTGGCTCATCCAACTAGTTTATTTACAGGAGATCTCTTTTTTTTATTTACAGGAGATGTTCAATGTGCATTTCATTTGCACCAAGCACATCTTCAAAACGCATTATCGTGTGTTCAACAGTAGCGCGAAGGGTTTCTCGATCAATTGTAGACACATGACGTGTTATGCTTGCTTTTAAATCAGATAATGTCACTATGCTTCCTCCATATTCACGATCTTTCAGGCATCCCCACAACCAGAAGTCACAGGGATTCAAGTCCAGGGAACGAGGAGACCAGGTTGTCAGAAAATTTCTGGAAATTACCCGATCATCTCCAAACTGGGCACGAAGTAATGCTGTCACTGCTCGGTCTATATGAGGAGGGGCACCGTCCTGCATGAATACGGCAGTCTCTAAACACTCCTGCTCTTGTAAAGATGGAATGACCTGCTGCTGAAGGAGATTGCAAAAATGGATACCCGTAATGGAACACCTTTTAGGACCCCGAGAAGTGTTCTCCTCAAAAAATAGGGACTAAGAATAAAATCAGCCGTAAAGCCGAACCAAACAGTTACGTAAGTAGGATGTAAAGACTATTTATGAAAAACACTAGGAATTGCAGCATCCCATACACGACAGTTCTGAGTATTCCATGCTCCATCTAGGGTAAAATGGGCCTCGTCCGATCATAAAATGTTCCACGGCCATGCATTATCAACGGCTAGTCTATCGAAAAACAACCTCGCAAATTGAGTTCGTGCGTCCGGGTCTGCATGTTTCAGCGCTTGCACAACGTGAATTTTGTATGGATACCACTTTATAATGGATTGCAGAACCTTCCGTACTGTAGACCACGGGAGAAAGAAATCACGTGACAAAGCTCGAGCACTTGTCGAAGAATATTGGGAATCCGATGCTCTTTCGACCACAGCAAGAGCAACTTCTTCGGCAGTTTCATTTGAAATTCTTTTCCGTTCTGTTCCTTGCTGCACACCCAACTCCCCAGTCTTTTCAAATTTAAACATCTTTTTCAAGACTTGTCTCGTCATTGGTTCTTTTCGTAAGCCTTTTAAAGCGTCGGTATTCTCGCAGTGCAATTGACAAATTACTGCCGTTCTGATAAACCAACTTTACCAGTAACGCTCGTTCCTTCTTTTCTAACGGCAAGATGCAGAATGAATGTACATCAGAGAGTACTGGATTTTTAAAACGCTTCAAATTTGCATAAAGTCGTTTCTCGCAGGTGAAAACCGTCATCTAGCGGTCAAAATTTGAAAGATTTCTGTTTCCAGTTTGAGATTTGTAGTTTTAAAGCGCCCTTTTTACCCCTGGTGGTCGAAATTTGAACTAATTTTTTTATTGCAGGTTTCGTTTCCCCATGGTCCAATGGCTTATATGGTCTCTTATAACTTATATTTTAAGTTTCAGAACTGAGAATTGAGAACTTTATATGTAATGAAACAGCAAAATACAGATTAATTTTTACATTAAAATGAACATTTTTTTTTACATAAAGTATATACAAAATGATATTTATACTCTTTTTGTACTATGTGTGATTGGATGCGCAGACAAAATTTCATCTATGAGTTGATAACAAAAAATCTGCTTAAAATATCATTTTGTATATACTTTATGTTACACACATAAAACTTAACACATATGAAAAAGATTTGAAAAATTGGTTTAGTGCATCCGCACGGGAAATGAGGAGTATTGTCTGCCCATCCGGTCATAGACACTCTCACATACCCGAAACTTTCAGAATGATAAAAAAAAAAAAAAATTGAAGAGGACGGACTTTGACTTAAGGTCTCACAAGGAAGGTCTCCATACGGGCATACTCAGAAAAATCTGAAAAAATTACAGAATGTTCTTCTCATATAGTTATATATGTTTATAAAAAAAATTTCGGCGGAACCTCCTTATAACGTCCGTAAAAAAATAATAAAAATTTCGTTTATTTGGCGATTTAGCTCCGGTTGGCGAAAAAACGAAATTTTGAAAAATACGCTTTACGCTTCGAATACTTTTTAAAGAAAAAACTTTCTATTTTCAATTTATTTAAATACGTAATTTTAGTAATAATTAAGTAATTTTAGTTTTGCATTTTTAGTTTACTTTAAATGTAATTTTGTCATATACGTTTATATGTCCTTATAACAAAATGAAATTAATATATTTTATCATTTAAAACACAATTTAAATTGATTAAAATTGTTCCAAATTGAAAAATACTCTGTTAAAAATCTGCTGCATTTTGTTGCAACGCACTCCCTTGCTTGTATAGAAAACGGTTACTTGGCCGTGAAATGGAGCTTTCTTATTGGTTGGAATAGAGATATTATATACAAGCGGTGGAGTGCGTTGCAACAAAATGCAGCAGATTTTTAACAGTGTATGACACGATCAATTCACCGTGCTATGGAGCATTCTCATTGGTCAGAAGAGAGATATTCTATAAAAGAAGTGGAGTGATGTTGCAGTAAATGCTGCAGCTTTTTAACAGTGAAGACAATTAAAATAAATTTTCAGATTCATTAAAATCGTCTGCTTTTGGCGAGGAAATGCACTGCTCGCCAAATCCCGCGTCGCTTTCGGCTTTTCACGCCAATTATTCCAAACTATTTTATTTTTTTTACATATCTAATAATGTAATTCCGCCGCTAATTTTCACTGATCCTTTATTAACTACATGAGTAGTTTAATTCGTATTTTTTTTTCAAAAAATTCTGAGTATGCCCCCAATGGAGACCTTCCTTGTCAGTCCTAGGGGGGAAAGGGATGTGAAAGGACTTATTCAGAATGAACTAAACAACTCCTACCCCTCCACATTTGGTTTATTAGCCGAGTTATTTAATAGGTTTATTAGGAGTCGAGTCGACTTCCAGTAAAAATTGTTTTGAAGAGGATTGTTGGTAAAGACCAACAAAAAGAAGGGTGGTCTCTGGTACAGTGACATGTGAAGCATACAGGGCATTAATTTAGAACTGCAACACAATTTTAAAGGGAAGAAAATGTATAGCCGTAAAAAAAGATGTGATGGGTTTTTACACAGCATCCAAAAAATATTTAGAAAAGTCAAAATCTAAAGTATCCAGAAACTGAAGTTGTCACAAATTGGTATAATATAAAAAAGCTCAAAATATCTTTTTCTCAGAACATTTTTTTTTGAAAACATAGAAGAAAGACTTTAAATGCCTGATATAGCTGAGAATAATAAAGATTGATAAGAGACATGATGATAAATTACATAACATATTTAAGTGAATAATTTGAGAATAATAGACAATGCAAACATTTAAATTATTGACAACAATTTAGCTTATGTCAACATTAACATAAAGGAAACTTATCTTAAACAGACTTTATGAGTTGCATGATTGTCTTCCACAGCAAGTCCATCATTCCACAGGAGGTCAACAGGGGTAGATAAATCAGTCTGCCAGCAGAACGTCGACACCAGGGAACTACATGGGGGAAAACTCGTATCAAATCCAAACTCAGGTGGGGCGCCATTCATCTGGATCCGGAAAAAACAGAGCTAATGAAGCTGATGTAGCTGACAATGGAGAAAATATTAGCAGTATTCAAAATTCGGATCAATCTTTTTTTTATTGCGAGTTAGTCTGAGAACTCTTTTTCTTTGCGGACAATTTTCAGGGAAGGTATTGTTCACAGAATCATTGGCGTTTGCAGTACTTGTACTAGGTGCAATGGTGGGAGATTGTTGGATTAAGTGTTCTTTCCTCTCATCTAAACGAATGACTTTATTTTGATGGATGTAGAACGGTGAAGCATCCTCATTGTCTATTGATTTGATTTGTACAAAAGCAGGAGAAATAATTTTTTGTACAATGAAAGGACCTTGATTTTCTTGTTTGAAAACTTTGGGGAACTTCACTAATACCTTGTCATTTACTTATAATTTTTGAAAAGACCTTGTTTCACGAGCTTTTTTGTACACTTGTTGTCTTTGTTTCTTATTATATAGAAACGTTGCGGTATAATCTTATCTAAGACTTTAGTTAACTCGAAAATATCATGTGCAGTGTCTAAAATCTTCCATTCAGGATAATTTTTGTAGTTTGAGTAGATGTCATTAAGTTCTTGAGAAAATGGACAAAGTTTGGAGTGAATTGAGTTGCAGGGTGAGTAGTTGAGTTATAAATTGATTGATGAATTTTCATAGCCGTGCACACATCATAACTTTCAGTTAACATTGTATTTATGGCGGTTTTTATCTGGGTATTTATTCGTTCACTCAATCCATTAGCTTGTGGATTACAAATAGTGATATGCTTGACATAAATCTTTATACGTTTACAAACAGTATGGAATAAGTCACTTGTGAATTGAGAACCTTTGTCTTTGAGGACAATCTTTGGTTTTCCATGAGTGGAGATGTAAGAAAGAAAAGCTTTGGTTACAGCGGATGCTGTAATTTGATTTAAATTATATAATTCAAGATGTCGAGAAAAGTGGTCTATAACCGTTAAGATAAATGAATGATTTTTTAAAGGACCAAGTAAGTCCATGGAGACTTTCTCTGCTGGATCAGTAGGTACAGGAGCAGGTAAATATGGAGTTTTAGGGGGATTTTGATTTTTTAACTTTTTACATGTCTCACAACTGTTTACGAAATTTATGACATCAACAATCATGTTTTTCCACGTGAATCTTTTTCGAATGTTATGCAAGGTTTTGTTTTGAACTGTATGAGTGATATGTGCAATCTTTATCACTTTAGGAATAACTGATGTAGGAACTACAGCCCTATGTAAAGCATTTTCTAAATTATGAGAGGCTCTATTGAAACACAGCAAATTATTTTTTAGGATTTATGTAGTAAGCTTTTTTTTTTTTTTGGATTCTATTTTCTTTTATTTCCTTAATAATTTCTTTTAATATTTTATTTTTATTTTGTTTCTCTCTCAAAGTTTGATCAGAAATATCAGAAATGCAATCATCACTATTAATGTTGTTAATTTCTTCAAGCTGGTAATTATTAATTTCTGAATTTACAGCATCAGAATTTAACGGGTTTTCTTCATTTACAATTTTTGATTGTAACATAGGTGGTAAATTTTTATCTAAGTCAAGTTTGTTGTTAGAAATTGGAAGAATGTCTTCAGATTCTACCAGTTCAGGGTTAGTAGACAAGTCTTGATGTGGTGGATCTTCTTGTAATCTGCTAAGGTAATCAGCTAATATGTTTAATTTACCAGGGAGATGTTCGAATTTATATTGGTACTCTGACAATTTCATAAGCCATCATGTGATAATATCAGTGGGTGAAGTTGACTTTTTGTACTTTTCAAGAGGCTTAGAGTCTGATAAGACAAAAAACTCTCTGTTGTAAACATGGTGCTTAAATACAGTTATGCCTTTAAAAATAGCATACAACTTTAGTTTTAACGCTAGATACCTTTTTTCAGGGTGTGTTAAGGATTTTGAGAAGTAGGAAATGGGATATAGCTTATCACCATTAAATTGCATCAGAATTGCTGATATTCGGACCCATCTTTTGCGTAAATTTTATTTGGTTGGCACCACTATTTTTAGAAGATTTAAGTTTAGTTCATTAATCACGAAAATGCATCATTTAAATAAAATAATTATTGCTTTTCTTTTTTACCGGTGTCAAAATCAGTGCTGAATGCACCTTTTGAAGCGTCATTAAAAAGGGACGCTAGGCACTAATGGGTTAAGCCAAAAACGTGCCTGTTATAGGTGAAGGTAGCCCACGGTGTGATAAAAAACAGTTTGTCTTGAAATTCTTTAGGTAAGGCTACTTGCCAGTATGCATTTGGCATATCTAATATTGAGAAAAATTTATATTTTGACAGTTGAGAAATCTGTTATTAATTTTAGGCAAAGAATAAGAAGCAGAAATGATAATTGCATTAAATAATCTTAAATCTAAGGCAAACCTATATTGTTGTTTTTTACTAGGATCTGTTCTTTTTTTTAACCAGTAGCATTGGACAAGCCCAAGAAGAATTGCTACAATTAATATTGTTGGCATTTATCATTTCTGATAACTGAGATTTTGTCTCAGCTTCTAATGCTTGTGGGACTGGAAAAGGCAAAGCTTTAATGGGATGAGAATTTAAAAATTTTATTTCAGGAGTCACTAACTCTGTATGACCAAGAGTTTCCAAATTCTTCGAAAATACTTGTGAATTTTGGAGAAGTGTTTCTAATAAATTGTCTCTCTGATCAGAAGGAAAGGGGGATAGTTTAAAGTCCTATTTCTTCAATTGTTCTTTCCTAAGTTTTATTACTTCTTCTGATGGTACAATTAAGTTACACTGTTCATAAAATTCAGAATCAAATTTGTACTCTTCGATGTCATTTTGCGTTAAATTGGTATAGTAACCAAGAATTTTGTTTTTGTTGATGTGTACAACCTCATTATAATTGTTTTCAATTAAAATAAGGAACGTGTTTTGTTGAATATGTTCTAACGAATGAATTGAATCAACAAAATGTAAGTTATGGTCATTATAAGTAGGAACAGAAGTGTAACAGAAACTTAACAGTGTAAACAGAAAAAAATTCATTAGGGATTTTTTTGTATTTTACTCTAACATATACACATTCTTTTGGATTAATTGTAGTAGTACATGAATTCAGAATCACATTCCACTTTTCATAATTTATACAATTTTAATTAGATGATTTTACTGAATTCACAACAGATTGTTGTTACTTAAATTCATTTGTATTTACCATGGGACTATCATTAGATTCATTTACACATATTTCATTTTGCATTTGAACATTATTACAATACATTTGATTATATGGTACATCAGATTGACACACTTCATTATTATTAGGAATTATGTTATGATAATCTGTTATGTCCAAATCAAATTAGTTTGTTAATTTTTTTCCAAGAATTAGTTGTATTTATGAGATTACCTTCTTCATTTTCATTAACAAATGGAATTTTTTTATCTTTGAAAAGAATAGCATTAAAACTAGGAGCTATTGTGATAGAAAACTTTGAAAGAAAGTCAATTCCAAGAATAACTACAAATCTATTATCATTTATTTGAGTAATGTAAAAATTATGGGAGAAAGGGATACCATGTATTCTCATATTAGTTTGAATACATCCAGAAAATTTAACTATGGAATTTATAGTTTTAATTGACACTTTTCTTGAAAGAAATTTGTATGGTACTTGTTGTTTTAAGAAGTGGAAAAATTCTTCGTCTATAAGTGACAAACTAGAACCTGTGTCAAGCAAAGCATTTTGTGAAATTTGATGAAAATTTATACTAATGCAAGGTAATTGGACAGAATTTTCAAAAGCAGAAAAAATTCTATGATTAAAGTCATCTTGTTTTTCTACAAAACTTTCATTATTAGAGTCCACTGTAGATTTAGAAAGAAGTTTAATTGGTGTGAATGATAATGACGTATTTATGCTTTTATTCATAAAGATTCTTGTTTTTTGCCGAGGAGAATTTTAAGATTTCTGGCTTTGGTTGAGAAGTGGAGGCCAAATCGCCAGAAACATTCAACCTCGTTGCTCGTTTAAATTTTCTTTGAAATTTGGATTTTTTTTCTGACTTTCGTCTGATTGATTATAATTACGTTTATGTCTGGGGACTCTTTTTCCAATTAATTCCAAAAAATCATAGCATTGAGGCATTAAGTTACCACGCCTGGAACAAGAGTTACATGTTTTTACATAACGATTGGGTTTGTGAGAATTATGCTTATTGCTCTTAACACTAGAACCGCGGCTACGGGTCATTTTGACCCGTATCATATGCCGAAATGTTGATTCGAATCAGAAAACTCTTTATAAAATTAGCTAAGAAAAAATAATTTCAATGTATAATTTAAACAGTTTTAAGTGAAAATTCCGGTAAGAAATATTTTTATAAAACTTGAATTAATTTCCCCGCTGTTCTAGCAGTGTTGCCAGATGGGCTACTTTTTTAAAAATCAGATTGTTGACAGGCACCACTTTTTACAAATGATAAAATGTACCTTATTCAATGACATGATAATTAAGGCGAAACAAAAGGTAATTTACCTTTTTCAAAAAAGTGGCGCCAATCAAGAAATCTGAATTTTTAAAAAGTAACCCACTGACAACATTGGGTTCTAGTGTTAATGTTTTCATATGAATCCTTTTTATTTTTATTTTTGAATTTTTGGGAGTCTTTTTTGTGATGGGAGTTCTTTTGTCTAGTGAATTTTGATCTTTTGGGAGTGTTTTCATATCCTACGTGAAAATTTTCCTCTATTTTTGCCACTGGTGACTTACTGTCATCAAATATTTTTTTTAATTGTTCAGCCTTTTCAAGAATTTCATCAAATGATGAAAATTCATGCTCTAAGATTTTGATTTTTATATTTTTTGGTAAGGCGTTAACAAACAGATTTTTTTTAGTTCGCTTATTGCCAATTGATCCAATTTTGGATATTCCTGACACAAGGCTTTGTCAATACGGAATGTAAAGTTATTTAGTGTTTCACTTTCCTCAATGTTAATTTCGTTAAGATTGGTTGATACATTTTTAGATTTAAAGAATTTTTCAAATTCTTTTTGACTTGCGTCTATATCGTCTTTGCATTTAATGGAACATGATTCAAGATAAAATTGCAAAGCTGGACCTACCAATTTACTTTTGAAAGGAGCGATAGTTTCTTTATCAGCCAATTTATAAATTGATCTTACTTCCTTAATTTGTTCGAAAAAAATGTGACAAGTGTAGGATCCCCACTAAATGGTTGAGTTTCAATATAAATATGTTTAGCCATTGTAATGTAAAGAGCAAAAAAGGTTTAAGAAACTTCCTCTTTTTTTTTACTTACAAAAGTAACTGAAATTTATTGACTTGTATTAATTCCTTTTATATATATACACACTCAATACCAAATTACTTCAGTTACTTTCAATCTTTAAATCAATTTCACCACAAAATGTACACATATTGAGAAAAAAATACCATGTGAAGTGTTATTCATATATGATTTGCAAATATAATTATTCATTATTCATTTTTGCATCAAAATATTAATATTTATACTTCAGTATGATAAATTTTCATTTTATGTTACACACATAAATTATTTCAAATGTACTGAATTTCTTAACTATCATTAATTAAATTTTAAATGCACAATTAATTACTATAAATATATACAGTGAATATTTTCAACATTCATTTGTATCATATCATTTCATAGTGCACGAATTTCATATTGCAATTTTCAGACAGCACATGCAAAAATGATAAGTCAATATAAAAATTACGATAGTTCATATTATTACTTCAATCTTTTAATTTCTTTATTTTAACCCATTCGTGCCCAGCACCTTTTGCGTAAATTTTATTTGGTTGACACCACTATTTTTAGAAGATTTAAGTTTAGTTCATTAATCACGAAAATGCATCATTTAAATAAAATAATTATTGCTTTTCTTTTTTACCGGTGTCAAAAACAGTGCTGTATGCTCCTTTTGAAGCGTCCCTAAAAAGGGACGCTAGGCACTAATGGGTTAATTTCACACAATTCATTTTTTCTATCAAATCCTGAGTTACTTTTTATATTAGGCAATTGTTTCTTGAGAAATTACACATTTTTGTATTAATTCTCATATCCATTCATCTATTTATGAAGAAAAAAAATATAGATTTTAGGTGAAGAGGGTTTTGGTACCACATGTTGTAACTAAATAAGGTAATTATTATTAATTATAATTGTTGCAATTAAAAAAGGTATTCATGTGGTGCCAGTAATAAATAAGAATAAAGAATGGTATGAATTAAAAATATTATCGATTAAATGCCAAGTAATAAATTATAAATGAAATAGTTGATTATGGGAGTATTAGACTAAAATGTTATTGAAAAAAGGCCTGGTTCATGATTTAAGGTCGCGAAATAACGATTTTACTTCACCTGTAAGCCTACACGTGACCATTAATTATGTAAAGTTTCTAAAAAATGAATTCAGGGCTCCCAAATGGTCCTCGAACTGAACATCAATATTTTTTAACAGAAAATTTTATCATAGGTTTCTACAGAATTGACGCAAAAATTAACCTTCTAAAGTGGTTTCTCGGCAATTTGCAAGAAAAATCTAAAAAGAAAATTTTCCTAAGAAAATTCTGATGTTCAGTTGGCGGACCATTTGGGAGCCCTGTTAATTAGACTTTTTTTCTTAATATAATACAATCATTTATTGTATTATTCTTGAAGTTAAAGAAATGCATTGTAAAATATAGTTGTCTAATTAACCACTAACGTTTATAGTACTAAGAACAATTATCGATTGTGCATGACCATACCCAAAATGGCAAATTTTGAAATTTACAGATCTCCGGAAACATTATTTTCATAAAAAAATGAAATATTCAAACTGTACTTTACTAGATAAGAGCAAAAGTAAAAAAGGAGTTTATGCTTATCTGTTATCTTGAATTACATGACAGTTTACAATCATCGAACGGAATCTTCTTCAGGGTCATTAGATGTGCCAAGAGCATCATCGCGTGGTCTCGTGGAAAAAGGTACTCCAATAACTTCGAACAAGACTCTAGCGGGAGTCCTAACTACCGTTGCAGGCTACTCTCGTAAACAGAGATTAAACAGCTCCGGTTAACCCTTTCCGGCACGGGTAAAATCTGTAGTAAAATGAAAAATTATCGACTGACACCGGAATTCGCAAACGATTTTTTTAAATATTTTGATACCCCTAATTTAAGCTTTTATTGTAGAACGAAAATTTTATTAAAATATTATTGATGCCGTTGGCAAGTTTAGTATAAAAAGTAGGTATCCCAGACCGGGCACAGTGTGCCGGAAAGGGTTAAGAAAAATAAAACCATGTGAGAAATGACGTAACAGGAATGTCACACCGGGAAATAATTTTTTTTATTTATTTTTATTTTTCGTTTGTTTATTTATTTGTTTATTTTGTTAAACACTATTTTAACATGTAATTCTGATACTTTATTATTTTTTAACACCTTTTAAGAAATTTTACCGAAATAAACAACCTACACTTCTGTTTACTATCACAACAACAGCTGCTAACGCAAGGCACACTGGGAAATTGACAAATCGGGACTCTCACGTTCCCGATTGAGTCGGGAACGTGACTCAATCACTTCCCGTTGTTGAGTCACGGGAAGTGACTGAACAAGTAACGAGAGTGCCTTGCAAGATACTTAGGACTCTCGCTAGAGTCTATATAACTTCGACTGTTCCCATCTCCACTGTTAACGTCTCGACTTATAATCAAACCTCAACTGAATTACGTAGCGACTAGACGAGAAGCACACGGGAGAGGGTTACCATTCAATTATCCAGACGCCAACAGGCACAGGTAACTATCGCCAAACAGTAAGAAGGATAATACGACAACAAAAAATACCATAATAAATATTATGACAAATCTGGTAAACCATAGACTGGAAAACAAATCAGGATGGATTGAAATTTCCAGAGCATATTATTATAGCACTTGCAGGCTTTCAATTAGCCAATGAGAGAATAGGCGGAAAAATGTATGATTGAACGTTGAAGTGAAAGTACCTATTCTTGAAAGAATGAATGAAAAAATATTACCGTAATTTCGGGTGTATAAGCCGCGGTTCAAACAATTCTTTTTCGACCCAGAATTTTTTTAAGAAATAAGTGTAACTATTTAGATCACCGTAAATATTTGTCTTCATATACTAAATAAGATTTCTGGGTCCAAAAAGAATTGTTTGATCAGCGGCTTATACACCCGAAATTACAGTATGTTTTAAAGATCAAAATATGGAGTTAAAAATGAAATATCAATATCAATTAACAAGAACTTTAAAAATTGGAATAAATAACTGATAAATTTAGGATAGTAATTTATTAGATGTTTCACTAATCATATAGAGGAAAATTTTACTATCTTTCCTCTCAGTGTTCTCTGAAATAGCAATTAAAGAAAAAAAAATCCACCAACTGACTTCAAATTTTCCGTTTATATATTTATAATAGCTTTTTACTTTAAGGTTAGTTTAAAAATACAATTACAAATAGTTTCAGATTATATAAAGGTACGTACAAGTAATATACAGATATACAAACAATAAATACAATAAACCTTACTGGAGTGAAATGTTAGCCAGAGTCAGGAATTGAACCCGTTGCCACTGCGTTCCATGCTGTTGCTCTATTCACTGAGATACTCCAGTCGATACACGAGTCTGCAGTTTCTCACTAATAAACGAAATTGATAGTTTCGATATGAATAATAAAATAACGAAATATAATTATATTAGAATTATAATTTTAATGAAATACAATTATATTTCATTATTTTCATCTTCGTCAAACTGATTGATATACGTTATATCACACGAATAGAATACATTTTCCAACCGATATTGTCCAGTTCCCCAGTGGAAACTAGGATCTCATGTTGAATACGGTAGCTAATAATGTATTTGCGCATTAATTTTCAACAAATACTTACATGACACTATTGCCCTTGTGCAGTCACATCAAATACTAAAAATTCTGTGATATATTTAATCAAAGATTATTTTTCGTAAAAAAAAATGATAGCAAATGTAAGAATGATGCTCCCGCTACAAGATATGATACCTGTCCGCGAGCCAACGACGCTCTTCCAACCGAGCTATCCTCGGTAGCTCCGTTCAGCACAATTCATTCAAACAATCTTTTAGTCAGTATCCCAGGATGGTGAGAGGTCAGGGAAAATTACAGTAAAAACAAGTTGGTAATTGCCAGTACCATAGGGTAAGTGTATCAGTAGTGGGCCATGTACCAAAAGTGGACCACCAGTTTTCAAAGTTGAAAAACAATTTTTCTAATCACCTCTGTCAAATAACAAACTAATTGCTGATTCACTGGAACCCTTATCTGTTATGACGCAAAGGGACAACTTCAGTACTCTCATAGTCTTTGAGCTGGAAGGGTGTTTTTACAGACTATACGAAAAAACTAAAGAGAAGCTAAAATTATTTTATGTAATCATCAAAATTTCTAAATATGATTTCATTACTTTGTATATTTAAGTGTAGAAAAGTAAAAAAATATAACTTCTGTACATTATGTATTAAACTCAAGAATGGAGTGGCCCACTTCTAGGAGGCCCCTAGTGGAGCATCAGAAATTTACTATGCCCATTACTGAAGCATAGAGGAAGGTAACATTTTTTATTTTTCATTTTTTCTAGCGGATATGTTTTAAAAATTTGAATGTTTATTCAGATACATAAAGGTTAGGACTAGGCTTTAAAAATATATTTTTTTGAAATTCACTAATATTTTAATTAGAAAAATGTCCTTAAGTGGCCCATTACTGGTGCATTTACCTTAATTTCCGGCGTATAATCCGCCGATCAAACAATTCGTTTTGGACTCAGAAATCTTATTTAATGATTGTAGACGAATATTTTCGGCGATCTAAAAAGTTACATTTCTTTTTTTTAAATCTGAATCGAAAAATAATTGTTTGATCCGCGGATTATACGCAGGAAGTTATGGTATGTTATTAAAGCAAATACTTAAACAATATAAATAGATTATGAAGACGAACTTATCTTTATCAAAATGCTCGTATTTAACACTGTTTTTTCCTTGACCACACGTTACCTTGATACTATTGCCGTTATTCAAATATAAAAAATCGTAGAAAACCTGAGAGAGTCAAAATAATAGATGTTTTTTTAACTTATTTTAGAAAAAAAACATTCATACCGCAAAAATATAAGAGCAAATTATAAATATTAAAAACTTGTATTATTAACACGTAGGTCCAGCTAAAATTTTGTAATGTAATCATGTAACTGAGCTGTCCCATTTGGAGGCTTAGAAAGATTAAGTCAACGAATATGTTCGCGAAATGTACTGTTGCCGAATTTAGCCATGACATTTCATAGTTTATTTTTCTAACCCGAAATTTTGAATTATTTGAAAACATCAACAGCGTGTCGGCTGTTGTATGTAGCAGGCAAATGGCACACCGGTCGAATAAAACAATTGATTTCTGGCTTAGAAGTAATGGAAAAAAGTCTTGGTTGGACTTTGAGGGGGGGGGGGGAATTGACATTTTTAACATAATACATAGCACAAACAGCGTCATGTTACTTCATGTAAATGATGCAAAAGTTTCAGATTTAAGGCGGTTAGACACACTTGGAATTCTCGATTTTGGGGAAAGCGGAAACAGACAAGAAATCGCAAAAGTAACTGAAGAGCATTTCAATAGAAATATAAAAATAGATGCAGAAGGAAGGTATGAAGTTTCCCTCCCATGGAATGAAACCCATCCTGGTAGGTAAATTACTGAACGACGATTAAAAGTTGTGTTGAATCAGTAAAGAAAACAGGAACATTAGTAGAGTATGAAGAATTAAAAGAATAGATACAAGAGAATGTTATTGAGGAAGTTAAGAATACCTGTAATGATAAAAATGAGCACTACTTGCCACATAGAGCTGTGATTAAAGAAAATTCTAAAAAAAGAGTTAGACCAGTCTTTGATGGTTCAGCAAGACAAAAATATTCACCTTCAATTAATGATTGATCCAAATAGAATATAACTAGGCATGAGATTTTTCCGCGTTTTTACATACCAGTATAACATGAGAGAAAATATTGTTCCGTTCAATCGCAGCATTTTTCGATTGCGTAAAATAACATTTTCTCTAAGATTACACTGGTGGGTAAAAACGTCGAAAATTCTCATCCCTAAGTAAAACTCATTCGGAGTACATTGAATAAATTTCGGCTAGAGAAAATAGGCGTGATTGCGGATATTCGATATTTCTGCAAATAGGTTTAAGGGGGCTAAGGGGTTGATCTATACGGAAAAACATGAAAACAGAGCTCTCGCTTCCAGTCCATATAAAAACAGAAGTATTCAATGTAATTAATTTAAACTTTCTGATATTTTAAAGGTATGTTTGTAGTCTTATAAAATTACAAAATGAAGTATTTCAATGTAATATAATAAGAAATATAGCAAAATTTATGTAACACAATTTTCGAAAAAAAATTATGTGTTATTAAAAAATTATGTGAAAAAAAATTATGTGTCACCAACACCAAGATATGTTAACGTTGAATTGACATAAAAACCTAATTTTTGCTTTAAAATGATCCGGAAACTTTGCTCTATAGAATGAATTAAGGATATAACTATCACTCAAAAACAATATTATTAAAAAAACTCTCGAATTTGAAAATTTAAAAAACTCCTAAAAAATACAACTTTATTTTTCATTAAAAATACTCAAAATTTGTCACTCTATAAATAAAAATTTTTTTAAAGCATGCACCGTACACCTTTAACCCTTTCCGGCACGGGTAAAATCTGTTAGTAAAATGAGAAATTATCGACTGACACCGGAATTCACGAACGATTTTTTTAGATATTTTGAAATCCTTAATTGAAGCTTTTATTGTATAAGCAATTTTTTTCTAAAATATTATTGGTGCCGATGACAATAATGAAATTAAAATTACTTAACACAGACCGGGCACAGTGTGCCGGAAAGGGTTAAGACATAATTTTTTTATGATTCCGTAAACTAATTACCACTAGATCGTCCACATAGTGTAAATACGATATTTTATACGGAAATTTTGATAAATTGTAAATGGAGAAGCCTGAATTAAATAAATAGGTTTAATTATTTTAAATAGCAATTTTCGCGTTACCTCTCTGATTTGCGCGTGCTTCATACGGGCAACGATTTTTTTGCCAATCATGATTTCCCCATTCCACGTACGGGAATCCATATTCCAATGATGATTTATTATACTCACAAGAAAATTTTTATTATAATTGTTGCATTTTTTAATCAGAGCAATTTTCTGATTCAATAAGGTTTTTTTTTTCTTTGATAAACCGCTGATAAAAGATTAAAATTTCTGTAAAAACAAGGCATCTATAAGTTTATTTTCAAAATTGTTGATCACTTAAGGGAAGATGGAAAATCAAAACCTAAAATATGTCGACTTTTTGATTTTTCAATATTTGGAATCTACCATTTCTCCTCTTTCTACTGATGTATTACTTTTGTTTCTACAACAACCAGAAGTTGCTAAATTTTTAGTAATTCTGTTTAGTTATCTCCTCATTTTGTATATTGCCAAAACACCTTACAAACTCTTTATCGCTAGCAAATTTTAAGAGCTAAATATGACCATTTGCAGTAAAGTAAAAACAAAGGAATACTTAAAAAGATTGAAAAGGAAAGACGAAGAGGAATGCGAATAAAAAAAAATGTAAAAAATAAAAAGAATATTGCCCAGTTAAACCGATGGCATTGAGCTCACAGGCTACGCATGTTAATTGTACATTACATCTTATATTATAAATGGTTAATTCCTTTCAAAAAACAAATTAACGGGGCAGGGAATCAGATACCTCCATTTCTCCGTTTTATACTTAATCATTGAACCCCTTAAACTAATTACGGATTTGATTTTTCATATAAAAAATCTGCATGAATAGTATTAATCACGGAGGCGCCTCATAAGAATAGTCTTATATCTAAATTTTGAACAAAAATTAATAATTCTGCATGGAAAACCCATTTACATCAATTAAGGAGAGGAGCATTAGCCCCCTTTCCCCTCTTATACATATCGAATAAAATCCAAAAAAAAAAATCAGGGAAGTGCCTTTTAAGAATATACATATATCCATATACTGAATTGTATATCTTTATCACGAGTTATCGCGTTACGCACATACGCACATACAGAACGGACGGGTACATAAGCTCCCAGGCCATAAGCACATAGCCTGTTTTCCCATGCCTAAATGCCTAAATTTCCATGGACAGATTCTCAAGGTGGCAGTAACACCTTGAATATCTGTCCATTAGAAATTTAGGCTGAGAATGATTCCTAAAAAATGTGTTGCGAACTGACTAAATTCAGGAGATATCTGTATTCAGGAGTATCTGTATAAATTCAGCAGATATAAACAGGAGGTATCTGTATGTAGGAGGATTATTTCGACCGAAAATAGTTAAAAGAGACCGCTCCAAGTTATGTAAGTACAAGTTAATGTTTATAATCCCCGAACATGTATGTCCACAAGAATTCCACTGAAGGGTCCTCAAAATGGGGACAAAATTCCCGATCTGGCAACACCGGTGGCACAACACAAACTAGGTACATTTAATTACTTTCCTTGCTGTCGACAAACACGACAACAGTTCAACAACAGTTTGAAAGGCTACAGTTACAAAAATTAGTTTATGATGAACGTCAAATATAAACAATATTTTCCATTCAGAGTAGACTTTTTCCGGTATCATTAATTTTTTCTATTTCAAAAATATTATGTCTGCTACTTAGAGCACTCTTTTTCCGGTTCCTCATTTTCCTTTTTTTCTTTAAAATTGTGTATGATGATATAAACTTGATTTCTAAAAAACTACTACTTCTGTTCTAAATTATTTACCACATTTGAATATTTTTATGCTGATTATTCATACTGGTGATTTTATACATAGGTTTGAACATTTTTTGGGATTTCAGGGTGCTATGCTTCAATTGACAACATTAACTTACCAAGAATTCCCTAGGTCCGTTTGTAAATCAGTACTATATTAGTTTTTATAAAGTTCGTACGGTCGTAAGATTCGTATGGACTTAACCCCTTGTAGACGAGCGACACATATACGTGTCGCAAAAAAGCTTAAGGATCCTTGTTCATCCCCACCAGTAAAACTTAACTGTTAAATATGCCTTACTTAATCGGAGCAATCTCTTGATTTAGTAAGTCACAAATTTCTGTTAATAAAAACTGGCGAAAAAACATTATAAATTTATTAAAAAGTTCCCTTCGTGAAGAGGTTAAGCCACGCCCCATTTTGTTTTATATTTACACCGTTCCTTAGAATGCTGTAATTGCAAATTCCATCCAATTTTTAAACATTGTCCTCTGATATTGGGATCACCCACTGCCAAATGAAGGTAGGCATGGTCCTATTCTATATATACAGGACCCGATTGTTCATAATTGGGAAATTTTTCATGTATACCTTGCAACACCTTTTCTATAATATTTTTTTCGGATTTCTTCTTTGTTAACAATTTCTACAGCTTTTGCCGTCACATTTTTTTAGTTTCTTTTTGCACTCTCCGAATAAACAAAATACCACATTTCCATTTTTCCACCAATCATTTTTAGGTGCGTTCGTAATTATGTAAATACGTAGCACCTATTGTTGTCGCTCAGTCCGTCCGTCTGTCTGTCCGTCTGTCCGTCCGTCTGTCCGCAAATAACAACGCAAAAACTACCCACCCGAATCGTTTGAAATTTAAAATACATTATTATAACATAATTTTGTTGAGTCATTTCAAATTTTATGAAAATCGGATGGATAGATCAATAACAGGGACATTCAAAAGGATTCCGTTACATTACGGTCAATAGGGAAAAAAGTTTTAAATGCATTTTAATCGTTTGAAATTTAAAACATATAATTATTGCGTAATTTTGTCGAGTCATTTCAAATGTTATGAAAATCAGATGGATAGATCAATTACAAGAACATTCAAAAGGATTCCGTTACATTACGGTCAATAGGGAAAAAAGTTTTAAATGCATTTTAATCGTTTGAAATTTAAAACAAATAATTATTACGTAATTTTATCGAGTCATTTCAAATGTTATGAAAATCGGATGCATAGATCAATTACAGGGGCAATCAAAAGGATTCCGTTACATTACGGTCAATGGGGAAAAAGTTTCAAATGCATTTTAATGATGTTACACTCATTCGAACATAATAGAATTGGCATGAATCTATGAAATATATACTAAAATATGCATTCTGTACAATCTGTGATGCAAAGAATTTTCATTATTAAATTACAGGGCCACACAAATGTATTCCACTATATAATGCTATACGGGGAAACATGGTTTGGTACGTGTTTTAATTATATTCAACTATTTCACATTTTATGAATAAGATATACGTTGCTGAGGTGTAATAAAAATTACTTCCTGCATATTTACAGAAACGTAAAGATTTCGACTACTATACTGTATCCGGAGTACGCTCTACTATATCAGCAAGATCTGAATATTTTTAAAACTTCGTTATCGTACGAACGCACCTCATTTGTTACGTTCACGTGCAATTTCTGACTTGTTATTTTCGAGTCTGATCTTGGTCTTGCCCTTGCTGCCATGAACATAACTTTGGTGATAAACCTTTTGCATTTACAATGCGTCAAAGGTTCACTTTCATTAGGCATTTATTGCAGTACTACTTTGTTGATTATTTTTGAAATTTAATGTTGTATTTATTATAAATAGCTTTAGTTGTTTTTGATGTGACCCCGCTTTTAACCTTGCGATCATCTCTCCTATTTATCTTAGAACACTTACTTTGTCTACGTCTTTAAATCTGAGAAGGAAAGTTTCCATACTCGTATACTCCAAAAAATCTGAAAATATTACAGAATGTGCTTTTCATGAGGAAATATACATTTATAAAAACAATTTCAGTGGAACTTCCATACAGTGTCTGTTAAAAAAAATGTTTTTTGGCAAATTTTTTTTTCGGTTGGCGATGGAATGCAATTTTAAAAAAAATACTTTTTTTCATGTCAAAAACACTTAAAAGAAAAAAAAAAATTCATGCTGAAGTTTTTTAGATAAATTTAATCTAAATAACTTTAGTTTTGTCTGTTTTAATTTTTTTAAGCATATTTTTTTATATCAATAATTGTAAGTATTTATATTCAAATTAAACCATGAAATATTGCGATTTCATAATTTAAATTAATTAAAATTATCAAAGTCCTATTTCAAAGTCCGATTCTCAAAATCCAAATGAGCATTGTCAGTTCGATTTTGTTGCTATGGAAACATCTGTCTTTTATTTTTGAATACACTGTCAGAAAAATTCGTCAATGTACACTAAATTATACTTATTTTTTCATAAATAATTTCCGTACTCCCAGAAAACATATTTGATCCGTGAATTCACACCGAACGTCTAAAAAAGATGAATAGATTTCATTTATTCCTAGCACGCATGCGCATGAGGTCTATTACTTATTAAATCAAATTTAGATTTAAAATGAAAAACAAAAAATTCTGTAGATTAAAATATCTAATTTAGTTTAAAAAGACAAATGTTTTCCAATTTAAAATTAAATAAAAATTAATTTCTTCATTTTTTCAAATATACTCGCAATTTATTATTTAGAGTTGGATAAGTTGAATAAAGTTGAATTTAGAACATTATTTATAAATAAATAATCTCATTTAAAATATACTTTAAGGGATTTTTAATTTAAAAATTAAATGCAAAAAAAATCGATGTTATTTCAAAATAATCTTAAAAAAAAAAAAAAAAAAAAAATAGAACACCTATGTTTTACCTCTAGCAATATACGTAAATATATTTAAAATTCACATTTTTATATTACATTAAAACTATCGTATAAAAACTCCAGCCATAATCTCATTAAAGACGAAATCTTCTCGAAATTACATTCAAAATTAAAAGCTTTTTAAGAAATAGACCAAAAGACACCCATATGAAACGAACACATTTACTTCAAAGCGTTTTCCTACTGTACAAGAGTAGCCCAGTGCTAGCGTGTTCGCCTTCCAATGTTGGGGTCGTTGGTACGATCCCTACGTCCGCCGCTTTTATATTTCTAATTTTCTTTTGAATTGATGGAATTTTACCTCTTTTAACGGACAAAAAAATTAACAGATATCCGTCAAATTACAGAAAATTAAAATTTCCGTTTATAGAAGGAATTTGTTTTGAGAGTGTACGCTTAAAAGTATGAAAATAATTTTTCTAAATATGATTTGTTTTATATATAAAAATTCCATATTTCCAGTGTTAAATGTTTTCCAGTGTAAAGTTTTTTTTCCATAATTCCAGTGCTAAATTAATTAATTATTCCAACAAACAATGTATATGTAATATATTTGTACATAATATATTAAATTTCCTCTGTTTGATATACTTAAATTCATTAAATACAATTTGCAAAGATTCTAAAAAACCAACAGTTTTCAGTTGCATTATAATCGTTTGCATTATAAATCCCGAAATAAAAGAATTTTAAATCGTATTTGAGGATTTTGTCGAATCGCTAAAATAAATCAGTAAAACCTAAGATAAACTAGATTTGGGACGTTTAGAGTAATACACGTTGTTGCCATGCCAGTTCGCTATTTTTATTTTCTTGAGATTTCTCGAATACCACCAGTTTTTTTAATACTAAAATTTACCTTAATGAATCACAGTTTAAATAGGACGAAAGCGAGGTGTATTTTAATCACGAGGTGTATTTCAATTCAAGCGAAATGTATCAATTTCATAAAGTGGTGTCAATGAAGTAATAGAAATACAAAAAAGAAAAAAAAAATCTTGCTCAGTTAAACTGATGGCATACTGTTCACAGGCTATGCACACTAATTGTATAGGACAGCTTTATATAATAATGCCCTTCGAAAAATAAATTATGAGGAGGGCACTAGTCCCCATTCCCCTTCTTATACTTATCGAATGAACTCTGAAAACTAATCAGGGAAGCGCCTTATGATAATAAACCCATATCCAAAATTTTAAATGAATCGGATATATTTATCATGAGTTATCGCTTTACGCACATATGCAGGCTTTGATAGCCTGTGAGCTAAATAAAAAGAATATTGCCCAGTTAAACTGATGGCATTGAGCTCACAGGCTACGCATACTAATTGTACATTACAGGCTTGTATTTTCGTTAATTCCGTTCGAAAAAAAAAATTAAGAAGGGGAAACAGCTCTCCCCTTTCTCCTTTTTTATACTTAATCATTGAACTTCCTAAACCATCAAGTACATGCTTTATCATATTAAAAAATCTATATCCAAAATTCAGAGCAAATCGGATAATTCTTAATAAAAACCCATTTAGCATTTATATAATTTAAGAGGAGTTATTCCCCTCTTTTATACTTAACCATTAAACTTCCAAAACTATTCAGAGATTTGAACGAAATCTGACAATTCTGAATGAAAAATCCATTTATGCAAGTTAAGGGGAGGGGCATTAGAACCTCCGTTCCCCCTGTTTATACTTATTCAATGAACACCTAATAACAGCCACGGACTCGCCTCATCAGAATGATCCTATATCTAAATTTTGAACGAAAACTGTTAATTCTGCATGAAAATCCCGTTTATATCAATTAAGGGGAGGGGCATGAGCCCCCCCGTTCCCCCTGTTTATACTTATTCAATGAACACCTAATAACAGCCACGGTATCGCCTCATCCGAATGATCCTATATCTAAATTTTGAACGAAAACTGTTAATTCTGCATGAAAATCCCGTTTATATCAATTAAGGGGGGGGGGCATGAGCCCTCCGTTCCCCCTGTTTATACTTATTCAATGAACACATAATAACAGTCACGGAATCGCCTCATCAGAATGATCCTATATCTAAATTTTGGACAAAAACTGTTAATTCTGCATGAAAAACCCGTTTATATCAATTAAGGGGAGGGGCATGAGCCCCCCGTTCCCCCTGTTTATACTTATTCAATGAACACCTAATAACAGTCACGGAATCGCCTTATCAGAATGATCCTATATTTAAATTTTGGACAAAAACTGTTAATTCTGCATGAAAAATCCATTTATATCCATTAAGGGGAGGGGCATGAGCCCCCCGTTCCCCCTCTTATACATATCGAATGAACTCCAAAAACTAATCAGGGAAGCGCCTTATCAGGATATACCTATATACAAAATTTCAAGTGGATCCGATATTTTTATCATGAGTTATCGCGTTACGCACATACGAACGTACATACAGAACGGGCGGGCACATAAGTTCTCAGGCTATGATAGTCTGTGAGCTAAAAAGTAGCCCACAGGCAGGGCCAGTAGCAGTCTCTCTTTCGCTCAGAAATAAAATAAGTATTTAAATTTTCAAAAGAGAATTCAGAATTTCTGAGTAAATGAGATTTGAGAAAAGAATCATGACACAAAAACTTTATAAATCAGATGAAATAAAAGTAAGTTTTAACTGCTTGAAATTTGGAGCAACTTATTTTTATATTGCGAGTGACTCATTTTAGGACATAAATTTATTTTTTTTCTATCTTTGAAGATTTGACTCGAGATTCCTCACAACGGAACTCCCAGAAAGGTTTCTCGCACACACTTATCTTAACCCATTCGTGCCCAGCACCTTTTGCGTAAATTTTATTTGGTTGGCACCACTATTTTTAGAAGATTTAAGATTAGTTCGTTAATCATGAAAATGCATCATTTAAATAAAATAATTATTGCTTTTCTTTTTTAACCGGTGTCAAAGACACTGCTGAATTCACCTTTTGAAGCGTCCCTAAAAAGGGACGCTAGGCACTAATGGGTTAATGAAACACATTTAATTGAAATATAAATATTTAAACATTTGGGTGCCTTTCAGAATGTGTTTGTACTAGAAATATATATCTGATATTGATAAGAAATTTTTATGACACAGCTCTCTCAGAATATCGAAGGCATTCATTCGTTTTTAACGCATTGCATTTAAAATGAAAGATGACTTTTTATGTCACAAAGGTGACGACCCTATGAAAGTCAGATGTTTACCCAAACAAGTTTGGAATAAAAATGCGTTTCGAACTTAAAACAAGACCAAAAATTCACGCGTATAGCTTAGATTATGAAGCACTTTCCAAAAACAGTTTACTAAGCTCAACGATAATTTAATGAATAATCAATGTGGTAAACGCATAACGATTTTGAAAATCAGATTTCTGCTGTTACTCTGAAAAGCCGTTAAAGTTTTATAGTAAGAACCTGCAGCTAAACCTCACAAATGCATATCAATAGAAATATGTTTAAATACTGTAATATTAAAATGCGCCGATATATGTATTTTACTCATAGACCGTCATATAACATGATTCTTTTCACTTCCACTGTCAATGAACCGAAAATGCTACGCATTTTTTTTAAATATCAAACATGCCATAGTAATAACATACATAGATTTCATGGATTTGTTTCCTATTTACGCGAGATTGAAAACTTGAATTCATAAACTTTTTTCATATTGGAAACCACCAAAAACATATTGGAAAGGGTCAAAAAGAAAATTATATGAAAATAGAAATGCATAATTGTATTTCACGGCTATTACACCACATTGTAAAAATATAAATCGAATATATTTCTTTTATCTATAAAAATATAATAGCTTCAAACGAAAATATTTATCTTAATCCGAGTGTACCATGATTCATGGAAGCATTCTTTATTTTTTAAAAGCCAAGAAACTATTAGAATTTCGAAATTTTAAGAATCGTTATATAAACAAAGGTTCTTTTGCTGTCATTTAATTTCTGTACGTTTCCGAGTAATGTTTACCGTGTATTAATCAGTTTATTTATGGAACGCGATTATAAAAAGATTCGCAAATTTAAAAGAATAAAGAAGCGAATTCATAAGTATTTGTAATTTTTTTCTGATTTGACATTTTTAAGTTTCTTTGATTTTGAAACCATATGGCGGATCAAGCAGGTCGACGGATTCCGCTATTAGATAATGATCATTCTACGCGAGATCTTGGTTGATTCTGTTCATATGTTAAAAGAATGGTTCTAAAGAATAATAATAAAATTTTACATTTTATTTGCTTCAAATCAAAAATGAAGGTCTGAAACAATAAAATGCACATCTATGTGATATTCAGCCGTGAATAAAAATACTGGTTTAATATATTTTTATATTTTTTCTGTTAAAACTTTATATTAGCAGACGTTTTACTAAATTTGCTACCAAAATTTTTAGAAATATCGTTTATAAAAATTCAATTTCTCGATAACTGATTTCGATTTTTCGTTTATTTTCATATTGTAGCTTTCGTCCCAAGGTCAATTAAAATTGGAATTATGAATGATACTTTAGTCTCTTCAACTATTCCATACGGATTGATACAAATCTCACGAGTAGGATGTCTTAAAATTTGTGATAAACTGTGTAGATCATGAGCGAAAAATACGATCTCTGTTTTAATCCGGAAGCACATAAGAGCATGCTCCCTCCCGCCAGAATACGTCCTTTTTAATTTGGCAATAAATTATTTCAACTATTTTCGATTGTTAAATTGAAGGCAGATTTAACAAATTTTGCTGTAAATTATATCATTGACCTGTATTTGCGTAAAATACTAGTGAACAGTGTTGAATTCAGACGCTTTTCTCCGGGAGGGGTTTATGTGACACCGCAGGGGGGGGGACTTTATAAAGTTCCGGGGGAATTGCTCTTTTTGACCATTGAAAACACAAAATCTCAAAATTTCCATATCTCCAATTTCATCGCTCACGGTAAGATGCCGCTCGGGACACTCTCTGAATTCAACATTGCTAGTGAAAAATGACAGAACATTACCACGCACAATATGACATAAACCATTTTTGTGCCAATTCACTAAAAACATTCTTAGAATGTACTGCCTAACTTAATTTATTGAACTTATATTTTATGCAATAATTTCATATAAAATATCGATAGTATAAACCCTGTGAAACTGTCAATATAATGAAGCTAAATTCATGATTTAAAAAAATCCATTTACACCATAAAAATTAAGTTGCAAATCGATTATACTTTTAACAGTGACTCGCAGTATGATCAGTCTGATGTAAACTTTTTCCTCCGTGTTCAAGAAACTGGGCAATCCAATTTGGAGCCTAGAGGAATGCAAGTAAAATTTATCCGATGTGTCAGTCCTAAAAGTTTCTTCTACCTTCCACGTATTATCGCCGGGTAAGTATTTTACATTAAAATCTAATCAAAAACAATTTATTTCAAGTTCTGACTGAGTTTCAGTTTTATTGAAAATCCTTTCGTTAATTTTTTCGACAGAACTATTGTAGAAATCGTAAAAAAAATATGGATGGAAGCACCACCTGCTGAGCGATTTACTCCAAAAATTTAATGGCACTAATTAATATCAATGTATAATTTAATCTAAAGATTCATAAAATTTCGTTTATTAATTCTTGAGATAAAACTATTGCGATAATCATGAGTAATGTATCATCATACCACAACCTGGTAGGAGATTTGCACCAAGAAGCAATCAACTCCAGATGTTATTATGAACTAACGAAATCTGAAGTTTTATGGAAATCCTTCCATTAGATCTTAAAATATAGCTATTGCGGAAATCATGAAAAACGCAACGTGGTAGAGCTACCTGTTGCGAGACTTACGCAAAAATGTAATGAGTACTAATCTATAATAGGGACTAATTTAATATTAGGTTTTCTTGAATTTTGTTCTTCAGATCTCGTCTTAGAGAGTACCTAAAATATGTGTCAGATACAGATACAGAGACAGACAGACTCATAGAAATAATTACAGACAGATATTTTTAAAAATATGTTTCTTGGATTCTGTGATCCCTAAAATGTGTAAATCCACCGAATACCAAAATAGGTGTAGTACGCAGGTTGCGTATCAAGGTGTACATAATTAAAGTTCAATTAGAGATATTTATCCGAAAATATGAAGTTTGGAATGTGTCTAAATTAGGGCTGTCAGTTAGCCTTCAATTTTAGCCAGAAAAATCGGATTCACACCAGAAAATACAAAATATAATATACGCAAGTATTAAAAAAAAAGAAAGAAAACCTGTAGGAAAGCTGTAGGTAATTAACCCAAACATCTGTAGAAAATCTGTAGATATTTAATCAATTCTACATATATTAAAGAATAATCCACCCATAAAGAAAATTCCACCCATATTTGTAACGGAAAGCAATATCTGCAATATTTCTGAAGAAAGTAGAGATTTCTTCAGATAATGTTATTTTTAATGGGGGTAATTTCATATTTATTTCGTGAAAAACTGATGCTGATCATTTAAAGTAAAAGTCTTCCTAAGAAAGATTTTATTTGAAGTCAAATTTCCTGGATATAAATCAAGACTAAAGTTGGGACCCTGGTCTAAATGAACTGATGCGAAGTAAGATTAGCGGGAAAAAAGCTCAATGTCAAAAATGTCCACCAGAAGTCATATAAAACAATGTACCTATAAAATGTAGAATTGGTTTGCTAATGCACGTACTGTTCAATATGTTGACCATTTTGGTTATGTACCGTATAAAATCGAAAAATAGCATGCTGAAATGCTCGGGGAAGAACATTTTTCGAAATACTTAGGGCGCAATGGAAATGTTATGATTCAGTTTTGGCACTGTAAATATTTTTCAAAGCTTCTTATACAGAATCACCATTTCGATATATGTTTCACAAGTAAGACAAAATCTTGTAAAGAGCATGAAATTATATGTGAAAGCTGACAAGATATTCGAATATTCTTTAGCTGTCAGAGATGAGTAGCTCCGCGCAAAATAACGCCCTTAAGAGAATTTTAATAATTTTTATTCATATTTTTGTAAATATCTATACGTAGTACCCAAAGCAAACTTTCAGCATTTATATATAACAAGATAGAACCCGTCGAATTTCGACGAAAAAAAATATTTAAGAAAGAACTGTTTCATTGACTTATAATAAACCTACAAAATTAGTTACAATAAAAAATTCACCTCATATTGGTAAATCTAACTCTTAAACAAATGATATTTAACTTAAAGTTAGCAAAGTACTATTTCTATAAGAAACTCATTTGTAAGAATTATTAAAATTAAACTTTAATCGTACATGTAAGCAGTAAAATAAGTAATAAAAATTTGTTATTACGATAAAGTTATTAATTAAGGATCTTATGCTAGTATTCCAAAATGAAAAAAAAAAATATTAATTTCACTCATAATCATAGAATTTTCCTCCGTGAAATCTAAACTCGAAATCTTTTTCACCATACATTTACATTTACACTTTTCACATCTGTATTCACACCTTTTCTAAAAAATTGGTATTTTAATTTGATCATACCTGAAACAAATTCTAAACTGTTTATGTTCTTTTTTAATGAGAAAATGGCAACATAAAGATATAGTAATCACTTTCCCCCCTTTGCTTTTAATAGAAATGGAGTACTTCTGTTGCCACAATTAGAAAAACGGTATTAAAAACTACAAAAAAATTAATATTTCAAAAATAAATTAAGATACATTTTTCAAACAAATTGCATTTAAAAGCACATTCTTTCCTCCATACAATAATGTAAAAATTGAAAATGTAGGATGTTTAGATGTTTAAATATTTGCAAAACCGACATTTCATTTCAAATTTCAAGTTGCCATTCGCAAAATGACGTATGCGTTACGCACAGATACGTTTGGCTTTTATAATATAGATATGCAGACACATATCAGGAATATTTTACAAAAAATGTTATTTTTCGGGCACCTATAAGATATGATATTTATTTTTGTAATTTTTTAATCGCTTTTTTATACACTTTTATAATCAGAAAATTATAGAAAAATTTCCAGTTATCTTTGATGTGTACATAAACTCAATTAATGGCATGTAATTCGATACGGTAATTTTTGCAAAAATAAGGTTTAAAAAAAAAAAAAAAAAAAACATTTTTAGCTCATAAAATATCAATATCTATTAGGTCATAATCAGGGAAATATACTGTCAGATAAGTAGACATACCTGAGAACAAAATCAAGAAATTTGAGTGAAAGACATGTTTCCAATGCTTATCCAGCCATGCCTTTTCCCTAAATTATGCCCTTTTTTCCTCCCGATAAAATGTTTAGTTTTATCAAAAAAAGTTATCTTTTTCTGTTAAATATGACGTGATTTTCACTCGGAAGCATTATATAGTGTATACCGCCTCAAGTACAGTATCAACGTAATGAAAAAATTATGAAATGCAACAATTTTATTAGGGAAAATATGTATATCTGAAAGCATGAGGTCATTTTCTGTTATTTATTTTTTAAGTTAATTTTAAAGAGAAAATGGCATCAGGAAGAATATAAAGAATGTAGTTACTAAAATTGAAATATCGTTTTTTCCCCATTTCTGCAACAATGTAAGTAAGCCAATTGCCACCATTTTGAAAAAAATTATAAAAAAAATTACAAGTAAATCTAAAATACAAAAAATGAAATATTAAAAAATAGTTAATGCTGTCTAATCCATAATTGAAGAGCTTTCATTAAAAAATAATTAGTAAAACTTGTTCAGTATAATACTCACGACTGGTGATAAAACAGCAAAACAGCCATGTCTTTTAAACATACATATTTTTACTCAGAAACCGCATTCGTAAAGCAGTGGAGGCAAAAGAAACTTTGCTCTTACAAATCACTTATAAAATCTTGAAAATATATAGGTTTCTGAAGTTTGTGACGATAAGTAACGTATTTCGGAATAGTGGGTCTCTCGGAAGAGGATAGTGTTATTTTAATTCCTGATTAGATTATATTTTTTCGTAGATTGCAAAATATTTGCGGAGCAAATGTTTCGCAAAACGCATTTTTATACGTGAAAGGTTTAAAAAAAATCTGGTTTTGATTGAAAAAATCGTTTTTCCCTATTTTCGGCACACCGGGCTCGAATAAATTAGTAACTGTTGAGAAATTTTCACTGTTTTCATTTTGAATATTCAAAGACAATTAAAGAGGTCTTGAAGAAAAAGTGCGGCAAGTGTTAGCTGCCTCAAGAAAAGTGTTAGAGGTTGCTGGTCATTATGCTGTCACAACCAACGCGCGATTCAAAAACATTAATCGAGACATCAACTGTAAAGTGTTTTCGTGAATTTCCAGAGAAATCTACAACTTTTGTGCTTGGATTGATTAACTTAGAAATAAAATAGTTAGTATAATAGTTTAATAAAACAGTGAAGTTAGAAATAAAATAAGAAAACGTAAAAACATTCCCTTAAATATTTTAAACGATTTTCCATTTTAAATCCTTCTCATTCTGTGAAAATGTTACAATTTATGAGGGTCATTCATACACCTGGAAATCTGTACTTTATTGGTATCTTTGGAATGGACGAATTTGTATTTTATTTTTATTTATTATCAAATAAATCTATCCCTTTCAGAATTCAGCATAGAATTTTCTTATGTATTTTTTTCTACGATATTATATCAAAATCAAACAAATAGTAGACACATAATAACATTCATAAATAAATAAATATTGAATAAAAACTAATAGCCTAAAAAACGCACGCTTCCTATGTCGCATACTACATGATAAACAGAAAATAACTAGATGTCTTCTTTCTATAGCATACATATTGCACTTTATTTTAAAATTATCAGTTTAAAGTATTTTCCTCTTAAGTCAGACATGGGAATAATTCAGTACTTAATGTATTTTGAATATAAAAAATGATTGATTGATAAATTAAAATCAGCTCTATACCAGAAAATATACCATAATATATATATAAAATTTTAGGTTTTGTATATTAATTAGTGCATCCGACTAGGTAAGAAATCCTTTAACCCCTTGGGGACGAGCGACATGTATACGTGCCGCAAAAATGCTTAAGGATGCTTGTTTATTCCCATCGGTAAAATTTTACTGTAAAATTTCCATTATTCAATAGGAGCAATTTTCTATTTTTTTAAAACCGTTGTCAAAACATTAAAAATTTCGTAAAAAGCTTCCGTCACGAAGAGGTTAAGGGCGAAAGCTATACGTGCTGCAAAATGGCTTAAGAATCCCTGTTTATCCCCACCAGTAAAATTATTCTATAAAATTTGCCTTACTTAACACATTCGCTGCCGATCACGCGCGAGCGTGAGGTATGGCGCCAATGTTTAGGGACACCTTACGGGCAGAAGCGTGACGTAGGGTGATGTCCAAAAACCAGTCACGAGCTGGCGCGAGAAAATCTTTCATTGATTCTTTGTTATAAAAAGTAAATCGGCTTCTGGGAAAACCCCACTTCTAGAGTGCGGAATAATCGAGTACATCGAATACATCGCATACATCACATATTCACGTAAGCGGCAGCGAATGTGGTAATAAGAGCATTTTCTCGATTTAATAAAGCACAAATTTCTGCTTTTAAAAACCGGTGACAAAGCATTAAAAATTTCGTATAAGGGTTCCGTCGTCCTTATTTTTCCACACATAATGGAAGATAGATTCTAATCGTTATAGTTAATTAAACTAATTAAAATTCATTTAATGTTGTTTTAAATCACCGTTATTAAGTTTAACACAGCATTCTTATAATTTTTAAGGTTATTTTTAAATACCTTATCTTTAAAAGATATATCCACAAAAGCTTAATTTTCCTTAAAGAATGAGATATATGTAAAATAGACATTTCTAAACCAGAGCTGCCAAATCTCTCCAGATTTTCTAGATACCAGTACATTAATCCCGAAAATATTATTGTATTTAATTGCAACATTTAGGCTATTAAAAGAACAACAAATTATCATATTCTCTTTGTTCAAAAAATGGATGTTTGGCAACTCTACTAACCAAATATTTACCTTATTAATTTGTATAACGTTATATTCAAAAACTTCATCAGAAAACGCGCAAATTAATTGCAATTAAAATGTTTTATTTCTAAAAAAAAAGGGCTGTTTCTCACTTTGAATACGAAAGCAAAATTCTATCAAAATTTCCTTGGGGGCATATTTTCTGTTTTGGAATTAGAATTAGGGTTAAATAAGGCAAAGTTTGTAATAAAATTTTACTTGTGAGAGTAATCAAGGTTTCTGAGCACTTTAACTCTTTAGCATTCTCTGGTTTCTCTACGAAATTTCAAAATTTTAATTCCGATATACAACATAAACACCGGATATTTAATATTAAAAAATCCATTTTATAATGTACGTGAAAAATCACTTTTTTCTCAATTACAAATACATTTGTTTGCAGTGACGTATTGTAACTTCTTAGCAGTGAAAACGCTTTGTCCGTTATAGGGTTAAGTGGTACTTATATCTGTCACTCGTGCCAAAGGTTTAAATGCGGCAAATACTTAAACACGCAATTTGCTGTGTATAAGAAGCCGATTAACTTGTTTGAGATTAGAAAGTTCCATATTGTATGCATATGAAGTATTTTAATTAGTGATCGCTCATTCCTGATTCTTAAACTTTACCTAAGATACATGGTTTACTACTTGGCTTTCTTAACCCCTTCGCGACAGGAGCCTTTACGAAATTTTTAATGTTTTGTCACTGGTTTTTAAAAACAGAAATTTGTCACTTATTAAATCGAGAAAATGCAGGGATTAAATAACCTAAATTTTACTGTAAAATTTTACTGGTGGGGATAAACTCGGATTCTTAAGCCTTTTTGTGGCACGTATACGTGTCGCTCGTCCCCAAGGAGTCAAAGCGTTACAACATGCGCAAAAATACATTATGACGCGGAAACAACACATTTAATAAGTAAAATAAAATGTATATAACATTTTATTAAATAAACAAAGACCTAATTTTATTAAGTAATGTTTAGTTTACGATTATATGATTTAAAACAAAACGTAGAAGGTGACAGCGATATAAATTTCAAAGAGAATCATTTTAATAGTTTCTTATTTATTTATTCTAATATACATGTATGCTACAATTGCACTAATTTTTGAAAAGGGGGATGATACGTCTTCAATCTGATGTGAGAATGCCGAGTTTTACTGATAATTTAATGCATTTTTTTGAAAATGAAATTAATTTTTTTTAAATAATTTCGTAGGAATACAGCAAACAAGAGTATTTTAACGAATAATAATATTACACTTTTTTAATAATTGGGAATTATCTTTATAATTTTTGAATCATGATGCAAATTCTAAAATAATTTGTTAATACATTAAATTTGTATAGTACTTCTTTTTGTTCCATCAAATATTTACAATGAGGTTGTATTTTTTTAAAAAATTAATCAGTTCAAGGTTAATTATAAAAGCATTTATCCTTATATACAGAAACAAGTAATTTTGTTTGTATAATGTTGATGTAAGTTCACACAAGTATTTAAAAAATAATAATAACATGTATTTGTACAGCAGTTTTTAAGTTGAAATTATGACTGTAAAATTTCGTTTATTACTGATGCCACAATTAATGGCTAAAATTACGTAGGTACTACTTGATTATCCCGTCGACGAAAAATCTATCTCCAAAATATAAGATTAAATGACAATAATAGTTGTCCGTGAATGCCACATTAAATGATATTAGACACGAAACACAAAAAAACGCCATCAAGTCATTTTTATTTCGACTTTTTAGATACGTATATTTATTAATCTTTTACTAATTTATTTGTTCTTCCGTTATTTAACCCTTTGAAGGGCGGTGATGCCGCCACGGCATCACCTAATTTTAATTCATTATTGACACATTGGCACCCGAATTTATTAAACAAAATTTCAACCATATAAAGTACGCGAACATACACATTTACTTTTTTACATATAAATTTTCTTGTAGATACTGGTATCAACCAATTATTTCAACATTTTATTAATACAAGCAGCTTGCCCCGGAAAGGGTTAAAATAAAAATTACCGTAATTTTGCTGCGTATAATCCGCGGTTCAAACAAATCTTTTTCGACGCTGAAATTTTATTTTGTAATTGAAGGCAAATATTTACGGCGATGTAAAATGGTTATATTTATTATATTTAATAAAATTTCTGGGTCGAAAAATGACTGTTTGATTCGCGGATTATACGCAGGAAATTACGTTAGGTCAATATGCAAAATTTGGCAATTAGTAAGGCGATTTGTATAATTTAGCAAAATTCTCGGAGGCATAACTAAGTAATACATTACGTGCTATTAAAGCTAACTCACATAATTTCAAGGTATTCACATTTCGTAAAAACTGTGTGTATGTCTTAATCCTTTGAGCGCCTTGCTAATTTGTAAACTTGTATTGTTATTTTCTCTGAATTTTGTTTTAAATACGCAGAAAATAGGATTCTTTCAACATTATACAAAAACTCCCTTAAATACAAATATGAATGTCAACCTTGAGAGTATAAAAATCATTCTATAATATATTGAAAATTCATTAAATCTGTAGAATCATATTATCATAAATATTGCTTACATTGCTATGAAACCTAGAGCTTAGTGAACAGAATATTAAGTTCCAAACACTTAGAGGATTAAAAAAATTTTTAAAAAAATAAATAAATCTTAGCTCTATTATATCAATCTAGATACTCTGTCTCATAGGCAAACACAGCAAAAACATGCATATCACTATATTTCAAGAAATCCCGAAAATAAGAGAACATTGGAATCAATATTTTATTTCTATAAAATCAAGAGGAAAAGATAACCATCATGAGCTTTAAAAATGTTTCAGTATAAATAAAAATCAACTTTAAATGGGATTTTCTTATTTTTAATTTGTTGAGTGTTTAACATACAGTTCAATTGGATACTGTAAATATGTTCTGCTTTTCTCAATTACTTAACAACAAGTATACTCAAATTAAAAAACACGAATTAAGTGCCGAAAAATACAGGGTGTCCGAGAAAGATCCGTACAACTTCAGAAAAATTATTGAAAAAGAAACAATAGGGTTACAGCGCAACTAATTAATACATTAGATAGAATAACTCAAAAAGTTTTTTTTTCATATAACTTAAGTTATTACCTTAGGAAATTTCTACATGAGACCATTTCGTAGCACGAACAATATCAAGACGATATTCCAATTCCATCCACGACCGTTTCAGCATGCTAACATCAACAGTAGCTACAGCTGTTTGGATGTTTTGTTTAATTCTTCAAGACTGTTAACTTGCGTTCGGTATACAGTATCTTTAACATAACCCCAAAAGAAAAAATCCAGTGGTGTTAGGTCAGGAGTTCCACACTACCCGTTGTCATAAATTTGTGATACCACTCACGAATGCTCGACCGAGATGGTGGCGATTCCTCATACGTCGTTCTATAATTCCGTTGTGTTTGCGTATCGGATTTTGTTTCGATAAACCACGCAACACATTGAGCTTTCTTCACGCGATCCGCCATTGAAATAACTAAAATGCTTTAATATTCCTTTGCATGACATGTAGCGCCATCTATGTTCAGAAACATACTGCAGAAAAAACTTTTTGAGTTATTCTATCTAATGTCCTAATTAGTTTCGCTGTTACCCTACGTTTCTTTTTAAATAAATTTTTGAAGTTGTACGGATCTTTCTCGGACACCCTGTATTGCAAATTAATAAACTCCAATGCATCATAACTCGGAAAATAATTAGGCTTTATTTAATCGTAGCCAAATTTTACATATCCTACGATTAAATGAGTGGATTTGTTCCGCTTCTGTATTGTGATCTTGTAACATCGCCTTGGCGACAAACACAGCCCACGCCAATTATACGCCAATCGGCAATTTAGTGTAATCCTGCTCTCGTGTTGTGTGACGCAGTGGATTGAGAGAAACGGTCTCTTAGCAACAAGCTCTAATGCTGCTACAAGTGGCGACTCTTAGAAAATAAACATTCCATTAAATTTACAGTCTACTTGCTTTTTCTTTTTAATTTAGTTTTTCTTTTTAATTTAGTACACCTCCGTACATTTTGGTCCGTCGACTCGGAGGTATGATCGAGCCAGTATTTTTTCTATTGAGTTAAATATTGAATTTATCGAATTTCGTCAACAAGATGAATAATGTCGGAAACTGAAATAAAAGCGTTGAACAGAAGGCGAGGGAATATCAAGGCCCAAGTCACTAGAATATTTAACGCTACGGATGGAAAAACATTTAATTTATCGGAATGGAAAGCCCACCTGGACTTACTGTCGAAAACAGAAGAAAAGTTTGAAGCTCTTAAACTAGAGTATTATAGAATAATAGAGGAAGAAAAGTTGGAAGAAATTGAAAAAGCACTCAGTCAACTGGACGAGGATATTCTAAAACTAGAGGTAAGCTTAAAATCCTCTATTAATGCTTATTATGAAAATACTGATTCAAATAAAAAATCCATTGAACAGGACCAAGCTAAAACGTCTAGCATTAAGCTACCTAGGGTCATCTTGCCGGTTTTTAGTGGCAGAATTGAAGAATGGTCCGTATTTAAAAGTACCTTTAATGAGCTTATTAATGATAATTCAAATTTAAAAGATAATGAAAAATTATTTTAATTAATTAATTGCGTTCTGCTTTGAGTGGTGAAGCGAGGAGTTTGCTTACACCAGATGAAAATTATGTTTCACTTTTCAATGCGTTAGAACAAAGATACGAGAATAAAAGAGTTATGGTAGATTGTCATATAAAGAATATTTTAAATCTTTATGTAATTAAACAGGAGTCCGCTAAGGATCTCCGCATTTTATTAGATATTGTAAAGAAAAATTTAAGGGCTTTAAAGATCTTAAAGTATGATAGAGATAATTTCTCGAACGCAATTTTGCTGAATATTATTCTAAATAAACTAGATAACGAAACTCGTAAACAATACGAACTAACATTAAAGGATAATGAAGTGCCTAATTTTGATGAATTTTTAGAATTTCTTGAGCGAAGATGTCAAATCTTAAATAGTATAAGTTCTAATGTATCCTCTAAATATACTGCAAAATCCTTATTCATAAAAACAAACAAACCTCAAAGTAAATGTTGCGTAATTTGTAAAACCGAAAACCACCCCTTATATCATTGTGTTAAATATAAAAACATGAAGTTAAGTGAGCGAATTAACCTTGTTAAGAAAAATAAACTTTGCTTCAATTGTTTAAGTTCAGCCCACCTCATTAATTATTGTAATTCAAAAAGCACTTGTCATGTTTGCAAGAGCGCAAGCCACCATTCATCATTACATAACTATACAATACCAGTAAACAATCCTATAACCAATCTCCCAATACATGAAGCAATAAATAGCAATTTTGTTTCGGAAGATTTATCACAAAACGAAACTACTGCTCATTCATTTTTTCGTATGAAAATGATAATAATAAATCTGTTTTAATTAGCACTGCAATAATTTATTTAACAGATGTAAATGGTATCAAAATTCCTTTCAGGGCAATATTGGATTCCGCATCGCAGAATTGTTTTTGTACATTTAAAGCAGCACAAATATTAGGCTTCAAAAAGGAGAAAATAATTATTCCTGTAAGTGGAATAAATAAATTGCCTATTTACATTAAATCTAGAATCAAATCAAAGTTGTCAAATAAAATGAATAGTACCAGTTATGATATTGAGTTATTAATCGTTCCAAACATTTGTGACTTCACGCCCTCGAAAAAGATAAACATATCAGATTTAAAAATTCCAGCAAATATTTGTTTAGCGGATAAAAAATTTAACATTCCAAGCAGTGTGGAGATAATTATCGGTGCTGAACTGTATTTTTCTCTTTTAAATGAAGAAAAAAATAAAGTTAGGCAATAATTTATATTTGCAATCAAGTATTTTCGGTTACATTGTATCTGGTTGTATTTATGACAAAACAGTAAATAATAATAATACTAATTATTGTTTCTTAACAAAAAATCTTGAAATACTTAATGACACTTTGAAGTCTTTCTGGGAAATTGAAGAAGTACAAAATTTAAAACCCTGTAACAGTGAAGAATTAGAATATTGTAATGATCACTTCGATAAAACGCACTTCAGAAAACCGGATGGTAGGTTTGTGGTCACGATGCCGTTTAAACCACAGGTTTTAGAACCCGATTTGGGAAATTCCAAAAATCTTGCTTTGAAAAGATTAAACTCTCTGTGGCAACGTTTAGATCGAGATCCTGTTATGAAAAATTTATACTCAGAATTTATTAAAGAATATAGAAATTTAAATCACATGCATGAAATAAAAGAAAACACGAACTTAAATGATGGCTATTACTTACCACATCACGGCGTTTTACGACCCTCTAGTAAAGCCACAAAACTACGCGTCGTTTTTGACGCTAGTGCCAAGTCAACCAACGGAAAATCTTTGAACGATTTACTATGTAAGGGTGGAGTTCTGCAAGATGACTCTCTCGATCTCTTAGGGCCAGTCATTGCGAAAGCAAAGATATTCATGCAAGAGTTGTGGCTTCTTAAACTACAGTGGAGTGAGAAGCTGCCCTCTCATGTTGCCAAACAATGGGAAACCTTCCTCGAAAGTCTTAAAGAACTGGAATCCTTTGAAGTGCCAATATGCTTCCTAGCTGTGAACAATCAGTGGTGCTAAATGGTTTCGAAGATGCGTATTTCCAAGGCTTATGGCGCAGTGATATACATGCAAACATCTAATTCTAGTGAAACCATCAGTCACTTATTATGCAGTAAATCCCGCGTGTGTCCAACCAAAGTAATAACAGTGCCACGTCTCGAACTGTCAGCATGTCTTCTTCTGGCTGAACTCACTAACAAGGTCTTAAATTCATTAGACAAACAAATAGCTTCAGTCAATTTGTTTTCTGATTCAACTATTGCTTTAGCTTGGATAGACACTGCTCCTCATCTCCTGAAAACGTTTGTGGGAAACCGCGTTGTGCAAATTAAGGAACAAACTAAAAACTTTCCATGGTTTCATATTCCGTCAGAACACAATCCAGCTGACTTGATATCAAGAGGTGCAAGTGTGGAAAACCTTTCTTCTAACCAGTTGTGGTGGCATGGCCCGCCTCTTTCAATTCTTGAAGAAACAATAGCAAAAACTGACTCTAATATAAGTGACATTAAAGATGAACATTATTCTAGTGAGCTTAAAGCTCCCAGCAACTTGACATTCGCTATTCATAATGACTCTAATTTCTGTGATAATTTAATTAATCTTAGCAATAATTTCCAAAAATTAATTAGAATTTTAGCTTATATTTTCAGATTCATACATAAATGTAAAAAAGCAACATCTGCTACCGGCCCTCTGTTGCTGGGGGAATTAAAGAGAGCCGAGGTTTATTTAATAAAAAATGAACAGGTAAAGTATTTCAAACATGAAATTTCGGCCTTCCAAGCGGGATCTTCGGTTCATCGCGCAAGTAAGTTAAATTTCTTACATCCCTTTTTAGATGGAGATAGCTTATTGAGGGTGGGAGGAAGACTAGCAAAATCAAATTTGAATTTTGACCATAAACACCCAATTATACTTCCGGCGAGCTGTCGCTTGACGAAATTAATTTTTCAATATTATCATAAACGAGATTTTCATGTAGGACCCCAAGCTCTTTTGAACACTGTGCGTCAAAAATATTGGCCGCTTGGTGGCAGAAATATTGCGCGTAAAATTGTACATGAGTGTTTACAATGCTTTAAAATTAAACCTATAACGGCTAGTCAAATGATGGGGGATCTCCCTCCTGAAAGAATAGTGCCCAGTTCCCCATTTTCAAATGTGGGATTAGATTTAAGTTGGCCTTTTGAAATAAAATATAAAGGCCAAAGAAAGGGTACTTTTCAGAAAATCTATGTTGTCATATTTGTATGTATGGTCACTAAAGCTGTGCACTTGGATTTTGTCTCAGATTTGACATCCGAGGCTATAACAGCGACTCTAAAAAGATTCTTCGCTCGTCGTGGGAAAAGCTCTGTAATCTTTAGCGACAATGCTACAAATTTCGTTGGGGCTTCAGCAGAACTAAAACGTTTACGCAGATTTGTTACGAGTGATGAAGTTTCGAACTTTTTAGCTTCTGAAGGTATTAACTGGAAGTTCTCCCCTCATAGGGCGCCAAATTTTGGTGGCCTTTGGGAGGCAGGAGTCAAATCTTTCAAATACCACTTAAAAAGAGCTGTGGGCTCAGCTCATCTCACGATCGAGGAATTCCTGACAGTTATCACACAGATAGAGGCTATTTTAAATTCGCGACCACTTTGTCCTTTATCAAGAGATCCTGACGATCTTCAGGTGTTGATTCCTGGTCACTTCCTCATAGGAAAGCCTCTTAATTTAATTCCAGAACCCAATTTAAGTGAGGTCAAAGATAATTTGCTAAATAAATGGCAAAGGACTCAAAAATTAACGCAGTTAATATGGAAACGTTGACAGAATAATTATCTGAGCCAGTTACAAGAAAGAAACAAGTGGCTATTTAAAAGGCCTAATATTCTGCCAGGAATGCTAGTTTTGCTTAAGGACTCACAATTACCCATTTGCACTTGGTCACTAGGCCGCATTAATAAGGTTTTCCCAGGCGCGGACGGGATAGTCAGGGTAGTTGAAGTTCGTACCGCTAAGGGTAATTTTAAACGACCTATTTCAAAAATAAGTATATTACCCATTGAGGACAACATTATAAATCCTAAAATTTAAATGTGCTTTATTATGTATTAATTTTTCATGTATTATTTGTGTTTATTTATTTATTTTTTTGCTTATAATTTGTATCATGTTGTGTCAATACTTGTATTGCATATGTATCTTGAAATATAAAAATATTTCAATGCCGGGCGGGATGTTCCGCTTCTGTATTGTGATCCTGTAACATCGCCTTGGCGACAAACACAGCCCACGCCAATTATACGCCAATCGGCAATTTAGTGTAATCCTGCTCACGTGTTGTGTGACGCAGTGGATTGAGAGAAACGGTCTCTTAGCAACAAGCTCTAATGCTGCTACAAGCGGCGACTCTTAGAAAATAAACATTCCATTAAATTTACAGTCTACTTGCTTTTTCTTTTTAATTTAGTTTTTCTTTTTAATTTAGTACACCTCCGTACAGGATTGTTATTTGAATGGTAAGCAGACAAATTTTAAATTGAGTGAAGCATATTCAAACGATCTTGCTGACTTTGAATAACTTACTTCGGTTGCCGTTTGAGATTCGAAACCATGAAGAAAATGTTATGATTTTTTTAAACTTATGATTTTGAAGAAAAAATTCCAAAAGGAAAAACGCATGGTAATGTTATTAAATTGAAATAAACTTTGATTTAATCAAAGAAGAGAGTCCTTATAGAAAATATTTTATATAAAAGTTCTGAAAAAAAATTTTTGATATAATAATGCCGTTCTTTAGTTATGATAAGGAGTAAAGAATATTTTCTTTAATCGTGTTAAAAGAATATTGTCTTTAAACACTAATTATACTAAATCGGGTTACGTAGCAATCTTTCATCTTATTTAGTGAAAAAAAATGTATTTATTAAGTGACACCAATATTATTCTAATGAACTTGCAATATAATATAATCAGTCTGACAATCCCTCATGTTAGTAACTTTACAGGTTTTAAACCTATCAAGTGAGAACTGTCGTCCGCGACAGTTGATATAAAAGTAGCAATAATGTATAGAGACAAATGTTAGTGCCGTGGCTCTTTAGTGAAATTTGAAAATCAAGACTGGCTTCCTGAAACAAAGCGGCAGGCGCGTAAATCTCTACCTACGGGCTGTCAAAGACAGTGGGGTTCCAAATGTAGTTGGGTGGGGATAATTTTTATTTAAAAATATAAAATTATGCTTATTCAAACTTCGGTCATAAAATCAAACTGGAGGGTGCGTATCACGCAAGTGTACTCTGACGTCTCCCGTGCTTGATCTATACAATTTTATATTTGCCAAGTAATATGAAAAAAAAAAAAATAAAAACAGTTAAATTTTAAAATGCGTGAGTCATATTCAAATTCACTTTTAGGAATTATTATTGTGTTTAGTATTATACATGTTTAGTACTGTAGCCAATATATTTTAAATAAGGTAATATCATTGAAATACATCGTCAATAATTTTTCTCAGTTGTCTAAAATGAGACAGAATGCTTATGAGGGTCCCTATAAATGAACCGTAAATCTTTTCATTTTTAATACCGAAAATGCCACGATAAAAGCCATATATCAATTTCATGATATTGATATATTGCTTTATCGGCTTATGGCTGACATATATCAATTTCATGATATTGATATATGGCTTTATCGGCATATGGCTGACATATATCAATTTCATGATAATTTGAATATATTTATGCGAGCTAGAGAACAGACAGATAGACCGAGAGAATTGTTAAATACTTTTCAACTATGTTGAAACGTGTTAAAAATACTAGCGCTTTACGCATAGCCGTCAAGAGCTTCAGCTTTTTTGCACCACAAAAATGTACAGTAAGTTTTATCATCGCAAAATGCCGAAATTTGTAAATTAACCCTTTCCGGCACACTGTGCCCGGTCTGGGATACCTAATTTTAATTCCAAACTTGCAAACGGCACCAGTAATATTTTAGTTAATTAAAATTAGTTTTCCCGGACTGGCACATTGTGCCGGAAGGGATTAAAAATTCTTAAATATGTTTTTCTCTGACATTTTAAGTTTATTACTACAATAAGAAGTACCAAAATGAAGATAACTATACAATTCATTATTTATGTGGATTTTCTACCGTAACGACCATCAATCATTTAAATTGTTATTATTTAAATAAAACAACTCGGTTAACTGATAAATTCCCATAACTGAATTTCTTAGAAATAAATTCACGCAAATTCATGTGTTTCTATCTCTGTAAGAAGATTACATTCTCTGTGACTAGAGTTAACGAATACACAGAAACTTGCGTTTTCTGCGTAATCGTACTATTATACGATCTAAGTGCATTACGGAACGCAAACGTATTTTCCAATTTGAATTCTTTGAGAGCAACGATAAATTAGATTCAAATAGATTTAGAAAGTGAAATCATACATTATGTATAATGTATTCCGTACATTGGAATATGGAAAAATCCTTTTAAAACTTATAGAAAATAATGAATAATACATATATGCTACATAATTACTATTGAGTGAAATGGAAAATAACAGACTATTAGATGATTAACATTTATAGGGGAAATACGATTAAGATTTTTGCATAAAATGTATATCTATCTACGTTATAGTGGTTATTGCACTTGGGGGGTGGGAGTTCTAAATTCTCAAAAATTAATAAGGCATGTAGTATAAAATATTCACATGACTTTCAATTTCATTTCGGTAAAGAGAAAAAATTTTACAACGATAAATGCGGGAAAACGACTTTTTGAAGAACGATGCTTGCGGGTTTCGTTAGCATTGTTTAACCCTTAAATGCATATTGTATCATTTTCGACAACATAAGTGTTCCCAATTTATTGGGGGTTTTATTCACATATTCCGTATTCTCACCAGAAATTTAAAAGAGCAATTTTAACTTTACTTAATGACAGACCGTTCGTAATATAGAAAAAATTACTATTTAGATTTTTAACCGACTTCAAAAAGGAGAGGAGGTTATCAATTCGACGCGTATGTATTTTTTTTTAACCGACTTCAAAAAGGAGAGGAGGTTATTAACCGACTTCAAAAAGGAGAGGAGGTTATCAATTCGACGCGTATGTATTTTTTTTTTTTATGTATGTACACCGATTACTCCGAAACTATGCAGCCGATTAATTTGGTTTTGATGTTAAATTAAAGAGCTTACTCTCGGATTGGTACCACATCCATTTCATAGAAATTGGTTCAGTAGTTTTTTCGTAATTAAGCAAAAACTATTAAAATTAGTGTTTTTTCGGTAATTAAAACTGTTGAATTAGTTCCTACAATTGAGTGAAGTCAGGATGGCCAAGCGGTTTAAAGCGACTGATTTAAGCTCTGGTTCTCGAAAGTGACAATGGGTTCGAACCAGGGGCCTCGCTAAGGGGGGGGACAGGGGGGGAGCCTCCCCCCCAAACATTCCCAAAAGTTGTTACACTTGGCAAATTTCATTAAAATTTTAGTAAAAACTGTAATATATTTCCTATTTTCGATAGAAATTGCAAAAGTTACAACTCTAATTGGAAATATTATTGAACTTTTTACAAATAAGAACTGTATTACATTTTCTAATTGAGGTAACTTGGCAAAATTATAAAATAAGTTGGCAAATATGAAAATTTGACTTGGCAATTTAAGGTCTTCTCCCCCACCAATAAAAAGTCTTAGCGATGGCCCTGGTTCGAACCCCACTCTTGACATACGTGTGTACAATAATTTTCCGTATTATAATTTTTACATATATATTTTACAAATTAAATACTAATTATGCTATTAAGAATATTTTAACCGACTTCAAGCAGGAGAGGAAGTTATCAATTCATCGCGTATGTATTTTTTTAATGTATGTTCACCGATTACGCCGAAACTATCCAACTGATTAATTTGGTTTTGGTGTTAAATTAAAGAACTTACTCTCGGATTGGTACCACTTCCATTTCATAGAAATTGGTTCAGTAATTTTTTAGTAAACGGGCAAAAACTATTAAAATTAGTGATTTTTCGCTAATTAAAACTGTTGAATGAGTTCCTACCATGGAGTGCAGTCAGGATGGCCGAGCGGTCTAAGGCGCCTGATTTAAGTTCTGGTTCTCGAAAGAGAGCGTGGGTTCGAACCCCACTTCCGACATACATGTATGCAACAACCTATTCCGTATTATAATTTTTACACATATATTTTGCAAATTAAATGCTAATTATGCTATTAAGAATATTTTTTATTTAACCGTTAGCACAGAGTATCAGAGATATTTTACCAACTCAATACTTTATCAGTTAGAGAGTGCTAAAATAATAGACTTGCGAAAAGTAATATGACCTTGAATAAGCTCACCGAATTGATTGCAGTCAAAATAGCCTAGCCGTCTAAGGCGCCTGATTTAAGCTTTGGTTCTCGAAAGAGATGGGGGTTCGAACCCCACTCCTGACATGCATGTATACAATAACCTTTTTCCGCATTATAATTTTTACACATATATTTTACAAATAAAATACTAATTATGTTATTAAGAATATTTTGTATTTAACCGTTAGCACAGAGAATCAGAGATCTTTTATCTCCACAATACTTTATCAGTGAAAGAGTGCTAAATTAATAGACTTGCGAAAAATAACATGACCTTGAATACGTTCCCTGAGTTGATTGCTATCAGGATAGCCGAGCGGTCTAAGGCGCCTGATTTAAGCTTTGGTTCTCGAAAGAGATGGGGGTTCGAACCCCACTCCTGACATGCATGTGTACAATAACCTTTTTCCGCATTATAATTTTTACACATATATTTTGCAAATTAAATACTAATTATGCTTTAAGAATATTTTGTATTTAACCTTTAGCACAGAGTATCAGAGATATTTTACCAACTCAATACTTTATCAGTGAGAGAGTGCTAAAATAATAGACTTGCGAAAAGTAATATGACGTTGAATAAGTTCACCGAATAGATTTTTGTCAAGATAGCCGAGCGGTCTAAGGCGCTTAATTCAAGCTCTGGTTCTCGAAAGAGACGGTAGGTGCTGGGTTCGAACCCAATCGCGACCGTCGGCCTAACCGTTCGGAGTTTTCCGTGGTTTTCTTCGAATCTTGCGTAAATACGGGTTAGGTTCCCTTAGAAAGACCCCCACCCCATAGGGTCTATATCCCATAGCGTAGATAATTGGCCGACATAAATACAAACAAATCTCGGAAGAGAACGTGGGTTCGAACCCCACTCCTGACATACATATATACAAAGGCCTTTTCCGTAATATTCTTTTTACACATATATTTTACAAATTAAATACTAATTATGCTATTAAGAATATTTTGTTTTTAACCGTTAGCACAGAGTATCAGAGATCTTTTACCAACTCAGTACTTTATCAGTGAAAGTGTGCTAAAATAATAGACTTGCGAAGTTTATGGCGTTGTTCACCATTTAGATTGCAGTCAGGATAGCCGAGCGGTCTAAGGCGCACGACTTAAGCTCAGGTTCTCGAAAGAGATCGTGGGTTCGAACCCCATTCCTGACATCCATGTATAACATACAGTATTTTGCCGTATTATAATTTCTTTAACTGACTTAAAAAAGGAGAGAAGGTTATCATCAATTCGACCGCGTATGTACTTTTTTTTTATATATATGTTCACCGATTACACCACAACTATCCAACCGATTAAACTAAGTATTATGGTATAAATAACTAAAAAGTAAGAAATAAAAGGAACTTTTTCAAAAAAAAAATATAACCGACTTCAATCAACGCTCTAAAAAGAGTTAAATAATTCTTTAAAATACCCTAATGATGAATTGTTATTTAATAACCACACATCAGATATCATGTACCGACAAAACAAAATGGTTATAAGTTTAATACATAGAACTTAATATCCAGCAAACATGGTTTTTCGACAGAATATTTTTTACAAGAGATTAATTTACATATTTTTGATTTAATTTATGAATATATACATATAAAAAGTAATGAATTACTTTTTGAAGTTGGTGCCAAACTATTGTAAGTATAGTAAGAATTGTGGTTATATTATGCCTAATACCATAAATAAAATGGTAAAAATCATTATTGATTGTGATCGTTTGGCACCAACTTCAAAAAGTAATTCATTACTTTTTATATGTATATATTCATAAATTAAATCAAAAATATGTAAATTAATCTCTTGTAAAAAATATTCTGTCGAAAAACCATGTTTGCTGGATATTAAGTTCTATGTATTAAACTTATAACCATTTTGTTTTGTCGGTACATGATATCTGATGTGTGGTTATTAAATAACAATTCATCATTAGGGTATTTTAAAGAATTATTTAACTCTTTTTAGAGCGTTGATTGAAGTCGGTTATATTTTTTTTTTGAAAAAGTTCCTTTTATTCTGGTATGAATTGTGATTCTTTGAATTGCGCATTTTTTGGAACGCGTTCTATCCTATGCATTTAAGGGTTAAATATAATTTGTGCCGGGACCCATATTTCAGATGTGTATATTGCTGGGACGATTAATGTTTCTAAACCAATAGGAGAGCGTCATTATC